>JWHW01045979.1:37609-68717 GCA_000931545.1 Papilio glaucus
GATCGAGTCCATTTTCTATTAGTGGCGAAATCCATAGCCGTAATATAAATAAAAAGTTAGTAAAAGTTATGAACTAGAAAATAAAGACATAATAAAAAAACAGTTGGTTAATTGTAAAGTAAAGTTTTTAAAGCGCCTGTAAGAATTTTACTTCTAAAGACTCAAAACAAAAACATTGCAGTTATATACGGAATGTGTTTCTATGCAACATTACAATCCAATTAAGTAAGCCGGACACAGTTCAAACGTCACGTTCAAATGTCATCATAACGAGACCGTTCCCTTTACTTGCTCTATTTACTTACTAAAATACCAGTAGCCAAATAGTTAACGAGTATGGTTTGTAAAATAAAGTCGTATTATTATCGTATGGGTTATTAATGTCGTATACCCAGCCAAAATTTTTATTACAGTTGATATAGTTAGTAAGAAAATTAGTTAAAATTTACTAACCATATTAAAATTCAACTTTTTTTTAATACCTGAAGATGTTATGACAATACCATGCAAAGCGTCCGCATAAGATTGCTTTGAAACAATTGTGTTTGTCTCAACTGAATACACTACTGACAAAAACAAACAATTTACGATTTTTTTAACTATCGTATGAGAAAACGTATTCGTTGGCTTACATACAATATATGTTATGGATATAATGTATGTAAGACAACACAGGTTTGAAATGTTGTATTATGTCACTTTATAGGATATAATTTCATTTTGCACAGAATAGAGTTTCGTTTCGCGTAGTCTAAAGCGATATCGGTGCGTGACATAGTTTCTTAACATATAATATCAGATACAAAAGCGACGATATGTGTTGATATATTGCTTAATAACGACATGCACCGGCGTATATTGTGTCTGCGGTCGATTGCAGCGCCTTTGTGGACTAACACCTAGCCTATTTGTTATCGGCATTTGATATCTTTGTAATTTGAATGTTTCAATAAACAAAGCTTTGTTTCCTATTGCAAACTGCAACATATGAAACAAAATATTTAGTATATCAATAAAAAAGGTTTGGGAATTTAAAAAAAACCATTAAAAGAACGCAATCGTTCTTTGGTTCAAAGAGTCAGTTTGCACAATAAATATTGTTATTCCTTGCTTCTGTGGAATCGAGCTATTCCTGAAAATTGATTTTCCGAAGTCGCATGCGCTGGCGCCGACCCAATACTCGTTCTGATGCACTTTAAGACTCCTTCATTTACACAATATCTCTCTCGAAACTATATTTGTAGTAATTTGGGAATTTAACGGCACCGTTCGTGGATAGCAGCCAAAAGTTGAATATAAAATAGGTTAAGGGATGTTCCATTTATAATAACAACATATCGATGGCTGCATCAATAATTTTATCATAAAAACCTTCTGCTTTTATCATTTTGTCTAGAATTAACAGAGACTAAAAGTGTATTTCCCAAGAACTATTGTCACAAATGGTCATAATAGTGCTTTTAGGATCTGACCTGAGTTTCCCACGCAAAGAAGAAATAATATTTAAAGATAAATATGCTACTGTCTCAAAATTTCGTCGCTCGAACGTATAAGTGGTTAAAAACATCTTGTTTATAACATATATAAAAAACAAACACAACAAAGTTATGCAAAGAGTACGGTAAGAGGTAACCAGTGAGTTTTAAGTGTAATAAAATTCAGCAAAGTGCAGTAAATTAAAGTTATCGCGGGGTACGCGGCCGGGCGGCGGCGATTTGCAGGGGTTGCGAAGTAACCTGCCGTAGCTTTGTCTTATCACACGCGAGTCGCGAATAAATTACCTTGAATATACATTTCTTAGCATATTTTCCTTATTCACAAGGTTAAGAAATCATAATGTAATTTTTTTTTATTTTGTATTACAATTTCATATGTATTCCTTCCATTTTTTATTATTTTGTACTACAATTTTATATGTATGACTTCTATATTAATAAACTGTTTAACAGCTAGATATAGATTATGTAGGTTTTTGTAAACAACTCGTTTCACCTATGTTTAAATTTTTCGGCGCTATCTTTCAAATTTTACCCATACCATTACGGAGAATATTACTGACTACAAAGCCCCCTCTACTACGCACTGGTAGTTACTCCATACAAACTTGAATCCCCCGCTTTAGGACTTTAGGGAAAGTATTTAGAAATTTTGGACATAGCATCAATGTGCAAAATTTCTAAGTAGATACTTAGGGTTGTGTGTTGACATGTCAGTCAGTCAGTTTCTATAGATATAGATGAAGAACTATCTCACGAGAAATCTAGAAGTCGAAACGTTCATACATACTCGGACGTATTAGTGACTTCTTTATAATACTCGACACCTAATCCATACGTGTCCTGCCGGCGCTGCGTCCCACCAATCTAGATAAAGTGGGTGCCGTCCGGGCGCGCCTCTAAATTGGATTAAATTGAACGTTTACAAGGATAGAGAGTTGTCTGTAAGATAAATCCTTAGTGTTAACGATGATTGATGTCTCGTTGAGAAGCGTCGCGTCGAATGTCACGGCTGGCATACATATGGAATCTTTTAAGCAAGGAATTGTATTCAAAGTAAACGAATTTAGTTTGATTAACAGTTGTATGTATTTATTATAGGGAATTTAATGCTGACCACAAGCACTAACTTTGTTCATTGTTGGATTGCATAGAACTTTATACCTACATTTATATGTATTTTTTAAATTTTATGTGTTGTTTAACTGTAGTTGAGCCCGCAACAATGACCAGGTTCGACCCCGAAATACCACGACTTTACAGATGACAGCGTGAAGTAGAAGTATTGTGCGTTTCTTCTGATGAGCGAGGTGCCGGAAGCCTAATCCTAGTTTTTCCTTTTCCAATCCCTTTCTAATATGGAAAGGATGGGAAGGGGACCAGAATTTGACGGATTGGGATGAATAGGCAAAGGAAATATACTTTTTCCTATTTATACCCTACTTTGTCAATTAAAAGTACGCAACGCATCTTCAACCTTGTTACGGCTGAACATCAGGTGACCAGTTTTATTCCCGCCATCGTCTACTAAAAATATCCTGAACTCACAAGTAAAATGGCCAAGTGCCTTAAAGTAATAGAAAAAATATGAGGCAAAAGTAAGTGGCACTCTTGTCAGTCAGTAGAGAATTCCGTTACCAACGTATACCAAGGGGATCGGCGACCTATTAACAAAAGGGGCCATGTTAAGAGTGCCCCCGTAACCGGCGAGCACGTATGCGTCTGAATAAGGAAGTGGTCTGTGGCCTTCTTTCATCAAATTGTTCATATTACTGTGTATTGCATGCTATAAACAGATCTTATATAGTTTTTTTTTTTAATTCAGTTCAAAGGTATGATAATTATTTCGATAATCTGTTAATATTTTATTCATTTTATACCCGAGGTGGGTTACAGGCGGCCGGCATGTAAAAACTGTAGCCAAAACATTACGAGATTGACCACCGTCGTACTGTGCCGACCCCACATAAGTGGCAGACGCGCAGGGTGAAAAAAAGTATGTTAGGTTGACGTAAACTAACGTTGTATGAATCCGTCCCCGCAGCTGACTGAGCGAGATTGGAAGCGAGTCCTTTCAGAGAGTACCTTTGGCTGAAAGCTTTGCGAAATGAACGGCCACTGAATGCCTTATGTTCGCCGAATGAATGGAAGCCGTTGGGACGAGGATTTACAGAGACGCGTTCGAGCTCGGTGACCTCTTTTCAGAATATATCGTCTCATCCTGTGCTTTTATAATATCCTGGTACTTTCTTTGTCGTAAATGTTTACAATATGTTTAAAAATAAAATAAATCTTTTCATTTCGCTTGTCGCGTAACCAAAAAAAGTTATTAAGCACATGTGAACAAACCATTATGATATTGATGCTATAATTAAAACCTCCAATATAAAAGCGTCTGTCCATTAAAAGGACCCACAGCCAGACTGATGTAGCTTTTGTAAAATGTAGCTGCAAATCAAATTAAGCACTCAGGTCTCGCGTAATTCAATTTGCTGAACAGACCACGTCGCCGCTCGTTTCATTTTTAAAATACCTGTCTCAGCTCAATATATTTTGCGATGGTCACTATGTATGCTTACCTGAAACAAAAAAACATCAAAATTAATTAAGCTCTTTTCTTTTTATGACATACAAAGGCACAAGTTTGGAAAAGTTCATTTGGTAGACTTTCTGCCTAATTGCAGGGAGGTTTTTTTTCGAATTCTTATATGAAAAAGCTTTCTTTCGTGTCTTTTAATGCTAAATGGAGACCAGGGATAAGCCATGTAGAGATGTCAGTTGCCACAGTTAACCTGGCTTATAAGATATGCCAAGACATTCTACAAGACAAATGTGTTTATAAATGTTTTTTTTTTAAATAAGTTACGTGAGTTAAAATGTTGTTGTTATTATTAAAACGTCTGGTGAAAGTGTATTGAAGAAATTTAATTTGTTTTGTTGTCAACCAATTTAATTCAGGATATGTTGTTGTGAGGATTTATTTTCAATCTTTACTTTAAACAAATTTATTTAAATATATTAAAAATAATAAAAGCTTAAAAATAATAAAACAAATTATTGTTCTTAACTTCAGCTAATGCATTTAAAATGGTCATTAAAAGTTTTTTTTAAAAAAGCTCTTAAAAGAAAAATGTGCAACAATGTATACTTAATTTGAACTCGTTTCCTATCGCAATTTATCAAGACCGCGCGGGCTGGTTTGATAAATGGTGTAATACGCGCGCTGTAATGAGATCTAATAGTCCGCTTCCTACTTCGTGTGTAGTGAGAGAAACAAACATTTAGTCACAAGCTCCTCGTGTTAACGTAGCATTCTCTACAATTATAGTATAACTGGCCGTTGCCCGCGGCTTCGCACGCATCCGTTCATTATCTTCCTCGCTGGAATTCATTGTAACTAGATTTCGTGTAATAACATGGAAGTATAGGTAAATGTTAAAGGGTTGTTATTAGTTGCCATGATAATGTATGTCATGCAACTAAATGTCAAAATATTACCTCGTATCAACCTATAATTAGGTTTTATTTTCCTATCCCTCGGGAGGTTTGTTTATTTAAAAGTTGCTTTTCTGTATCCCTGACAATATGTGTACAAAACTGCATGCACGGTTAAGTTGAGACAAACTCACATTCGGATTTATAATATTAGGATAGGATCTATGTTTTGTATTATTTCGATAACTTATGTCAAAATGTCTTATTATGTAGCTGTAACCTGAAAATTATGAAGTTTAATCAAGTTTGAATGTTTTTTTTTTCAACTTAAATGGCTCTTCTGTTACAATTTTATAGAAATTAAATGTATCAAATTATTTTCCAGTACCGTATCTAGGCTATGGAAGGATCAACTTGGATATTCGTAAAAAAAATAATTAGCCAACATTTTCAGATCAGTTTTGAATAAAATAACAGAAAATTGCAACATAAATAAAATATACACAATGATGCATAAGTAATGAACATAAACTGAAATAAACTTGGTTGCTTTTAGAACTGAGACCGCTAATTTCTTAATCATGTCTTCATTATTGTGAACCTTTCTTCCCTGTTCTTAATGTTATATTTGATTATTATGTATATTGTGACGCAATAAAGAAATTTATATGCAGTGAACAGATAGTTTTATACTGCAATTTCTGCGTGAAATCAAATAAATAATTAGAAATGATGAAATAACTTTTGTTGCAGCGTTTATTGCCGTTCCGAATGACTAGAGAGCTACTTTCTCTTGATCTAACATAAAAGTAATTGCAGGTTGACTTTATTATTGTAAGTTAGATTTCACTTTGAAATTTGTGTTACATTCTACAATCTCTTTATAGTATTCTAGCGCTTGTGTCAGAATGAAAGAACTTTTTAGCATCCATAAACTAGTTCAGGATACATAAGAGTTAACGATTTTTTGAATGGCTCTAATAATTTATGTCAGTGTTTCATCACATTCTAAGGGAATATATGTATAATGTCCTTCCGTCCTATGATGTTTACATCATAAGAACTAGGAACTAATTATGTATAATTCACTGGCTTATTACACACAGCTTCGAGAGCAGGCGCACGTCCAACCCGTCTGTTGTCTGTCGCAAGACTGACTGGTTAACAGCTACCTCTACTGGTGTATATGAGACAATGTACAAATCTACTGAATAGATACAAATACAATATGTATTTAAATAGACTAATTTGTTAATTTATTGAAGTAATTTTAAGAAGCAAGGCATTATCTGAAGAAAGTGTAGATGTATGAACTTTAAAGAAAAGAGAGAAGTTTCTGGAACGTGAGAAATGGAGATGCTTCATATATTACCCCCATGCTCTTTACATTTTCATCATTGCGTTAAAAAACATATATTAATTATTGTTGGAATACGCGCAACGGCAGAAGAATATGTCATGTGCCTTCAGTACTTTTTGCAGAACAGAGTATTTGCATATGTTTGTAATTGTATTTACCACATGTTCTTCTGACATAGTTAAAATGTAGATAGCTAACCTTCAAATCAACCAGATTTATATTATTGTATTGCGAACGGGCAAACGATACAATGACAGTAACCAGATTTAAAATATCTTAGAAGCTTTAGACGTTTTGTTTATTTTAATAGTCGTTCGCCGAATGGATAAGGCAACCTTAACCTGGATCTATTTAAAAGCGAAAGGTGTACAGATGTATGACGCATGTTTAACAATTGATGTTCGATGGAATCCTTTTAATGTAATACGTTCTCACAGCTCACATTGCGGGTCGCTATCTTAATAAAAGAAAGCCAATGAAAAAATATTAAATTAACTGTAATAATTCTTTACGAGTTTAAGTATTTTATGATGCACCTAATGTTAAATGAGAGGACACGTCGCAGCAGAATGTGATGAATGTTCTTTCACGACAAAAAAGCTATCGGTAAGCTGACCTTTAAGGAATCTTCGCTTTTTCCTTAAATTGGGATGATTGTTAAACATATCGCGTAATTAAAACTTTAGCCTCATGAAATATTTATGAGGGGTATCTTAGCTAAAATAAATTTATTTTTAGAATGAAAGAAATTCATTGATTTGAATAATAACATTTGTTTGAAGCTTTACTTTTGAAAATAATTTAAACGCAGTACAACTACAAGAAACCAATTTCAATTCACGAAAATCCTGAATAACTCTGAAATCTCGCTGAAATGGGTTCAATCTGTAAATAAAAACTAAGGATTTAAAAAAAAAACAAACATAAGAAAATACTAGCGAGTTGAGAACCTTCTCTTTTTTGTAGTCAGTTAATAATAGTTTTAATAAAAATACAACTTAAAGTATATATTAAAACACTTGTTAATTTTAAATTAACTTCAAATAAATAAGGTGAAGTCGCACCATATGGTTCGTGATTTGCGAAACATGCAATAAGTCCGCCCTCGATGTATTTGTAGATAAGGTGTCCATGTTCTTATTGAAAGATTAAGGAAATAATATTTTAAGCTTATATTAACTATATATTTAAATGCTTACGAGTGCTTTACTCTAATTTTTGTAAAACAGTAAAAAATCTATGATTTATGATTTTCAGATTTGTTAATTGAACGATCTTGATTTTAAAAAATCTCTCAAATTGATATTTTTCCATTCCATTCCAATACCTTCTGCGATTTAACTAATGAAAAATTTGAAGGTGGATTGATTCAACTACTATAATTCGAAAAAGCTGTCATTAAGAATAATTGACAATAAAAAAAAACTATCTGTGGCACGCTGCTTCTTACACATTCATTTCCACGCTGGATCCTTTGGATTACGCATGGAAATTTTTGTAAGATTATACAGCGTATGACTTTGAATTAAAGGTAACATGTGTCAAAAAATTGTTACTGGCAAAAAATTAGGTATTCATTACAATATTGTAATGAATGTTTTATATTCCTCGGGAAAAATTTTACTATCGATATAAAGGTAAGTCCACGTCATTTTCTTGGACCCCTGACAATGTGTGTGCAAAATTTCATGATGATCTGTTAAGGAGCTAAGGCATAACAAACAAACAATCTCATTAATAATCTTATAGTGAAAATAATAAATTTGTAGTATACAAACTGCATGGTTAACCTAGTGGTGGGTGGTGCGGTACCGACTGGCAGGTATTTATTATTGCAAAGATCGTAGGCGCCTGCGGTAATGTTTACAAGTGCTTATAAACGTTGTTCAAAGTATTTCAGCTTCAGACAGATACTATGCGCGAATTTATAATTTTACTGTGTATAAACTTAAGTAAGATAAAATATTTTGTATTGTATTGTACAAACATATTATACTTAGTGAAAATTCACTCATCCATTCAATTTTTTCACCGTTCATTTCAATCCCTGTTTTACAATCTTAACATATTAATTCAATAGAAGCAAGGATCAGAGAGATTAGTATCTCTATAAAAAAACCTCCAAACAAAACAAAAAACATTACAAAATTTTCCAACAAATACGACACTGAATAAACAAGTCTAAAATACGATGAGATATCTCGCTGTAGTCGCTATCAACACACTCCCGGGGATAAGCTGACAGTGCGGCTGACAAATGACGTCAAAACATGAACCGTGACGTCATTGCCCCCTTCCCCCCGCTCTTTCGGGCGAGGCTTAACCGTTTAATAATAGTCTGGATGCACTTTCGAGTAAATTATGCTGAGAGTTCTTATGTAGAAAATAGTTCAAAGTTAAATGAAGTATTAAGTAGTGCTGTTATGTAAAACTAAGTAACTGTAGACAAGTTTTCCAAACTTATTTAACATTTTTATGGCAGGGAAATGATGGAACTTCTATATTTTTTTTTAATTCTTTCACAAAATGATCTTTAACTGTGTGAAGTGATGAAGCGATAGCGTGATTAAATAATACAATAATAGTACTAGTACACGACCATGTAACCGTTTTGGATAGCTAGAAGTACCTGGTGGATATCAATTTTGCACAATTATAAAAACTATGTTACTGTTAATGTAGCTTTCTAATGACAAAAAGATTAGATATTAAAACTGTTTTAGTACTTCCGTGTTTATCCTATTCCTACTAATATCAAAAATGCGAAAGTTTGTAAGTATGATAAGATGTTTGTTAGACTTTCACACAAAATCTACTGAATGGATTTTAATGAAACTTTACAATAATATAGCTTATACATCAGAATAACATTTAGGCTATAATATTTAAAGATACTGTGTGAATTTTCAAAAATATAACCATAAGTGTCAAGAATGTAGGAAAAAATTCCGCAATATGCGATTTATTCTGGTGTGCGCTGCAAAAACCGTTACAGTTACACGTATATACTGTATAATGGAAATGTTACCCTAAATAGTCCTACAAAAAATCCAGAGACAGCATATATCTATCTTTTATGTGTAAGCCAAAATATTTATTATAGCCAAAATAGTGAACCATCTATTAATTATAGGGCGGAACGAAGTTTGCCGGGCCAGCTAGTATTAGCATAAATTTCCCGAGAAGAGTTTTTTGTACTTCTAGGAATATTATATTTTTTAAGATTTACAAATCCGATTAATAAGCGGTAAAACGATTTGTAGGCATTTGTAGTATCTTTATTCGAGTAAACATTGAATAAGTATGTTTGTAAGGCAACTAATTTATATTGCAGTGGTGTAATTGTGATGATTTCACGGCCACGTGGCCAGCGCCTCAATACATCGCTTCATTAGTAATACTAACGTACTAAGACTTGCATTTATTGTGTCATGCATTGGTAATACAATTTAAATAGTACGAGTAGATCGAGATAAAAGTAAGGTTATGCTTTATTATTTGAGGGCTAGCTCAAACCTCATGATGCCCCCCTTCTAGGGTTAAACTTTGCTGCGGCCAAGAACCGGTTTTGTCGTGGCGAGGGGCAAGGAGGGGTTACTAGCCCTAAAAGTCACCTATGGTGAACGATAGGGAACAAACATGGTCCGTGGAATATGGCTAGTAAGCGCAATCTGACTGGCCCGAGGCGGCATACGTGAACTCCGCCTTGACTGAGCTCTGGTGGTGCATGGGTATTGTTTGCTATCAAGATAGGTTAAGATGCGGATCTTTTCCTATCGTCACAATCATCCACTTCATCCAGTATCCTCTGAGGTAGGTTATTGACTGACGATAAATAATTTCCGCCATGGATGGTATCTATGCCCTCCATGGAGTTTATGAGCTGTCTTTCCTAGCTGTCATGATCTTAAAGTAACGAAACGGCAGGTGAAGTTCGCTTTCATTCGGAACCCATATAGAGAGAGGCACTGTGTATCAAGTAATATACAAAATGAATTGATACATTATCGGCTTTTCTATGTCGCGCTACTTCAATGAAAATAAACCCGTCAAATTATTAACAGTACAATGAAGCTATTAAGCTGAACTGAACTGAAGGGAATAGGAAGAGGCGAACCTCAGAGCCGGAAGCCGCAGCTCAGCCACAGATTATATAAATACATCGCACCCGAGGCG
The DNA here is from genome assembly GCA_000931545.1 of Papilio glaucus. Taxonomy (NCBI): domain Eukaryota; kingdom Metazoa; phylum Arthropoda; class Insecta; order Lepidoptera; family Papilionidae; genus Papilio; species Papilio glaucus. The sequence goes on from JWHW01045979.1 coordinate 48,077, forward strand.
GACCACGTGTGTGTTTCAAGAGAAAAAGACAGTTATAACGGCATAGAGCTTTTAACGACTCGTTACCACAGATAGGCTTCTAGTAAAAAAATGCCAAAAGAATTTAATAACAATTGATGATTTTTATCGCCAACTAAAATCTAAACTTTTACAAGAAATAATTTGTAATGTAAAATAATAGTTTCGAATAATAAGATTTAATTACTTAGTTTACAGTAGTACAAAATTAAATATTTAAATTATTTTATGGAAGAAGGTGGCAAACGAGTAAGCGGGTCTCCTCGTGTTAAGATACCGCTATCCGTAGGCATCAGTAACAAGCAAATGAGTTGCAGAATGCGTTGCCTTCCTTTAATTGACAACGGAGGGAATTTTTCCTATTTATTTCCCGCCCAATCCTCTTGTTCCCCTTCCCATTCTTTCCTAATTACGAAAGGATGGCTAATGGAAGAGGAATTGAGCTTCCGACACCTTACTCATAAGGCGAAACCCATAATACTTTTACTTCACGCCTGTCATCTGAGAGGTTGTATTTCACCGGTCGAGACAGCCCATATGTACAACAACTCTAACTCTATTGTATGTAAACAGCTAAATGGAAGAAACTAATAAAAAAATAATAATAGCACGACCACTTTACATATATTTTAATGCAACATGAAGAGGTGAATGTAATACGATACGTAGTTTATTTACTATCGTGGTTCGTTTGATATAAAAGTCAAAATCGACTGAAGCGAGGGCATTGTCGTCGTGAATGCATCGCGTCGCGCGCCTCATATTTAAAAGTTAAACGAAAGTGAAGTAGTTTTATTTCTGTCCAATGATATTCTTAGAATAGAACATAGTTTTGTATCTAAATATATTCTGATTGATGAAAGAGAGACACAACTGATGTTAATGTTTCTGTTTGACTACAAAAGAAAATCTTAACGTAAATTATTACAATACTTATAAAGTAGAAGGACAACCTTTTACTTTTTGCAAGTCTGATTGAACTGACTATGGTAATAGTAAACACATCAGCGTCTTCATTAAACAGATATTTTAAAGATATTATAAGGGAAAAGTGTGGCTTAAAAGTTAATTTTGTAACTAGAATTGAGAAAGATATGCTTTGGTCATATTTAAAGGATGAATAAAGATAAATTTATGTTGCAAAATAAATGTCTGTATGCAGGACGCGTTCCGTCCACATCATATTTAAGAAAGGAGTAGTCGGAACCGATGAGTATGTATGTAGATGTATAGAAGTAGCGAGAGAGGAGTGCCTGTATTTATTTTTTATTGATGAAGTAGGCAAACAATAAAATGATTCAAGGCTACTGTTACCTAAAAGCCGTTAGCCTAAAAATTCCACCGCAATTACAATGCGAACTAGAATACATTAAATCCCGACAAAATATATTTAACAAATATTCCATCAACCCAGTAAATGAAAGGTATGCATTGTAGGCATACATAGATTTTTGTCGACTGAAGCTTTGACTAGAGGTCAAATACCTTACATCACGCGTATTACATCACGAAATTGGCATTTACACAGTTAAGTAGTTGCCTTGACGCCCCGTTGCCTTACAATGCTGGAGAACATCGTTGTGTACCTAATTTTCGCACACAAAATTACTTCAATCGGTCAAATAGTTTGATGTGTACGTTGACTGAATAAATGAGACAACTTGAGACAATGAGAAAACTTTGAATAATATATAAATAAAAATTTCATACAAAATTTGCACGAGATAATATGATACCAAATCTCCTCCCCAATTCTTAACTTATTTTCTCTCAGATCTGATCTGTGATCTGCTCATCCCCCGATTCATTTATTATAATCATATCATAATGGTCTATTAAATATTGATTTCTTCTATTCAACTGTGTTATTGACCAATTGTGATTGTGTTAAATCGTCGAATTGTGAACTAATACTCGATATTATGGGTGCGTTATTACGTTAAAGTTAGAATGGAAGATAATAATAAAACCTAAGTTTTTAGGTTAGGAATGACAGTTATATGTAAAAATAATATCTGAAAAAGATGTTATCAAGGAAAAAAATAGGCGTTTGACAAGATACGTCAAATTGTGCATGATTCATTCAGTTTGCCTGTCCGTCAGTTTTTGCCTGTCAGTCCGTATAAATTGACGAAGTTCATAAACTATCGGTGGAATATAGATTTGTCAGTGGTGCACCATTTTGTCACCATTACAATACAATTGGAAAATCTGTTTGTTTGTTGTAATTAATAATTAGTTAATAAAAGTAATGTGTCTATTCCAGTTGTAATTAAACCGTGTAAATGACAGAAGCAGATCTCCTTGATACAGTTAGTGATCATTATGTTCGAATCAAGCGCGTTCAAGAGTCCGTTAGCCGAGGTGAACGGGACCTGCACGAATTGTTACCGATGGTTTATCTCAGATGTCATAATCTATGGCTTAATCACGATAAAATGATTACAGTTAATACTCTGTGATATTATAAATGTCGATTTAATTTTGTTACGCTTTAACTCCTCAACTGATGATCATGAAATTTTGCACACACCTTATCCGGGGTACAGAAAATAACATGGGCTATTTTTTACCTTTCATCCCGAAAATAAAAGTCTTCTCGAGGTACAACTTTTTAGATTAATGTACAGTATCGGTTGCTATGGTGATGTTTCATGTGACTTAAAATTTAGAGTTACTTAACCGGAGTCATCTTACAACTATTTCGAGCGTGGGAAATGAGAAACGAATGTGTAGGAAACCGCGGGAAACAGCTAGATAATATAATAAAAAATACTATTACGACACTATTTTGCAACAACTTGAATTAAAATTTATTATGATTTAATACGTATATAATAACATAATGTATGGGCAACGCATGGTAGTTGTGCGGTGTAGTGCCTGCCTCCCACTCCAATGATCCTTGCCTATGATGCCAACCGATACATTATAATGTGTAGTCGATCGTTAGTGTAAATTATTAGGTTATATATAATTTTAAATCTAAATAAAACTCACTGGCTTTAGTGTTGTCTAAACTAGCTTTGATCCCTGAGGCTGTACTTAACCGTAAGGCAAAGTCTATGTACGACTTTTAGGCTTGAGTAATTGATAACTTGGCGCGACAATTGCTCTTTATAACGCAATTGATATAGACAGAGACAGAAATTGTATCCTTTAATTACTGAGTTTATTAGGTGTCGAATGTGATAGAGGTTGAATCTAGTATCATATAGTAGATCTACATGAGACGTAAAGAAAAATCAGTGAGTTTTTCTATACTCTAACACAAATGAAATCCAATGCAACAATTAATTTCTGACCAATGACATCATTATAGATTGAGATAGATAATAAATAAAAAAGTAAAATTTAATGCAGCTCTTCGTCGCACCGCGTCGATTCAAAAAGATGGCAAAGTTTTTTATAGGTGGAACGAGAGCTGGAATCCGGTATTATAAGTGGCTATGTCCGCACTCCAGTTTAACTTAAAAGCGCTGAAAGTCAGGTAAAATGGAATAAAAATCATAAAACTTCAACAAGTTGAACTGCGGAGTTTAGTTGGAGATAAATTTTTATACACTTTTTAATATTATTATAACAGCAATTGGTATATGAATAAATAAAACAGAATACAAGACATTTTAGTATGCTGCAAAGTAGGGATCCTTGCCAGATGGACAATTATATAACAAGCCGTTTTAAGTCTGTTGTATTGTTTGTAAGCCAGCATGAGACAAGACAGTCGATACGAATGAATGTGATTTACAATGTTAATCCGTCGGGCCTTTTTAACTCGTTTTAATGAATACCGTGCCCGCATTCTCGGGCCTGACTCATAGATTTACGTGGTAAACAATAAGGAGGGGGAGTTAGGGAGGGACGGGAGCATCGGATACAAACATGCAACTCGAATCAGCGTCTATTGTTCATTTTAATCCGTATTTAAATGAATTCGTAAGCACCAATGCAGCGTTGCGGATCAAGTGTCTTTTTGATACAGTTTGAATTCAATATCTTTGCAATATATTTTTCCTATAAAGAGCTTGAAATAAAAAATCAAAGCACCTTCCATTTGTTGCTTAAATAAGAATAGTGATAAAACGGACTTATATCGACCAAATGGTGGGAAAAAGGAAGGCAATATTACGAGCCCTGAAGTAATAATACATAATTATTAAATAATGTATGGAGATGAGTGTTCTAAAACTGTGCAATATGAAATTCTCTATTCTCTTACACTAACAAATGGCTTTCGTGAGTTTACTTTTTCATTCAACAAACTATATAGTCTAGTCTGGTTTAAAATAGCGGTCCTTGCCAAAGATAGTAAGCTCGAATTCACATAAAGTGGAATGGATCGCAGCCAATCTTTCATCAAATTATTGGCTCAGTTCCAAAGTCGAACGAGGGTAAACCTCTTTCTTGCTGATAAACGCATTCTTTTAATTAATTATTTTTTAATTGCATCATTACTTTTTTATAATGATGACAGAGTTGTCCGCATGACAACTGCTATGAGAATACGTATCTCAACAGGCTGTTACTTTTTACTTCGTTTCACAAATGTCCTTTGAATATATCCTGGATGTAGATATATTTTTAGTGAGAAGAAATAATAAAGACATTATTACCACGCATACATTAGTTATACTGCTAATTACTCGTCGTTCTACTTCATACATCGTCTCTTCTCGCCTTCTACACTACGTCTTCTGTGAAGTTGTATTTCACCGGTCGTGTCAGTCCCGTTGTGCAACAGATGTTATTGCGGGCCCTACCATTGTTAAATAACACATTTATCGACCAGTTAAGTTGAAAACTGTATTAAAATTAATTATCTTAAAAGAATAGATCGATAGCAAACAATGGCCGTGCGTAGTTTACTACCGGTGCGAACCGGTTATCAACAAGAAAATGGTTTATTCAATTAAACTAGCTTAGATACCGCTCCATTGTAAACAATTAGATTAAACTAATGTACCTATTGTATTTAACCGTTAGACTGTGTCTTTATAGCCTTAACTTAAGTTTAAGTTGAAATAATTGTAGGTGTTGAGGCACCTCACTAATCATACGAATTACTCCTCATTCAAGATCAAACCGACAAATCAAGACCAGCTGTTGCCCGCGGCTTGGCACGCATTCGTTTCATATTTTCCACGCGGATTCCATGGAATTTTTGAAGATGACTCCGTGTATACTTCAAACATGTGACAAAATATGACACAGTACCCTGGCAACCGATATTGTAAAAGTATTGTTTTTGAAACGCGACCAATTTTTATTTCGGGATAAAAGGGATAAAGCATCTCATAAAAAAACTGTACCCCTGACAATATGTGTGTAAAATTTCATAATGATCGGTTGTGTTGTTAATGAGTTAAAAAGTAACAAACAAACAAACTCACATTCGAATATAATGTTGCTAGGATTGTTGTTCGACTTTTCTTTTAATTAAATAACTAAATACTAGAACACCAGAAAGTATAAGAATGTTATATGTAGTTGTACTTAGTATTGTATGTATATTTACGAAACAACGTACAAGTTTGAAATGCTGATGAAAGCAAACTAGTGGCACAGTGAGTGACTTGTGTTTCTGTATCTGTAAGAAGCGTGCGGTCGGCGACACAAAGGCAATCACCCCGGGTGATCAAAGCCCGGCTCGCCCCTGATGTGCGCACACAATTGTTACTTGTACCATGTTTATATTTTGTGGAATTAATGAATTCAAATATTAAAAGTCTATTTTATTTCATGTCCCTACAGTGGGGAAACATGTGGATTATGTAGACCAAAATTTTTTAACTATTTAAATCCGAGACTTATGAATCGAAGTGATGTCGCCTGATCCAAAGTCGCTTGATAATTCTTTATGCAATTCAATTAATTTTTATTTGTGTTATTATTATTATGATATTTTCATTCAATTATATTTTATACAACCTTTTAATATTCTATCAATGTGTAAATGTTTTAAAAAATCTAAAAATTCTTTTAAAGATCCCAAAAGTGTCAAGGTTTTGTCTTTAAAATGGTTAAAACATTAGATATTTCAATATGTTTATAATTAAAACACAAAAACGACAAAATGTGCAGAGCGGACAGGGTGAACTTATATCGATCAGATTAGTGACATACTAAAGAAGACCGAAATAAGGAACACCCATAACCGACAAGCATGTTTGCGAGCGAGGTGTGCCTGGATCGCGCTAATTAGAAATCCATGATCGCTACCTACCCCTCTGGGTTACGGTAGTGAGCGTATATTATTGTAAAGATGAGAAACATCAACAGTATTCATTGTCTGTCCATCCATTAGTTGTTCTCTCTAGTACTGGACATATGGTTGTATAGAGGAAGTTTCCATTTTAATCACGATGAAACATTTTCCCTGCGGTAAACTACCTGCTATACTCTTTTTGAAATAATACATGAACATGTCGTCCGTACATCCGCGTAGTCCGCGGCTGGGCGGCGACATCAAAGTGGTCGACGCACGCATGTGTGGACAATTTTACAGACCGCTTGGGAAGCTCGGTTGGCTGCTAAGCCGCAACTCTTCTCATTACTTACACGCTCTGAGTATTTTGGAATGCTTCGAAATTATAATGACAACCGTTTTAAGCAGTGGCGTGCCAAATAGGATCCTCCTTTCATATATTTTATATCATAGAAGTGGGCAAACGAGCAAGCGGTTCACTGGATTGATTGGGACCGCTACCTGCATCTGCAACAAGCTCATGAGTTGAAGATGCGTTGCCTATCTTTAACGGAGAGAACAGATATTTCCTTTTCTTATTAATCCCTTCTCCCGCCAGACCTCCTTCTCTTTTCATCCCTTTCTTATTAAAAATGTATGGGAATGGGAAGAGGAATAGAATTGTGTTTATTGTTATTAATAAGATGTGAATTTGAATTCACATCTCATTAATAACAATAAACACAATCATCGGTAAAGTTATAGGTATAACAAGCTGAGCCCCGCGGTTATCTCTCACCGTGCAATTTTATTGAACAGACGATTATCCAGCCTAAGCTGAATACTATTTAATATGATTGATCATATAAATTTGAGGTCAACTTACATTGGATTATAATTATTTCTCCATACAATTTTCATGACTTTAGGGGATGAATGTAGAAAAATCATTTCTTAGTGCCGTACGCCTACGTAATAACAGAAATCTCTGTACAAAATTTCAAGTCTCTAGGCCCAGTGGTTTAGTCTGTGCGTTGATATAGCAGTCTTTTTTCAATTTCTTCTTTAATATACATTAGATAGATGTTTGTCGACCACATAGAAAACCGGTGCGATGTAAAAATTCCGTAGACAGATAAAGGTTGAATAGTCTGTAAATATGCAGAGGTCGGCAAATATTTTCGGAGTTGAAGCAAAAATTATCGAGATCCAGAAAGAAATGGGTTTCAAACGGATGATTTAAATAAATTTATAGATATATTAAATAATATTTGGCAGTCCGGATTACCGACCCCTGGCCTCTTTTTTGGAATATGTTCTTAACAACTTATGAGTGGCACTTGAATCATAACAGGCTGAAATTAAATTCTATATCTTTTCTCTTGATTTGAACTATGGCAACAGATATGTTTAAGTTTTTTATTTATTTATAGAGGAAGATGGCAAACGAGCAGCCGGAACATAGGTATCTGCAAGAGGCTAATGAGTTGCAGATGTGTTGTTGCGGGCTCTGCCACTGGTAACTTAGATTAGCTAACCTAACCATTATTTATTCATGCGTTGGCTTCTATTATTACAATTCACACGTGTTGCAGTCTGACGTCATCATATAAACGTTCTATCACGATGAACTACCAAAGTTTTCCGTGTATTTATGTTTCATATTGTGAGTGTTGCGGTCAAACAAGAATGGATGTTTGTTAATTGGCACTATCGACAATAGCGAGCTTTGTATGAACAATCCGATGGTACGATACGGACCTGTGTCGGGTTCAAACGCGAATTACTTCACAATAACGCCCATTCACTGGATTTCATTTGTATCGTAAGTACTTGCAACGCCTGCGGTCGGCTTCAATTACAATTATAAATTAATAAATAATAATAGTTCAATGCAAAGTAAATTTAAATTGTCTTTTTAATAATAAACAGATTAACGTCATCTTATCTTCCTTCACATTGGGACCGTAACAACATCTAAAAGCGGAAAGTTTTCATAATTTGATAATACATTAGCATTAAATTTTTGAATAGAAAAGAAAATTGCATTGAACTAGACTAGGTGATTTTACCTCCGACTTATAACAAATTAATTATTAAATAACAAATATTATCCAACGTAACATAAAAATAATCGGTTTAACAAAACATGACTCAGATATCCTGACATACTGGCGCAACACGTTCGGAAATGCCGCTAATGTTACAGCAAACAGTTGCCCGGCAAATGCTGGAATGCGGCGATCCCGCACTGGAACTATTTCTGGACGAACACGGAAATGCATGCCGCTCGCCCCGGCGTTACGTTACACATGTCGATTTTTGAACTCAATTTGTTTTCTTTACGAAATTAAACGCATACGTGACATTTCATCTTAGCTACGTTATGCATCAGGCTTAAATTTATTAACTATACTTATACGAAAAAGGTGAGTAGCACTCACTTTGTCTCAAGAATGAGTATTTTAGTTATTTATTCGATTTATGTAATGGTTAAATATCAGCAGTATTAGGCCGTAAATCCTGAACTATGGACATTTAGATTTGTATGTCTATGTCTTCGATCTATATGCATGTCTTTGAAATTGTGCCATTAATATGCTAAATAAACATATTTTATACTATAGATATGATATACTCATACAAAATCACATCAAAAGTGTTCCAGACAGTGACAGCAACAAAAGATGACAGCTAGTGATTGTCACTAAGCGTCCTTACTTTTAGACTGCTAGTGTAAATCTGATCTGGTAGTTTTTGTATTATATCATTGAATATATATGAGAAACATTCAATAAGCTAATAAGAAAATCATATATGAAAGTTTAAATTTTATAGAAATATTAAAATAAAAACTTTTCATTCCGTATGATCACAGAAAAGTTTCCGGCTGTAAACTATAAAAGTTTTCTTCGTAGATTTAGAAAAGGCCTATGATAAAGTTAAAAGAGATGATCTGTGGTCAACCTTGGTTGAGTCTGGATTGAACAGTGATCTAATACAAGCTTTAAAGTCTCTTTATAAAGATTCTACTGCTTGTAGGATAAACGGGGCTTACTCAGACTGGCATCGATAAAGGTGGATGATTGTTTGAAAACGAAAATTGTGGATTTAGGATGGGTGAGTTAGTTGTAAAATGTCTCTTGTACGCCAGGTTGTGTTTACGTCATCGACGGAGGACTTAGACGGAGGACAACTTATATTGAATGTAGAGAACGATTCATTAGAAGGTAGGCATGAAGATGAATATAGATAAGACGAAAGTAATGGTTTTTGAAATAGAACAAGGTAAGACAATAATTGATAAAAATATTAACGGTAAAGAAGTAGAATAGATGGAAGAGTTCGTATATTTGGGGAGTATGTTTAGTAGAGATGGTAGGCATGTTAAAGATTTTGAACGACAAGTGAATGCGGGAAATAAAATGTATGGAAGTGAGAGCTGGGTTTGGCAGGAAAAGCATGTTAGTAGAGTTAATGCCGAAACAAATTCATATTACAAAAGTAAGTGTCAGTGTTGGTAGGGAACGCACTAGCCAGCCCTTTTGCAAATCTTACTTAGAACTTCTTTAATAAGCGAGAGATTGAAAGTTTATTTATTTACAATCAAAACCGATACAATTTTTATAGGCCTTAACAATTTTTTTTTTATGGGATAAGGTGGCAAACGAGCGAGCGGATCACCTGATGTTAAGTGAACGCTACCCATAGACATCCGCAACAAGCAAATGGATTGCAGATGCGTTGTTGTTGCGGGCTCTACCACTGTTGTGTAAAGAGCTTAATAGTTAGTTTTTACGGTATAATAATGCGGCCAGTGCTTAAAAAATTAAAAACCTGTAAGTACTATAAGTGATGTTATCTTCAGATAAATAAATACGCTATCATAGACAAGTATTCTTCACGAGATTTTGAAAGTGCACTTATTTGTAATTGCATTAGATGGTATGTCAGTCGCAGTCACTTGCCTACGCATACCAAACCTGAATACGGTAACTGCATTACCGGATAAAATGCGGGAATTGGCGCCACAAGTTGACACCAAGATGGCCGCCTATAATGAATACTGAACTCACAATAGAATTTGATATTTTTACTTTACATATTAGATTTCCGTTGTAAACAATATCAAAAAACGTTGCTATACAGTTCCATTGTTCTCGAATTGGGTTACGACTACAGTACTACGAATCACACTCAATATTTTCTTAAATATGGCTCTTGCCAGTTGGTAAACCGCCAAATACCTATATTTTATTTAATTCCTTACGAAAACACAGTCAGTTAGTCAGGGGCCGTCTGCCGTTGGCTCGGTCGGCTTCATCCTATATTTTAGGGCCCACTCAATATTCGCTCGGGACCCATAGTTTCGGAATCTCTGATATAATGTGTCTGGTAATCTATACTAATATTATAACCAGGTAAAGTTTGCGAGTTTGTCAGGTTGTAGGGGGTAATCTCTGGATCTACAGAACCGATTTTGAAAATTCTTTCACTGTTAGAAAGGAATATTATCTCCGAGTGATATAGATTATCTCACATAAAAATTTCGTGTCACGATGTTTGTCGGGGATAAATTTCGAAACTACTGCACCGATCTTAATAAAATTTGGTTTCTACGTGTAATTACGTTCAACTTAAAAGATAGCATAGTTTTTATATCATTTTTTTAGTGCCACCCGTGCGAAGCCGGGGCGTTCCGCTAGTTTACTGTAATTTATAATCAGCACAATTTTTAAAGATAGACGGACTAGTAAGTTACTTTGCATATATTACACATTACAAGGAGTTTTTTTCCAATACTTTTTAATCTTATAAAGCTACGCTTCGCATGCAGTTAAGCTCGCTTGTGACGTAATGCATATCTAGGTGACCTAAATTTTCGAAGTGTCTGATACATGATATGATAGATTGATCTATACAAAAACAAAGACAATGAATAAATTGCGTAAGAAGATTTTTGTAACATACATTTATTAGTTTATACCTTGTTTCACAACAGGATGTGATTTTTGTAAACAAAGGTTTTTAAGTAACAATTCGTAAATTCTAAAATATTTGAGAAAAAACAACTTTTTCTTTGTAACATTAGGTATCCATATTACACAATTTTGCTTCACTTTACTTCACGATTTCCACTAAACTACTTTTCCGATGAAAGTATAAAAAGTGTAATGGCCGCCATGTATGGTAAATAACGTTTGTTTGTTTACAACAATCATATCTTGCTATGAAACAAGGTATAGTAGTAATTAGTAGTTACAGAAAAAGAAACTAAAAACCCAACGGACGGTATAATTATCATAATTCACCACTTCAGCATATTACACTTCAGCGAATAAAAGAGTGTTAAGAGACAAGTAAAACATAGTAAATTGTTAAGAAAATATTTATATTACTACTACCAATTCATTCCCTTGACCACCATCACCATTTACACGCAAATACGAGTTATAGCTGGTTCGTATGCCAGTGTTAAAACATTTCATAAATGACAAGCAACCAATAATAACAAATTATCCATACGGATCAACGTACGATTCTCAACGTTATCTTAAAGAAGTTTAAGTCGAAATTTATTGAACGTCAGAGCGAATATGCAACCAGCAAACAAATTTATCTTTTTACGTCAGACGCGATCGAAATTCAAATGAAGTCTAAACGTGGGTTGCCATGTGTTAATATTTACCCTTATAAAGAGTATTTGTAGAAGTTATTGATTTTTATTGTAGAAATTTATTTTCATAATACGCATTTATTTGCCAAATATTCGATATTTATTACTTTACACACACAAATACTTACAAATACAAAGAGAAACTTCGATACTGGTGTTAAATTCATTACAGACACAAGACAATAATTTAACCTACAACATATCATATTTTATATATTTTCGTTCATATTGGATTACGTGATTCGTTTGGTTGCTGTAGAAGCGACTTAAAATGTAGTAAAATATAGTCGCGATGTCTAGTAAAAGCTAACTAAAATGAATACGTTTGTAATGTTTTTTTAAATGTCAAATATTTGTTCGCGAAGATTATATAGCAATACTAGCTGCAATGCACCCAGCATACGTTACAATGCCACGTAAAGTAAAAAAAGTGTTTGGTTACATAATCTGCTTAAAATCTCTTTTCAAATATGTCAAAATAATATCAAAGCATTGAGCAAAAACTTTCATTTAAATTTAAAAACATTTATTACAGAGATTTTTGAGCCACAAACCTTAGAGGGCATCCTCGGAACCATACCAAAGTTTCATCACAATTTGATCAATGGTTTATAAATGCATAGAGGGCAAACAAACAAATAAATATACAAATAATGATTTTGAATAACATTTATATATATACAAAATTGCAATAATCATTTTACATGGCAACCTCAGACCTATATTAGCATTCGATGATCATCAGTGGTTCCAAATTTAAAGCATGCTTCCGTCGGCCATTGCCTAACATGGCATCCGATATCCCGTTACAAGCCCATAGTGAGTTACGCATTGCGATACATCGTAATATTCTCTGTTGACCAACTGTGATTGTAGAAATCGTTATGTCAATCTATTTTAAACGAAAATTTAATTAAAAAGAATCTTGTGGCTTTTATTTGACAAAGAGAAGAACGTTTGACATTAAAAAGGGGACTAATATTCAAGTTCGAAGGTATATCTTCTATAAAATCTTTTATAAGAAAAAAATAAGCGTGACTAATAGACAGGCCTAATTTTTATTTTTGTTATATGCCATTGCTAAATAAAAATGCGAGATAGCCGTGAAAACAAGTCCGAGGTTTCAATCATTTAGCACAATGAAAAAAAACACAAAAAAAGGGAAAGTGAAACCAAATAAAAAAATTGACAAAAAAAAGTTTAACTGAAATCGAATGGAGCATATTTTATTTCTTTAACAAAGTTCACAGAATTGTATAATGTGTTAAAATGAAATTTAATATTTAAAAATATGGCGAAGTAAAATGACCTAGTTATCTCATTGCCCCGGGGATACAATTTACCAATTATTAAACTTCCTTAATTGGTTTCCAGACATTTTTGCATTAATATATTCACTATTTGATTTTAAATTAAATGACAGACTATAAATAATTTTTTTAAATTTAATTGTGTATCAGCGCTTACCAGCCTACCGTCCTTTAGAATTAAATTGGAGTCGTCGAAGCCCAGTCAATAGGTATTTGTTTTCAGCCAGTAACTCGATACACGATAACATTTCGCCATTTTATTACGTCACTGACCTAATAAATGGACAAAGGATCAGGGTGGACACGGCTCTAGGCTCGAGAGCGACTTGAAACATGTCTTGACCTGTGTTTTAATTTGACCTCAGACAGTACAAATAGAAAGCTTTGCAAATGTCTTGCAAAAAGTAACCATCACAAAGGTCTATAACAGTGAAGGTCTGTTGCACGATTCTTTCCAGTGATCAGTATTAAATATAAAAAGTTATTTTATAGTCTAAGACAATCAAAAAGGTAAATGTTAAAGAAAAGAAATCTTAAAGAAAAAATATTTATCCTTCATAAATGCCTCGTGTATTTTATTCCTTTAACTAACTGCAATTTAAAAAAAAATGCTATAAAATTTAAAACTAAAATATACTACGCAGTTATATTTAATATTTTCTGCAATAATTCTACGTCTGTATAAATTTTCTATATTATTTTTAAACGAATTAAGAAACATGTTTCTGCGCACTTCGTAGCTCTAAATAGTTCAACGTATTGACTGTCGTACAAAAATATGCAAATGTATTGAATCAACCAACTATTTATTGAAGTAATCAAAAGTGTTTCTGTACCTTTAGTAAGTAATTATATCTAAGTTATCATTGGTGCTATATATTATATACAAAAAAGATTATTAACGATCAACTTAATTGTATGTCGCATATAAGCTTTGATCGGGACGATAACACAAAAATAAAGATACCGGATAAAATTGCGAAAAGCAGACCGTTGCTCGAGGCTTTCGGATAAGAATCTTGATGACCGGCCGAGCGGGCCGGATAATCCTTGTCTATATCTGGAAATGGGACGCACCCACGACGTCGATACACGCCCAGTTCCACGCAATATAGACATTTTATTATTTCTCTTTCATTTTTATAGCACAATAGGGTCACATCCGCAAATCCAGAGAAATGGTAGATGCGTTGCCGTCTTTTTAGGAAGGAGTACGCTCGCTTCTTGAAGGACCCTAAGTCGTATTGGTTTGGAAATACCGCTGGCGATAGATCATTCGACAACGCGGCTGTGCGAGGCAGGAAATTGAGCGAATACCGCGGCAGGAATTGTTTCAAACAGTTTTTGTCTCTTCTTCATTTCTAATTTTCATCAAACCTCTGGGCTTTAATTTATTGCCGATGTTTGAGGTCAGATAAAAGGTTACCTACTAGACCTATATTACTACTGCAAAGACAATGCAAGCTTCACGTACACAATAAGATTATCGTCATTAATTTGTACATTGTAAGTAAGCAGAATAAGTCCCCTATATCTTTTAGACTGCTGACTGCTGAGGTATAGTGGTCTATTATATGATGCACGGAATTATGACTTTTATTCGTAAGTCTATATATATAAAAGGCGAATTATGTATGTATGTGACGATATACATACATTTACTTTATTTACAGACTCCTTACTAGAAAACGTCATTTTCGACGACAATGAAATTTTCAGGAAATGTTCAGATTGGCCTAGGTGATCCTTTGAAGTGATTGATCCTTGATAGCGATCGTGCTGCCCGGCAACCCGGACGAAGCCGGCGCAGATTATTAGTATTCAATATTATTCTGGCTGTATTAACAAATGATTGAGTATGCTATTGCAGAACCGAATCAAATATATAGCCTAGGATAAGAGCTTTCAGTTGATGAATGAATTTTTAAAATCGGTTTACTAGTTTTCGATTTAATCGGAAACAAACAACATTAAAATCCTTTCTCTTTATAATATTAGTATTGTTTGATCAATGAATTAAAATGTAAGGCGGCGATAGTCAACATCCACATACTGATGAAGCGTTCACCGGACTCAGCAAACCGTCTATAGTAAATACTCAAACCTACAAGACAAGAGTGGCTAATACTTAACTAGTGCGCACCATCTGGCGGGTGTGATTGCACTAAAGCACACACAAAACACAAAAATATATGTCCGTGTGTATGTGACTAAACTCTTCCGAAACGGTTGGGCTGATTTTGATGACAATGGTTTAGTTTCACAATCGGACTGGCGGCGCTACGATCGGATTCCAGGAGATTTATTTAACGAAAATTTAGCTGGAAACTAATGGAAATTGTGCAGCTTGCTGACATACAGCAAAAGCCGTCAATAGCAAACATTAATCCACTAAAATGCGCGTGGAACTGTACACTGAACAAATTGAATTGCGCAATGATTCATAGTTTATATGATACATTTCATAAGCTATAAAGCGAGTTGAGCTATAAAAATATGATAGTGAAACTATTTTTATGGAGTACTCTATCTAAAGCTCTTAATCCTTCGCCAGTACTTTTTACGTACCTTTGTTTTGATATAACTTATATGTATAAAATTTTACGATATGTAGTCGGTTAGGGAGATTTCTTTTGAGAGAGAAAAATGTTTAGAAAACAAACACAGATAAGCTCGACAAATATTAATATTAGTGAATGTGTTAAATTCACAAGCGAATGTACTACTTGACAAATTACAGAATTATGATGCTATTAAATGGGTTATTTTATTATTATTACTCATAAGTGATGGAGATATGTAAATATGATAATATAAACAACAAAATAAATACATAAGACAATGCGACGCTACAAGTGAACATGTAAATCGCATGTAGAATATTAGTCGACCGATTATTACACATTAAGTTTATAGTTACAACTTGAATACATAATGTACGATAACTAAGCACATATGCAACGTGGAATAATTGTCTTTAAATAGAATAATGACGCTACAAGGTATTAGTGATATCACTGAATAAAATTGAGTTGTTTCCATCATGATCTTTGAACCAACGAGGCAAATGATGCTTCTTTTTTAAGATGCATAGCATTCAAGCTCGTCACTCACAAAGGTTTCCGTCTGTAGAAATAACGGATTTACATTTTGCACGATTCCGAATATTTTCGTGCACCTCACTTGTTTTTTTTACTGTAATTTCAGTGTTTTTGTACTTTCATCTACGTCTAATTGGATTATGGGTACAACAAAATCATTTTTTATTACTACATAATCGATAAATGATACTAGTTTTACCATTGTTTGTATGGCATTGTTAGGCGATTGATATCTTTATTAATGAAACATAATAGCAGTAATTTTAGCATTAGGTGAATATGATACGAAGAAATAAAATTAAAATCGAAGGATATAAAAGATAAAATGAAAACATGTTACATAACTTTTATATATAAATCGCAATGATCTCCTACGACTCTTCTCATAAAATCACGTAGGTAGTAATCGGAAACATTGACGCAAGCGATGGTGTTTCTTTTTTTGTAAAGGAAATTTTTTTTATATAAATTCTATACAAAGATTATTTCCTACATATTGATAAACTGTCTATGGTAGGTTCTGAGTACGAACTAAGAAAAAAGAGGTCAATTGTCTATTGGTTGGAAAAATATATTCAATTTTTTTTCATAACATTTTGATTATCTTTTTTTTTAAATCATATGAGTCGTTATAAATCAAAGTTTTAAATATAATTTTAGTCCAGGAGGCCGGATGTGCAAAATATAATATGATCGACATCAAACAAGCTTCAACTTCAAAGAGCGGATATCCTTTATAGGCAATGTAGGTAGGTATGTAGGTACGTGGGACAGATTCGGTTAGCTTCAAAATTTTCCTTGTCAAACTCGAACGAACCAATCTTTCCTCTTTATTTTAATAACAAGGAAGAAAGATTTATTTGTATTTGGGTAAGCTCTGAAACCATAGATTTATATACAACTAAATATCGCGCTCCATACTAATTCAAAATTTAAAAGTGAAGCTCGATTTTTACCGCGAATGTTTACCAGACGTTAATCAAAATTAAATTAAATTACAAAACGTTGTATTTTTAAGGTTAATATAATTTTGTAATGTAATAAACCAAAATAATGTAACTAAAACATTCGTTGGTTGTAGTAACTGCGATCGAAACCTCCTAATGTACTTTTATTATTATTAAACGACCAAATAAATCAAAAAATAATTAAGTGATTTATTTATCAATCAATCTGTCAGAATCAATTTCATGTCAGCATTGGTCAGCAGAATGTACGAGTTAGTTCAGATCGATGATTTTAAATTTCGAGAATCTTAAATTAAAAAAAAATCTTAAAATTGGCCAGTACATGTAAGTATGTGTAGTAAAGTATTAATCTGTATATCTTTTACAATGATTAAACTAGCACTTGACTAACACCCCCACCTTTTTTATGGCATAAGGGTCAAACGAGCAGCGGGTCGCCTAATATAAATGACCATGAACATCTGCAATACCAGAGGAACTGCAGATGCGTTGCCGGACTTTAAGGAAGGAGTACGCTCGCTTCTTGAAGGACACAAATTCCAAGTCGTATTGGTTTGAAAATACACGCTGGCGACATATCATTCCACAACACGTATGTGCGAGGCAGGAAATTATAGGAACACCGCACGGTAGTGGAATGCCAACCGTTAAGAAAATGATGTTAAGTGATGTGGTCGAAAGATGGCACGATGGAACACTAGTACTAAACAACTTTCATTCTTCTTTTGAAGTTACCAGTGTTATAGTCGACGAAAACACTATCGTTGACAACTTGTTCCAATTCTTTGCCGTACGCACGATGGACGAATATTCCAATCGCAGTGACAAATGTTTTGGAATAAAACGAATTCTCGCATTATAAAAAATATTTTAAATATTGGTTGTATAAATGGTGATGTTGGTAGATTGTGTAATGTTGTATCGCACTATGTAAACGACACTTATTATTGTGTCACGAAAGTGTTATTAAATAAGTCATAAAACAACAATGTCTACGCCGATAACCTTAAAACTAATACATGAAAGAATGTTTTAAGCGCGCATTACAAGGTAATTTCTTCTGAATAGAATCACACGACAACAAGGTCGGATGTAACGAGATTGTGTAACCGGTTCTAAAGTACGCAGCAAACATCTTAGCGTCCTATTGTTGATCTTGCAAAGATATAAGCATAATAGAAGATGCACAAAAACCATTTTAATGCATCTTGCAACGTAATATATTCTTATAGCCAAAGTACAACACACATTTATACTTCACAAGCGACCCGTTCGCACGGGTAGTTCCTCTAAACAATATTTCATCCCCTACTTTAGACCTTTAGGGGATGAATTAAGAAAAATCTTTTTTTAGTCCTTGCTTACGTAATAACAGAAATCTCTGTTCATTTCAAGTCTCTAGGCCCCAGTATAATAAAAGTTGTGACTTGTAACAAATAAACATTAGTACGAGTATTATATATGTGTACCGAACCAATATTATCTATTAGTTAGTTCGTTAACCTCACTAATCGCCTGCTTGGAATATCAGTTCAATTGTATTTAATAGACCTTTATTTGGGGCAAAGGGCGTTTTATACGGAAGTGTACGTTCGCCTATTCGCTTTTAACGCGTAAACATCGGTTTATGACGTTGATGTTGAATCAAAACAAACCGAATAATGTATTTTGTAATGTTATTTTTTTTAATAATGGACCGATTCCACTGGGGAGGAGTCATAACCTACTTTACGAACTCTTATGTTCATTATTGATACAGGTTGATGACAATGCTGATTACGATGGAAGCGAAGAGCAACATATACATATACCTTGTTTCACAGCAAGATGTGATTTTTGTAAACAAAGGTTTTTACGTTCAAATTCGTATTTTTTTTTGAAAAACAACCTATTCTCATACTATATAGGTAACATAAACTATCCATATTACACAATTTCACTTCACTTTATCTCACGATTTCCACAAAATTACAATATTTCCTTTATTTT
Source organism: Papilio glaucus (assembly GCA_000931545.1). Classification (NCBI taxonomy): domain Eukaryota; kingdom Metazoa; phylum Arthropoda; class Insecta; order Lepidoptera; family Papilionidae; genus Papilio; species Papilio glaucus. The sequence goes on from JWHW01045979.1 coordinate 67,327, forward strand.
TATTTAAGTATAAAAAGTGCTTTGGCGGCCGTGTATGGTAAATGACGTTTGTTTGTTTACAACAATCATAGCGTGCAATGAAACAAGGTATAGTTTTGTCTATGCCTGAGTTTTAAAAAAGCTTCAAAGGTTAATTTTCACTAAATTATCCTCCTTATATTTATGCTACATTTAGATCTATTTTAATGTAAACTAACAATAGTAGAGAATTCATGTTTTATTGACAGGTGCATTCGTGAGGTTTAGTTTTGCATCAAGTCTAAAAAATTAACGCGGGCATCGTCTACTATTGTATCAGTCATTACTTACAGAAATAATCATATTTTCTAATAACAAAGTCAGATAGAAGCGGACATGCGACACACATGCATAATTCCGTTTGCACGAAGCCCCAACGTGCATACACGTTGACCGACCTCATAAATATTTAAGCCGATCTGTTTACTCGGTTCTGTGCCGCATTGAAAGTGTAAACATGTCGACCGAGGTGTGAATAACAAACTATTGCAATAGACTATTCGAATAATTGCAAGATAATGTTATTCAAATATATAATTGCAATGAATAGTTATTCAAATTGTTCAAAATATTCAAATACATCGTCGTAGACATCATTTATGTCATGGTAATTCATTACGCGAGTGTCAAAGTCATATAAAATCTTTTCATTCGTAAGATTGTGCGACAATCATCGTGGGATTTATCTTGAGAACTTCGTTACGTATTGTGTGTAATGGAAAACAATGAGATGTTTATTTTAAAGTTGAAACTTTGGTACGATGTTGATGTTTCATTTCAGTTATATTGTTTTATTTGTATTGTATTAGCAAGTAAACGTAGAAATTAATTATTCTCTTATTGTTTCCAGAAACAATTCTCGGCAATTAAAAAAAATATTGAGTGTGATTTTTTTAATGGACTATAACCAGTATTTATTATTTCAATATTTAATTATCACAAATTTCAAAGTTCTCACAGGTAATTAAGTTTTTGTTTGAATATCAACAGCTTTGAGTGTGTGTACGTGCTTTATCTATTATTAAGTTGAGTGAGTACGTGCTTTATCTATTATTAAGGTTATTCAGGATGTTACTTACGAGGCATCTTCGGTGTGCTTAACCGATCCTCTCCTCTATCTAATCTCTAAGCTATTAATTCTCGGAGCTTATAAGTCACTGTCTAGCTTACGTAATTGGTTTTGAGGTTGCTATTGCGCTGTATATTTTACGTTATTGCATATGGATTACGGTCGAAAATCGCGTATCTAGTGAGCCAGGATAAGGTTTTGGAATGTCAATTGTTAGCGCATAGTGTTTGATAAACAATTCCGCCCACCGTGTCGCGGCGTGTAGGCACTGTGCAAGGCGCAGCTGTTCGCACTTTCACCTCGC
>JWHW01045979.1:72384-92474 GCA_000931545.1 Papilio glaucus
TGTTCAACTGTATCCGAACCTCGATTAAAACTACGTGCCGACCGACCCCTAGTGTATTCTATTACTCATAAAACTATGTCAAACCCACTTAAGCAAATCGGTGATGACATATCGAGGGGACACAATGGAACTTTCTCCGATTTGTTTCACGCCTGACGTAAGTTCATACATTATGCTCGGAAAATTAATCTGCTTATCTACATACGTAAACACTTGTATCTCTTAATGCGATAGGAGTAAAGTCGAGAATACGGTATCGATTTTTTGTATTGTAGTTCAATGACATTTAAAATGTATACAGAGCCTCAGTCACTTTCCAACTTTGAAATGTTATAAAATGTACCACTTTAGTAGACGGGTGTCCGATTCACGATAGACTTACGCGGCGTCTTGATCTCTTGATATACAATACGATGTTAATAAACTACGGTTGTCAGATTTGGAAGCGGATTTTACCAGTCTAATCCAGTTTTATCTTAATGGGGAATATGTATAGAAATAAGTTTTAAATTGTATTTAAACTAGACCCAAACTAGGGAAATTATGTATGACACACACACATACGTTTTTCGAACGTAACAGGGGAAATGTTTACTGTTTCTTAAAGCCATCATTAATTACAATAAACAAAAATGTGCGCCACTACAAGAATCTATACTTAATTTAAGAAAATTAAAGACAAACATCCCACATATTTATCCCACAATGATTAATTTAGTTTTATATACCATGAACGTTCATATTAACATTTGGCAGATGTAGTACTGTATCCACGCTTCTCACTTCAAACGGCTTTGTCTGTTACTGCTCTAGTTATTTTCGTTCTGGCAAACTCAAGATGGTTATTTCTTAATTTGTCAGTGGCCATGACGTTTTATACCGTTTAACTGCAGTTTATCATCACATTTTTATAAACCTTTTTTGTACACTTAACTATATAAAAAAACACAAAATTAACCCAATTGTTGCGTATTTGACTAAAGAATTTCAATTCCTTCACCTATATAGATTTTGTTTCGAAGGTTTGTAGTTAAATATACATAATTATTATATTACAAGTTATTATGTACTTAATTGGAAGTATATAAAAGTTATTTAAATGTACGTTGCGTGCATTGTTTTCATTAATCTAGTTACGTTTACTGACACCCAAAAAGTTTCTATATCGAGCGATGGAGGTCGATTACGAATGAGGTCATAAATATCTCAAATATCTTATACGCATGGGAGGTTATTTCATTCTTTATAAAAGAACTAGACTAGAAATATGTGAATAATTGAATTTTAGTTATTCTAGGTTATGTCCGAATGTATTCGTTTCTAACTTTTCTTACTGACATTTTCTTAATTCGTATTCGCAATATAATAACTTGGAATTATATATTTCAAACATTTCTTATTGTTTAAACCAAATATGTTTCATACCTCCCAGATGGAGCTGCCGGGACCCAAAAGTGCCACCTTAAGTCGCCAATTGATGACTTGAAAATCCAGATCAGTCATTTCCCGCCACAAGTATACAAAATCTCTGTATTTGTAATTAAAAAATGACGGTTTGTGCCATAAGATCATGTAAAAACGATACCTCAAAGAAAGATAAGTGTACGAACATCACAATTCACAAGTAATTAATTAATTTTATGATATCCTGAATATACATACAACTAAATATAAAATATAAAAATAACAATAACAATACGCCGCCATAACATGTTAGAAGTGTTGTCAACATTACAAAATTATATTAACCCTAAAAATACAACGAAATATTAAAAAACGATAGATTAAAAAATTGTTGTTAAAATATGTTTTGTAATTTAATTTAATTTTGATTAACATCTGATCGCGGCAAAAATCGAGCCTCACTTTTGAATGCTGTATTAAAATGGAACGCCGTATCTGGAGGTATAAAATCTATGGTTAAAACATAATGATATAAAATTACCACATTAGCTTATATTTTTGTAGTCCCCGGGAACAGTCTATTTTCAGGATGAAAGGTACCATATGTCCTTTACTGTGTCTGACAAAATTTCATGATGATCGGTTAAGTAGTTAAAGAACAAACAAACAAATCTTACAACTACATTTATAATAGTAACAATATGAAATAAAATGAATAAACAAAACTTTGAAAACAATGCGTTTGTGTGTGTGTGTGTGTGGTTTTAAGACTGTTCGCACTCTATAAATGTTGCGATCAGCGTAATGTATTGAGGCTGCGCGTGGGAACTCAATTGAATTGCCCACACGCATTGAATTATTTAATCATTGTTATAAATTTTGTAAATTTAAAAGAGCGCAACATGCTCATGTTTCACCATAACACAGACGAGAGTGTACACATTCAATTATGTGTACAATAATTCAAATGTTTGTAGAGTTCTTATTGATTATAATTAAAAATTTAATAGAAATAGATACATAAAGAACTTAATTTAACACAAATCTTAATGTATTCTTTAAAAAAGCAAAGCCTTATCTAAATACAAAAATGTATTCAAATTGTAAAAGCTGTGTACAAGATAAGCGAAATAAAGTTATAGAGAAAAATGATTTACGATGGAAAATATTATTAAAATTCATAAATTATATTTATATAATGATAATTAAAAATTAAAATTAATTAATGAGCCTTGATAAAATCATCAGATCATATAGATACAGTAAGAGAACACAAAAACGAATATCAAAACCATAGACAAAATTTGTCATGTATCACTCAATAGTTAAGACAAAGCTAAAATAAAATAAACCATAGACAACAACAATTATATTAGTTGTATCACTTTACTCAATGGCCAAAAAAGAAAAAAAAACCTTTTTAGAACAAAGCTTATATAAATTCACGATCGTGTGGGAAAGGACGGAGCCATGAGGTCAGGCGGTCCACCTGTCGGTCTAACGGTCGCCGCTCCGTATTCAGGGTTCGAGCCCGGGTCGCACGCCGCACGCATCAGAACACGCATGTCCAATATAACAGTGGTTAACACCTGTCTCGTGAACACATGCGCGTAAAATTACCTTACAGAGAAATGGTTTTTTGTCAGTGTTATTTAGATTATAAATACTTCTTATACATACTAACTTTCGGTCAAGCAATCCCAACTAATATTTAAAATACGAACGTAATTTTGTTTTCACGTCTTAACGACTCAAGTGAACATTATGAAATTCGATCTAGGGTTATATATTTTATGCCAAAAAGAAAAAACTATACCCGAGGGTTACAAAACCAACAGTGAAGCTGTATGTAGAAGCCAATTATTTATTTCCATAGTTTACCATTAGAGAATGTGCCCATACTACGTAACCCGTTCAGAGGGGAGGGGAGAAGTAGGTCTTCAAATTACCACGCTTGGCCACAGGGGGGAGTGTAGGGCTTAGGCTTTCGTCACGTATTCAATATATTCTATAGAAATCACGTGCTTTTTCTTAAACTCACCCGTATTTATAAAGACAAATAAGCCATTTATGAATTATTAGTGTAATATTAAATATTAATAACCTTGGCATGAACTACACGTGGTCACCGAAGCTGGGCAAGGGGGTTTTAACTACATCAGAGGTAAAGAATTAAAAATAATTGTGTCCATCGATTTATGAAAACGTGTATTTGATGGCAGCATTTACATTTAATCTCAAAATAAATTTGATATTTAAAAAAATGGCAACTGATCAATATCTCAGTCCACTCGTCGGTTACCTACCAATCATTTAGAGTCACATCTAGTATACTTTTTAGGGACTAGATCTCACTGCAATTATTTTACTAACATACTTGCCCCGCCAAACCAATTATACAGCATTGTGTATTGCCAGTCGTGTCTTCACAGACACATTCCGGCAACATACTGTACCTATAGAGCCGCATTATATTTCCCGATTTATTCGACACAATTCCTAAGATGTTAAGAGTAATATTATGACTGCATTGCGTGAAGGAACAATTACGTATATGTTTTAACATGTAGTAACATAAACGTGTTACTTTTATCGATATGTAACAAATTGAATGAAAGTTCATCGACCTCGGGTATGTTGCAATGGCGGCACCATGGAACTGGTTAGGTTCCGCTTCACCGAAACGCCCGCTTCAGATTAGATTGCTTCGTCAAACGAACACTGCCTTACCGTGCACCGAAGACAACTTTTAAACTTAAAATTTAAAATTCAGACACTCGTCTCAAGAGTTAAAGTATGCACTCTGTAAGTATTTCAAAAAATGTTTCCTGCAAGGATTTTCATTATCTAAATATTATGAACACCTAAATGTCTAACGCCCGGTATCTGAAATATTTGTCAAATTTTTATTCGACTTTTATTTGTTTCGGTTCAGAATTGTACCCAGAACCGATAGCGTAACTAGTTCCCTAACCGATAGACTTCAAACAAATCAATAAAATCATTGTTAACAATAAATACAGCAAATAATTAAAACACTGAAAGTTAAACAGTTGACAAAATAATTAACACATCGTCAACTTGCGCGCTCCGCATTCTTTTGTTTTACACGTGGACGCAAGTGCTTTGTGGACACTTCCGAGAATACTGAGTAAGGCTGTCCAATCCATATTTTCCAGTCGAGATTTTTTTGCAACCTATAAAACAGTCCCCTTTTGATGAGTTCCAAGAATTAAGAGTGCACACCTGCCAATTGCATTATGCTTCGCTTTTTATTAACTACACAATGATGAGGTAATACGACGCAATATATAAACATACATTCAATCATACTTATAAATTGACGTGGACCCTGCTTTGTTATAAAACTACGACCAAAATAAGCAGTGACATGAATGTACCGTCTGGATGTGCGATTTCAAACAACCCCCTTACTCTGTCCAACATACACAACATGTGTGTGAGGTGTCACGCTGCACTCCTCGCTCTGTCGTCACCGTCTAACGTACAAAGAGAGGGTAAAAAGACATAATAAAAATTTGCTACGTGAGCTTTCATAATTACATGAGATTAACATGAATGTGAAAGAAACAAGAAAAGTAAAGATTTTATCAAATACTATGTAAACTCTATATAACGACACTTAAGGGACTGCGCAATTTTTGGCTCATTTATAGAGAATTGAGTGTTTTTGAATTTACCAATTGAGTGTAAATTTTACAAATGTAAAAACGACTTAATAAGAACGATTATTCTCTGGAGTCTGTTATCTTTGTCTAGCGTTTTTTGCTGTTCCAGTAGTTTAATTGTATTTGTTTATGTATCTTGGGATACTGTGGGATCAGCTTAATTATTAAAAGTATTTTTCTAATAACTTTGCTGCAAGTCCTTGTTTGATGCTTGGTGGAGGAGCAGAGTCGTCTATTTCATCTTCTTCATATCGTTGTAGTTATTTATAGCGAGCGTGATGCTCTAAAGACTGGATTGTGGTATAGGTAACACGGTAAACACACCAAAGTCAAGTAATTTCAACGTTTTAAGGAGTGTGACGTTATAAAGAGTTTACACTGTATATAAATATGCGATTTCTGTTTCAGGATCTCATTTAGATCAGGGGCGGAATGCTTTCATTTTTGTAGTGTTATTTTTACTAAATAGTAGGTATATATGGATTAACACTTCTGGATAGTTAACGTAGTGCTAATATCGACATGTTAAGTGACTGCGATATACTTTATGTACATCGACAGTCAACCCGTATTGTAGTTACTTTATCGATCTCTAATTTTAGTAACAGCTAGCATGTAGAATAAGAAACCTATATTTTAGTACATGTGTTTGTTTTAGTCCACGTGTCCACGATAAGTGATTTCAAGAGACTTAAATAATTTTTTTGTCATTTTCTCTATACTTATTTCAATTTTTCACTATTTATATATATAAAGGATGACTTGAGTATGTATGTATGTATGTTCACCCGCAGACTCTTAAATAGACCAATTTCGATGCAATTTTCAGGAAATATTTACATTGTGCCTAGCGGGTGATCCTGTGTAAATTAGGTAGCGATCGGATCAACATTATTAGTGCTGCCCGGGCGAAGCCAGGGCTGGACTCTAGTATATTATACTTTGTTCAATTAACAAAATACCTAAATAAAAATAGAATGAAGTTAGTGTAAATTACCAGTTTTTATGTTCATACAAATGCTGAACAATTGTATTTTTTCGTTTTCAGTAAATTCGTCTGAATATTGTAAAAGTTGATTTTACACTGAAATCTTACTAGTTCAAAAATTGTTTTAGAAACTAATGTATAACGAGCAAATAATGCGTTGAAATAAGTAAACAATGAGGTAATTTCGAAACTTACGCACGCCAACGCCACGTGTACGCACAAATATTTCACGAATATAAACGTGCATCACAGATGTACAACAAAATGTTGTACTTGATTTAAGATTGCTAATAGGGTAAATGAGAAGAGATATAAATAATTTTTGCAGCATAAAATTTTATATGCTTCATAAATTAACAAGAGCGCCAATAGCCTAATGGTTAAGAGTACGGACTACGGAACATGCGTGAACCATTCTCAACTGTTAGATAGCACGGCGTCCAATCAACCATAATCACGTAATTCTAGTTCCAGCAGTAATTATTTCTTATTTACACAGGAACAGAGTATAAGCGCTACTTGTTATGTCCTTTTTAAAATACAGATATTTCGACAATACATTCACTCCACAGAGAATGAACATTGAGTAGCGAAGTCTACCACTCATTCCTACATTCACTCCACAGAGAATGAACATTGAGTAGTAAAGTCTACCAATCATTCCTACATTCACTCCACAGAGAATGAACATTGAGTAGCGAAGTCTACCAATCATTCCTACATTCACTCCACAGAGAATGAACATTGAGCAGTGAAGTCTACCAATCATTCCTACATTCACCCCACAGAGAATGACTTTATTTTACATTTGTCGGAAGTCAATATCGAACTATTAAATTTTAAATTAGCATAAAAAAATCCAAATACATTTTTAAAACTGTAAACTAAAATTAACATGTTTAATCATAATCTTACAATAATTCATTTGTTATTTTAAACAAACTTACGTCATAGTGTGATTTCTAAGAACTTGTCAACCATCTTTATTTATTATGGACATAGTGAATAAAACCTTATAAAATTGAATACATAATTTAAAGCAAACTAACACAACCAAGTTTAAGCTTGGTTTTGTAGCTAACAAACCTATTAAGAAATGTTGTCTTAATATCTTTAACTTATAGAAAAAAATTTAGTCTAGTCATAAATCATTTTTAATTTACGTATGTTGATCTTCTATTTTTTATTAACAACATGTAAGCAACACGGAATGGCACTGTAAAGCACGAGACGAAAAAAGATTCTTGATTACGAAATATCCGTTCCCCATAAGTATTTTTAGGTAATGGGTCATAGTGATTTCTTTATAGCGCGCAGACACACTTCCTCTATACCATTATACCCTTCATTCGGGAATGTAACAAATTAGGTTGCGTTCTATACCTTATTTTTGTTGTAGACTTTTGTTTTGTTGATCTTAATAAAATTGAAAATGTTAATACAAATATTATAAAAGCTAAAGTTTGTTAGGATGTTACAATTTTTGGAACTAATGTATAACTAGTTAATGAAACTTTACATTGATATAACTTTTACACGAGAATAATACATAATACACACACTTTCACCAGTGTTCGAGCCCGCAATAACAATATCTGCGGCACGGATGGGCCGGCTTGATAGGTGAAATATCACGCCTTCACAGAAGCCTAATCCTAGTTTTTCCTTTTTGTTCTTTTTTTTGGGAAAGGATGGAAGAGCATTTGACGGGGGAGGGGATGGATAGGAAAAGAAAATATCTTTTTATTTTATTTATCCCTCGTCCGATCATTAAAAGGTATACAGCGCATCTGCAATTCATTACCTTGTTGCAGATGCCTATGGGTAGCGGTCACTTAATACCGGATCATGTTTTCCATCTCCTGTTATAAAAACGGGTTAAATGGTTATTTCCTTTTCTTATCCATCCCTTCCCTCGTCATATCCTCTTCCCCTTCCAATCTTTTATCTATTACAAAAGGATAGGAAGGCGAAAAGAACAACAATAGGCGTCCGGGACTACACTCAACAGACGAAACGTAGGAGCATACTTCTAAGGTGAGGTGGTATTTCACCGGTCTAGACGGCCAACTCATAAAACACGGCGGGTTCTACACTGTTAAATAAAAAAATATATAAACCTGTATATTTTAAATGTACGTAACGTTAAGAAATTTGCATAAAAAATTATTATTATCAAAACAAACTTTCATCGCTACTGTTGTATAAAGTAGATTAACAAAAAAAAAAATAGTATAAAATTAAAACCAGCCATGTATAATGCTCATGACTCGCGGGCGGCTTGTAATTTTTAATAAACTTTCAACGAAACCTCGAGCCGATCTTATGAATACAGTTAGGCTGATGTTCGAAACAATTTTAGGAGATCATCTCACGCTCCGTTACTGCAAAATCGAAAGTAAGCACATAACCGTTCCCTAGATTATACCACATTTAAGTGGTAAGTATCGGTTAAAATAACTTAAGGCAACGCTCTTATTCTTCAAAGCTATATTTCGAAAGTGTTCTTTAGTAAGATTTGATATTGTTTGTATTTTTTTATCATATTTTGGTCATATCCGGGCGAGCATAGTACTTGCATTAAATAATAAGAAAAATAGGAAATTGTAGAACACCTTAACCTTTAACCCTATTAAAAGACCGCATCCGCAACAAGCGAATGTGTTGCGGTTGCGTTGTCTACCTTTAATGGACAGAAGAGGGGACAGACAGGAAAAAGGATATTTCCCCGTCAACCCCCTCCCCGTCCAATCCTCTTCCCATACCCATCCTATCCTTATGAGGAAAGGGTGGGAAGAGAAAGAGGACTGTAATTAGGCCTCAGGCATATTAGAGGAAGCCTGAAAGTAGCACCGATAGGGGAATGTCTTTTTATGAACCAATAATACTAATTACTTAGTTTAAGCTTAACAATAAGGAAATAGAAATGAATTCTAGAATTTTTATTTTATTTAAAGAAAAAAGGGCTTTGTCGCTGGAATTATATAAAAAGTGGGGACATGAAACTACTAGGTATAAGTAAATGTTGTTATCGAGCAGAATGTAATTTATAAAAACAAGGGTTATTGATAAATATAATAGCAGGTTTTATCAACTGCAGAGGCCAGAGTAAGGTTATCGGCAATGCATAGCGAACCGCATACACTTCTCTATCACAAAGGTATTGGGAGCACAACAAGGTTGTGCAATAATAAATAATGTTAAAAACATTGCTTGTTGATTGATAATGTTCAGAAATAAAGATATTGGTATTGATCATAAAGGTATTTGTAGCGACACCACGCGTCAACAACATTTGAATTTGGAACAGTTTTCGACGAAGTCTTTTCATTTCTTTTTTTCTTATATTCAATTTTGAATTTTATTGTTAAGATTAAAGGGTTTATTTTTGTTGGTTATTTTTGAACTATTGTCGCGTCTTCCCGCCTGTTTTGAGTTTTTATTTCTGTCCTTAGACTGCCTGTGTTTTTTTTTAACGAATAACCCGATGGCAGCGTCATCTACCGGGACTAGGTATCAATCTAAACCATCCCCATTCAAACACACGCATAAATTAATATTTTATCATTTTAATTGCCATACATTTTAAATACTCTAGTTATAAAATCCAAAGTGTTGGCTTCCCCTTAACACAGGTAGTAGTTGTTACCCGGCGGAGCGCGGTCACCGCTACCCGGTCACGCTACGGCGCCGCGCTTGCGGTCTGAGAACATAGCCCGCAATGTAACAAGTTCAAGTCAGATATTTTATAGCACGGAGTTTTTATAACACGAAAAAAAATATATACCTCATTATATGTACTACGTGAGTACACTGTTGGACATAGGCCTCCCCAGGCCTCCCCCAATGTTCGCCAAATTGATCGGTCCCCTGCCGCCCGATCATCCAGCGGGCTCCCGCAACCATGACCAGACCATTAGTCCATCACGTGGGGGGCTTACGCTGCGTCGACCTGTGCGTGGCCCCCTTCTAGGATCTGGCGGCCCCATCGGCCATCCGTAGGCTTATTACGTAAAAAGCAAACGCAAAGCAATAGCGATAAAATCGAAATTTTTGCTCAATAATCGCAAATTCATATTATGTATCAGCAATAACCAAGCGAAAGCATAACAACGATAGTGCTGCCTCTGTCGAACAATTAGTGAATTAATACATGCATCATCGTAGTACAGAACAAAGCGATACACAAAGTTTTCGTATTACCTATGACTTTGCGGGAGCCATCAGCAAGCGATAGAAACGTCAAACTTGCGATTACCTTTTCATTGATTGTTGATCTATTATATATCACTTTATGAACGTTTCTCTTTAGATATTGTTATTTTTGTAATAGTTTTAGTCTAGCCTTGCTCTTGTGTTTTATATCTGTCCAGTATTATCAAATTTAAAACACATTTTTAATAAAAAAATAAGTAATGAAGAAAAGAAAATTAAGAAAAGAAGTATTGATATCGAGGCTATCACTTCAGGAGTACCTCAAGTTGATCATTCGAAACTCTGCCATATTTTTAGATCTATTGATAAGGGGTTAAATTATAATATATTTCTTATCCAAATGTTTTAAAGGTTAATACTTAAAACCTTAATTAAAAGTCGTCATTTACTTACTCCCCACATAATTTTTTAAATTTTAAGTTGCGAGTTCAAAATGCAAGGAAATTCTATTGAAAGTTTGTCCCCTCGGCTTAGAGTAATTACGTATATTGTTTGGTTTTGCAATTTAAAATATCACATTAAACCATTAATATAGGCGCCACACGTGGGTTTAGTTTCAATGTACTCAAACAAAGTCAGAACCATCTGTTTGACGTTCATTCCAATTGCCAATCGAATGCTACTTGATGGCTATTTGACAGTTTTGTGAGCAAAATGTGCATATTTACGATCAGCGAACAAAAAGTAAGCGATGAGTTACGTAATACGAATTATTTTGACATAAAGCAATCGATCGCGCGTCGTCTGCAAAATATTTGCTGATCGCTTGCTGGTTGCTAACGTTAGCTAATAAGGCAGCCGTTCTGCGAGCAATGTGTCCGCCCCATTACCACTTAAGGTTTGCATGATCACATCATTCCTGATGCGATCTCGCAGAGTGACTTTGAACCGTCTAATGGTGCTCGCAGTGCGGGGCCATGTCTCAGTACCGTAAGACTCTCGTCTTCAGAAACTGCTGTAGATGTTTGGACAAGATGATATCCCACAACTTTCTAAGTACTCATCATTGAACACAGTGTGCAATACCACTTTACAAGTTTACACAGCACTACAATTAGGAATTATAAGGAACGCGGGAATTATAAGAGTACTAGCTGATGCCTGCGACTTCGCACCATTCGTTTCTCATTTTCCTCGCTAATTTTTTTTTGCTATTTCCCGTTCCAACTATATAGTTAAGGTTTAATGATTTCATGTAGTAAAGTTTATTTTCGGGATAAAAGGTATGTCATTTTCTGTACCCTTCACATTGTGTGTATGCGAAATTTCTAAATTAAATGCGAAATAATTGTAGTTTTCCACATCAAGATAGAGTTTTTAGTTAATGCGGGTAAACAACATACTTCAATGGTGAGTTTTAGGATTAACTATATTTAGGCCGCTTCTCTGGAGCCACATATTCGGCGTCGTGATTTCTGATTCAATCACACAGGGACACTCCGAGCATTGCCCTTTACCCGTTGCCTGTTGAAATGTAGGCAATTAAATCTATTTGTTTTCGCAACTTAATACGCTCTATTATTCATGACACGCAATCAATATTTACAAATACAAACAGATTAAAAATATTATAAAAAAATTTAAACAAAAGACAAGCTTTTGACAAGTTTTCGCACCTTGTAAGGGTTTACTTATTGTTAATATGTTACTTCTATTTTTTATCTATTTTTGTTTTTTAATTATTTAATTACAAAATAAACCAGTATTTCTGTACCATACAAGACACAACAGTGTTATCAATTAGTCTCTGACGTCAAATTTATTGAAAGATGGAAAGCAATAAATCTAAAGGCGCTTGAGAGTTCACGATTTGACCGAGCAATTGATACAATTTGTCGTATCACGTCCCTCACGTGACTGTCACGTGAGCGACTCCGGCTTCACCTTGATACAATGAAATGACCGAACGCGCTCTATTGGCTCTAAGGAAATGCCTTGCTACTGATTTTTAATTTAACCATAACTTTTGGTTTGAATTTTTATTAAATTAATGAATTTACAAAAACCTACTTTAGCCGTGTTAGATGTTATTTGGTATGGAAAAATCTTATAGGTTCGCGTGAACAACATGCTCAACGTCAGCAACGTGTTTTTTTTTTTAATTTTGAACAGTTTCGACGAATTGCCTTTTATTTATTTATTATATTGATTATTTATTTATTTTTGAACGATTGTCGCACCTTCCCACCTGTTTTGAGTTTTCATTTTTGCAGTCCTTATGACTGCCTGGTGTTTATTTTAGACTGGAACTTAGTCACGTTTTATATTTGAACTATTAAATATACTAAAAGCTCCAATAAGTTTTATAAGCTCTTTACAAAAGGTCATTTTGTGAATGCTACTATGTAGCCTGTTTCTAGCTATCAAGTTCACAGCACACGGAAGCAAGTCATTACATGTTTTGCTTATGCACGCTTAAGTTACACCTTGTCATATCATTTATCTAATGACTGACATGTTTCAAGTTCTCGACTGTTTTAAGAATCAAAATGAAATCATATGAACCTTATGTAATTGATTTTTTTTTTCAAGTTTTCCAACAGATAATACTAAAACTTCTTCGTCATTTATTACATTCTTGCCACATTTTGCAATCAAAAAGGTTATTTTTTTTAATTAAAATTTTCCTACTCTTGCAAGCCTTACTCTTTCGTCATCAAGCACTTCCTAATTATCCAAGCCACATTTTTTCACTTATCTCGTAATCAGTTGCCTAGCCCTTATAACGGCATGTAAACACAACCACACACAGTGCCTACATTCCACTTACGTCATACAGTACACACTCTCGTCAGTTTCATTGATGTTTGATGTGGCCCTTTATCTACATTACCATTCTGTTCAACATACCGATGTAAGCTTTCTAATTTTCCGTTTTTTCTATAAGAGTAGGGGGCAAAGGTGCGGCGTGTACACTGAGGTGATCAACGTCGGCCATGGACACCTGCGACACTAGAGGAACTACAGATTTATTTATTTGTTTCTAACTTCCTCACTATACTATAACATTAATAAATCAGGGTAATATTTATTACAGGTAACTAAAACATTGATATCATGGAGTATGAACATGGCAACTATTTTTATAATAACAACAATTTAATGAAACAAAAACGGTCATAGTTTTCGTTTTGTGTAAGACATGAGTATGTATTAACTGATATTTTTTTGCAGCGCTTTAATTTCTTTCAAACGTATATAGGGAACTTTCTAACAGTAACCGTTGTAAAAAAGGTATTGCAATTTTAAAATCGAACGCGATCAATGAAGGATGACGGTTGCAGCTGCGTTCAGGAATTCGTCGAGAAATCGCAAGCTTCTGAATAATTTATTACGGCGCGCGTCAACGTTTGCGTTTTGCCAGTTCAACGCACACCGCTCGAGCCTCGACCGGCTGAGGCTAGAAAATGATAGATTAATGTCAGAGGTAACATGTTCAGATATTTTTTTGTTATATTGTTGAAATCCTGTCACTATATAAGCAAAGCTGCTCTGTTTGTTTTATAGTCTACATATCTAATTGTCTAAATATTATTAAATCGCCTTAATATATTTTTTTGTAATAATTCTTCGACATGGTCGATTATAATCATCGATTGACATCTGACATTGAATGAATAATTGATAAAGAAATAATATTGAATGGTAATATATAATTTATAATAAGCTGCCTTTTACCCGCGGCTTTGCTCGCATTGCTAGCTTTGTTCTTAAGTCCTTTTTCGGGATAAGTGCAACTCAGTGTCTTCTTCTGTACCCTTGACAATGTGTTTGCAAATATTCATGAGGATTGGTAAGTCGTTAAGACGTGAATTCTTAACAAAAACAAAATATATAACTTACGTTAGCATTTATAAGTTAGGTTAAATAAGAAACAAAGTACAAGTAAATAAAAACAAAGCTCATAACAGAACAATACCATAGTAATTTACAATTAAAATTAATATATTAACGCGACGAAACATGAATTAATCTTAAACCCGCTAGCTTATGCAGATTAACACAGTTTTATTTTTATTCATAGACAAATGTCAACAGCTCAGTCGACGCGGACCGGTTCTAGTATGTATAATAAAAAAAAAGTTCACGAGAAGTACGCAAGGAATGCAGTCCTACGGGGTGGCCACTTCAGAGATCGAACAGATAGGTAGACAATGGTACTACATTCTTAGATTTACTATACAGAAGAGATTTTAACATTCAAGAGATAATTCCTTGTTAGCAAAATTTTATTTTGAAGTAAATGCTTTAAATTAAACAAATTATTCAATAAATGTAAGAAACTGCTTTTTATTGAAACCATGGAGGGCTTCCCCGTAGGATTAATAATTAAAAGCTGATGTTAGCACAAAATAAAAAGGATCAATACAAAATAAACGAGTCGGTAAATTCAGATATTATAAAAATATTATTGACATTATTATATAATCGTTTACACATAAATTAATTTTGCTTAACCATAAATTAATAAAAAACGACTATACAAATAATTTCGTTATTTGTGGTAAGAATATTAATAATAATAGAGAAATGTAGCTACTACCTACCGAAACGGTATCGGCGGGAAGGCATCGAAACACTTCGAACTTTTAACGCTTCACTAATCACAACAACATATCCGTGCGACTTACGCCATTTCCAAATTAAAAAGTTAACTAATAGGCGTTCGATTTTTAAAAATAAATATTTGAATAAAGAACAAGATGCGGGCGTTCAAAGTCATATCGTACGAGTCACTAAGTAACTTGTATAGAACTAAAGTGATGTGAATCATTTTCAATCTATTATTATGCGTGGCAAGTGACCGCGTGTCAAGATCGAGGATATATCTATGTGCGCGTCTACGAGGCACTATTATTATTTCTAATAGCGTCTTTAATCGCTACAGCTTGTGTTTTGTGTCCATCGTTGATACTCGCACACTTCGCATAAGAGGCAGCTGTTTCTTAACGTTTAGATCTACATCCGCTGAGAATAGGCATGTGGTATAAATCTACATACGTGTTTTAATTATACTGTAATATTCCATAGGGTTGATGGTGAACTATTGACGTCTGAATGTAAATGCCGCTGCCACATTCAGGGACCATGAATTTAATTCTAGATTGATATTTTTATAGCTTTGGACTGCTGTTGAAATGGCGACAGTTTCATACCACTTGTCCGGTTCATCTAAATTGACTATTGACTGACTTGACTATTTGACGTTATTTGATAAAATGTCAGCTAAGACTGCTAAGTTTAATTGAAGTTATATTTCTTTTGGGACGATTGGAAAAAATCCTGAGAGTGAATTTTTAGGATGCGTGACCGCTCACTTCATGGCGTTACCTTAGCAACCAATAACAACTTTTTGACGTAACAACTTCTTACGTAGTGCGTGCATAAGCACACACACTTTTTTATATAAAATCAAACATGACATTTCTAATTGTGTCATGAATAACCAATAAAGAAGAAAAAAATTAAATAGAGCATATAATTAGAAAGAATTATTTTTATATCTCAAATGTTCTTACATTGTCAGAGTGAATTAAGAAACAACTGTAACGTAAACACACAAACAAACCGACGCACACATATTTACGAAGCACACACGCGATCACCAGAAGCCGGTTCGTTCATGCACACTTACATGACATTCTGTATGTATTGTGTACTCACAACTGACAAGATGTGTAGAAACCTCGGTGTTATACGCTATGTTCTCTACAACTAAACTAAGATATGCATTCTTGCTTCTACACGTCATCCTAATAGGAATGCGATTGTAGATACGTTGCTAACTTGATTTTACTATTATTTACTATTTTCAATCTAAATATAGACCTTATTTTTATGTATTATGGTCTGATTTTGCATAAATAATTGTAAAGCTTAACGCCGCTATCTTATCTCTTTGATGTTTTGTACGAAGCTTTAGCGTATAAGCTGTAGTGTTTCTACGAATAGTTTGTAATAGCATATCCTTTTAAGCGAGGATTTACATTGTTCTTTGGCTTTAAGCCTTGTGCCTATCAATTGAATAATATAATTATTGATGGGTATTAGAGATAAGTTTGTTATTTTGTTAGTTTGTGAGTACATAGAATTTAGTTAGTGGTTTTAACAACTTATTTATTGAGACTAAGTGCTGTTTTGCAAAATATTTTCAAATTAATAAGATTTGCGTCCCTGATAAGAAGTGAATATTTTTTTAATTTATAGTCTGAACGAAAAAATATCAACAGTGTAGAGCCCGAAACAAAATGTGTTACACGGATAGGCCGGTTCGACCGGTTAAATAACACGACCTCAGAGAAGACAGGCGTGAAGTAGAAGTATTTCTGCGTTTTGTCGAGTGAAGTAGTAAGCCACCAATTTCTAATAAGAAAAGGTCGCAGGAAAAGGAAGTATCCTTCTCTCTGTTTATCCACTCCCCTGTCTGTTACAGCAAGCGGGCACCTAATATTAACCCTTATTCTTGTATAAATAAAAAGAATATGTATTGGTTAATCGAAAATATTTAACGTTCTAATATCAGATGGGAGAGATTCGAATGCTGAAAAATGACATATTTTAACAAGATTAAAATTACTAATTAAAAAAAATCTCAATTCACAAACACTAAACGCTTCCTTTGATTACCGCATCTGAGAAACACCGTAAAGAATAATATTCAACTAAATAAATGAACTAATCATTAAAGGCACCAATTGTAGCGGTACTTGCGGCACAGCACGTTGCGGCTGTCAATGAAGATATCTTCCCCGTCGCCAATCTGGTCGTTATGCAAAGCGCGTCTCAAGCGTGCGTAAAAACTAGCACGCCTCGAGTTCCGTACGTTCACCAGCTTGCGAGAATATTAACAAAAAACAAGCTCTAACATAATCATTATCACACTTATAGTAGTAACTATGATTGGATTGTATCATAGTAAGAGATGCAGTGAGATTTTTATTAGTTTTATCTATTTAACCTTCTCTAAAGAGAGTGTAACAAGACAAATTTATATTGTAAACATGAGGCACTAGACTGCGGACTTGTCAGGAGAACTTTATCGATCAGATTGACTTACTAAAGTAACGTGCTATAAGGAGGACCCGTAACCGACGAGCATGTATACGTAGATGTATGGTGGATGAAGCGAGAGAGGTGTGACAGGATCGCGCGAAATGGAAATCCATGATCTCTGCCTGCCCCTCTGGGTTACGTGAGAGAGCGCATATTTATTTTATTTAAATAAGATCTAAATTATGATAGTTAAATTAAATAAGGCACCGTTGCGCTCGATTATATAATATCACTTTTGATTAGCCACCGTAAGATTTTAGTCAATATGAACAATACTCTACCCGATCTTCTATGTAGAAACCAGAGCTAATCTTTTCAAAATACTATACTATTACAAAAAGTACTTTCTAGGGAGATCATCTAATTTGATACTAAGGCGTCTATTAATGACAGAAGCACTAGTATGTGAAAATTACTTCTTTTTTAAGAAACCGAAATAAAGCAATTCATTATTGAAGTTATATTATTAGTAATATAATTTTTAATATTCATGTCTCTCGTCTCATGCTCTTTGTCCTCATTTTTTAGGGTTCCGTACCCAGAGGATAAAACCGAACCCTAATTACTAAGACTTCACTGTCCTTCCGTCTGTCACCAGGCTGTATGACATGAACCGTGATAGTGACAATAAACGTGATTTTTTATAGATGCTACGGAAACCTCTATGCGCGAGTCCGACTCGCACTTGGTCGGTTTTTTACTGTTTATTGTATTTGTTGCACTTTAATTCATTATTTTATCTAGGTTTCAAATAACTAAGAGTTTGTATTTGCAATTAATTGTTGCGATCAAATTACAAATGAGTACAAACTATTCGACGTTCACAAATAACCTAAATATTTATGATATTGAATACAAGTTGCGTGTTATTTCGATAAATGACCCTTCGATTATTGGTTTACAGAATTTATATCGACATATATAAATGTGAGCAAACTTAATTTATGAGATCTGTTTTTTGACATGAGGTTTTAGCCAGTGAAAGTCCAGCTTAATCTATTTTCTACAATCGCAGTAAATTCTACTTCTTAGAAGACTAGTTGGGCATCTCTGTCGTCGTCGGCGTCGTAAATATTAAAAAAACGTGTTTTATGTACGCCCGTTAGTATAAAAAAATATAAGGAAATGTCATAAAGTTGTTATGGGTTGCCATGGTAACACCATAAAGTTTGTGTCCTTATGATGTCGCGCATCGTAAAATTCTCTCATAATTTATCCGTGACGCGCCAAAAAAAGTATAATTTTAAAATTAACCCTATATCCTAGACAATGTAGCTTATTTTTGGTGACAGAATGATTAAATTCGGTACAGTAGTTACTAGGTACCTTCTCAAAGGTAAATATTTCATTACGGCTTCGTAGCAGAGGGAATAAAACAAAAAAAGATTACCTACCTACTTCTTGTGTTAATTACTTTATGTTTTGTTTCGGAATTCGGTAGTTATTTAAAATTGATTCTGAACTTTTAAAAGTACAACGTTTCACTTTGTCGCAGGTAATTTCACCGTTACCGTATCGGATGTCGCTATGGAATGCAAAAAAATATATAAAAAGATCGCCTACAACCGCGTTAAGTTACCGCTACTAGACTCACGAACAAACCTTTTTTGTTATCTTCGTTATTTTTAGCTCATGATAACTTTTGTGATCCGAATATAAAACTGCTTTAGTTTCTTAATTGCAATCAATTTTGGTAGAACACAAGTAATAGTTAGGTAAAAAACCTGACTGCATAATTATTAATTATCATCATTCACCAATATTACCTACGACAATACAAATCTAATCTAAGGACACCTCACCTCTCAAAATCAGAAAAAGACGTTTGGACTACAGAAGGTCACAAACAGAAACGAACATACAATGCAAAAACCATTTAACTTCTTCTAGGTCAGTTGGGTCAAAAGGTACAGTTAGTTTTATTCGTTTTGTAGTTGCAAAAAAAGTTTAGTGTCAGGTTTAAGTGGTCACGTAATGGCGATATGGTGATAGGCCCTATCAAATTTTGGCAATTCAGCAGCTCAGTGAAATGTTTATAGTAACCTACTATAGTTATTTGGTTAGCAATGAGCTCATTACATTCTAAATGTCTCGTAAACTTATAAAGGGATTTTTAAAAGCATTTGACTGGATATGTGCCAACTATTAGGTAATAAGTATGACACTTCGGTTCGAAATCTTCCGGTCTCTCAGCTACGGAAGTGCACCTCGGTATAAAATGTAAGCTTGCGTCATCCAAAGAAAAAAAATGTATTGTGGTAGTCACAGGTACTATTAGCGAGTGCTTGGTAGAGTAATGCAACGCGGAAATAGTTACTCTCTATTACATTTTATTACATTCACTATTTATGTAATGTAAAAGTAATGAAATTAATGTAACTGTGCTGTGAACGGTTGCAATTGTATTATAAATTCCTAATCCTGCTTAATACATAAGTATATTATAAATGCGAGTGTGGATTTGTTTGGTTGGTATTATATTGTCAAGGGTACAGAAAATAACCTTTTATCCTAAAAAATAAACTCTTCCTGAGGCAAAGGAGTATAAATATCTTTCGTCATGGTAATGATATGTTTTAACAATAACAAATTTTTGACACATGTCACCTACAATACGAAGTTATCAAACGCATACGTCCGAAAGCCGCGGGCAACAACTAGTAGAAATATTGAAGGAAGTGTATAACCTACATAGTATAGAAATTAAAGTGCTTTGCTGGTAGACCGCTTGTCCCGGGTAT
>JWHW01046001.1:0-16944 GCA_000931545.1 Papilio glaucus
TATGGCACATTGGATGGCGGGTGCGGTCGCGGATGCCCGCATCAGCGACCGCACCCGCTCAGTGCGAAGGGGCTTATAAATTCAAAATGTATTAGAGTTAATTAATACTCGTTACGAGGCTAGTTATTGCTTTTTTTAAGTAATTGTAAAGTTAAGTTCTTCTACATTATTCATTGACTTTTTAGGGTCTCCGCATTTTTTAAGCCATTAGAAAATTTATCGGATAACACCGTAGTATCTGTGTACCCAATTGGTGATGAAATGTATACTTTTACGGAGTCTCCTATCATACATCGGTGAGTACACGTCTATAGCCAATAGCTCAATATAACCAAGAGGTTGGGAACAACTTGCATCACTGAGTGTGCGTTATTGAGTATGCGCGGATTCTTACGGACACAGAAATCACTTCATATGTAAGTTCGGAAAACAGAATATGAATAGCGCCACTAAAAAAAGCAGTTCAACAATATTAAACATTAAATAAAGTTTACACATAAATTAGTATTAATTATTACAATTTAAACTTTATTTTATTATTATATTTTAATTTAATAATATAATGTAGTCTATTATAAAGCATATATAATTTGGCGTTCACAAGCGAATAACTATAGAAATGCAATGTTCTTGAATAGCTCCTGTACTTAACTTCGTCGGCAATTGTAAGATTACGTTAAATTATAAAGTTAAGTTTTAAAAGAGTTAGGTTTATGTTTCAGAATAGATCCAAAGTCTCTGGAAACTTTGGAAAGAAAGGATTTGATTAAGGATCTTGCTATCGCGAACCATTCAGCCCACCCGCATGTTATGCCAAATGGTAAGCAAAATTATTATTCATCTGTTTAATTATTAAGTATTTGGTATTAAAATTATTTTCATTATAATTTTAATAGACTTTTCTTACTTGCATACAATAAAATATTCTATATAAAAAAGTGTGTAAAAACCGTCCGTTGTTCTTATTTGGAAGAAATTTTTCTTTATGGTATCGTGAAAAGAAATTTTAAATTTATGACAATTCAATCAGCATAACAATATCATAAAATTACATATGAATGCCTTGACTTTATTATTACAAAATAAAAACAATTAGTAGCATTGGAGAAGCAGTCTTGCTGTGTCGACAACATTTGATTTCTAAGGGATATTGCATCTCAAGCAGTAAATAGAAGAATATTAACGGAAGAAGGTGGCAAAGGAGCAAGCGGTTCCCTTGATGTTTAGTGACCGCTACCTATAGATATCCGCAACATGGAAATGAGTTGCAGATCCGTTGCTTACCTTTAATGGACATAAGGGTTCTCCTTTTTCCTGACTATTCCAGTCACGAAAAAGGATATTTCCTTTTTTTTATCTTCATCCTTTTCCTCCATGTTTTGTGTGTCCCCTCCGAGATCAGTCCTCTTCCCTTTCTCATCTTATCCTTATTAAGAAAGGGAGGGGAGAGGAAGAGGTCTGAAATTACGCCTCCGGCACCACACTCATCAGACGATACGCAGAGTACTTCTACTACACGCCTGTTTTCTGCGAGGACGTGGTATTTCACCGGCAGAGCCAGCCCATTCGTGCAACAGATGGTGTTGCGGGCTTTACCACTGTTAAATATTGTAACCTTAGGAAATAATTTGCAGTGTACTTAAAAACTGTAGCAGAAAGGTTGTTATAAAGTGTCTAGCTCAGTGGCAAACAAAGTGATTACGTGTAACATTTTCAGGTGACGTCATCAACATTGGTTTATCAGTCACAAGCCGCGGGATGCGACACATTGTAATAAAATTCCCATTCACGGAAAAAGGTTAGTACGTCTCAATGTTTACTTTCCAACTCGCTTTATGTCAGATTAACAGTGTATTCCTTGATAATTACATATATACAGTTTTTTATTCTACTATTTTGATCTATCTGTGGTAAAAAGTTTTTTTTAAATTTTAATATTATAGACCTACAACGGAATTTATTATTCAAACTTCATTTATGGTCGTAGGAGTGAAATGAACAATCGGTGCTCATCGAATCCACAACAATCGGTAGAGTTACGGATGCGTTGGCAATCTTTTGTATGAAAGAAAAAAGGAGTTAATAGAGATAAAAAGAAGAGCCTGCGGCACCACTCACTCACTTCGGACGAAACTTAGATTACTTCTACTTGACGCTTGTCTTTCGTGAGGTCGTGGTATTTCACCGGTCTAACCGGCACATTCGTGCGACAGATTTTGCAGGCTCTAAATGATTTGTCCGGAAATTTTTATCAGTGGCAGTCAAAAGTTTCCGGACAAATCATTTGTGAAACAGTTTTCGTTGCTGACTCTACTGTTGGTCGCAGTTTCCTAGACTAAAAGTCAGATCAGCTTTGTCGGCTACCCTAATCTTTATTTGACATGACTTCTAGGAGACATGTTCGAAAACGCTCACGTTGTCGGCAGTATGAAGCCTCGCTGGCAACTACATCCAGCTTACATGCATTCTTTTGGTAAAATAACATTATTTTTAAATTACTGCTTCTCATTATCTAATTTTATAAAATAATTTATGTTTAAGAACAATGTTTTCTAGATTTTAGTAGTAACCATATTTATAATCAGGAAAATGGTCTACATACATTCTTCTAGCATGTCTGCCGACACTGCATCCTTATTTTGTAATGTAAACCAATATATATACATTTTACATTACCTTTTTTAGGAATAACAGAGAACTATTTTGTGTTAATCGAACAGCCTATGAAGATATCTCTCAGCGTGGTAACCTGGAATGTACTTTTGAACAAACCTTTCGCCTCCGCTTTGCAGTGGTTTCCCGACCTTGAGGTATTTATTTATTGATTCATTAGAAATGTCTCATTATTTTATCAATAGATCCGGGCTATATTCATCAGTTAAATTGACTTATCCGTAGTTGTGTACTGTAAATAGCTCGCATATGGCGCAATGATACTTATCATTATATTTTGGACAACACTCAATATCTTTATAAATTATAGCCTATGTGTGATTCTGACGTATTTTATTGTAAAGTTTCATTAAAAACAGAAGTTTTTGCGTGAAACAGTAACAAAGATCCATACATCCATACATCCACACATCCATACATACAAACTTACGCATTTATAATATTAGTAGGATATAATTATGTTATTTTTGTTTAAATTTAAATTGTCAAGAAACCATCCTCCATGTTTGAATAACGATCTGTCCGATCAAATTGTAGTTGATAAGTATACGTATGATCATAGAGTCATCCTTGTCACATTGGGGTCCTAATGACCTCCTTATGGTTATATATATTTATTTATTTTGTACATTCTACATACGTAATAGTACATAATAGTGGTAGAGTGGCCCGTCTCGATCGGTGAAATACCACGATCTCACAGAAAACAGGCGTGAAGTAGAAGTATGCTTCTGCGTTTGGTCCAATGAGTGCGGTGCCGGAGGCCCAATTTTAGATCTCTTCCCTTTCCCATCCTTTCCTAATAAGGATAGGATGGGAAGAGGAAGAAGATTGGCAGGGGAGGGGTTGGGTAGGAAAAGAAAACATCCTTTTCCTGTCTACTAGAGAACCCTTAAGTTTAAGTTTCTCTCCTTAAGCATTTTTTATTTCAGACAAATATAGTACTGATAAGCCGTAAGACTGGAGAAGAAGAGAGACGTTACCGCACTGAGACTCTGTTCTACTTCCACGTCATCAACGCTTTCGAACGTGAGAAGATCCTTGTGCTCGACCTCTGTACCTATAAAGATGCGAAAATATTGAACGGCATGTATGTCAAGGCATTAGAGGTAATGCTCTACATTTTTTTAAGTGCTAATTTTACAAAATTAAGCGACAAGAAGTTCAGTACATAATCCTTTCGGACTTATCGTTAGGTCTACACATGATGTCTACTTAGTTGACTTATTTCATTACACTAGACTCTTTTTAGACCAGAATGCAGTAGTGATTGAAAATTATTGCCTGACACAAGTAGATACCGTGTAAGATCCAATTCCATTCTTCCTATCGTCGTTCCGCTTCTTTAACTAGAATCAATCAATTTCTCTAGCAGTGGTCACTTACCGTAAGGTAAAGCAATTGCTAATTTATCTCCTTCGATTGGAAAAAGCTGCACAGAAGCCTTCCAAGAAATACTTAATCTTAATATCTGTATGCAGAGTATGTTATTGGCATACTAGTACACTATTAGAAGAAGCCTCTGTCCATCATATGGAAACAAACACAGTACAGGAAAGAAAGGAAAAGTTTATTCGTTTGAATGGAAATAGAAAATTGTTACACAACATTACAAATTAAAAATTAAGATACGATCAAACGAATAGGCAGTACTCAGTGTAGGTGGTGGGGTCCACATAACTGATTTTCAGCGCCGCCATAACGGTAGTGTTCGAATAGGTTGATATGATGATGATATTGGTTTTAAGGTTATTGTTTAATGATTACCATATATTTTAAAGATACTTTATTTCAGACAATACAAAGTACGTCTGCCTGTGCGGAATGGTACCGTGGACGGCCGAAGCGTCTCGAAATACCGCTCGAAACTCCTACCATGTCGTTGGTAGAGCCGAGGTTACTCGCTGACATTGGATGTGAAACGCCGAGAATACACTACGATTTGTACAATGGTGAGATTTTTAAAACAGATACATAATTTGCCGAAGAATCTTTTCTACATATAGTGAAGAAAGTTAAAAGAAAATAAAAGGTTTGTAAGAAACGGGATTCTTACCACGATTAGCCTTTTTTGAGATCCCGATATTTCGGCACAGTTGCATGCGCCATGGTCACGGGCTGACTCACTGAACTGAACACTGAAAATAACTAAATCTCAATAAAACTAATTTCATAGTTTAGTGCGATAGTAAATGTAATCCCCAAGTCAATCGTAATTTTCTATTTAGGTTTTGTATCAGTGTGAGCAGGTCCGTCTTAACCATATTGGGCGTAAGAGTGCGAAAATCCGCCCTTGTTGCACCCTCTAACTGCTAAATACCGTAAAGTCGAAACGATTCGCGTAGATTGCGTTAGATGAGGCGTTGCGTGTTTCATCGCTAAGGACCGGATACTTTTTCGCCCAATATGAATCTATAAAGGTGGGTGATAAAATGTGATACTAGTTGTTGCCTGCGACTTGGTCTACATTAAAAAGCACGATAATTTGAGATGCTAGATTAGATATTACCGTAACACAAGGGAATGGGTAGAGGTTATGATATCCATTAGATATGATCATGACACTACTCTCTCGATTCTTGCACTACGGCTGCAAAGCGTAAGGTTGACGGCCTGAGGGTAAACCGTCTCTCCTTTCTCCTCGCAGTTTCGACCACTGTCGTAATGTCGCGGAACATAGAGTGGGGCACCACAATACCACCAGTCCTCGACTACGCCTCGACATGGGGTAGAGGTCCTCAATCCTCGCAGATAACCAGCGCTCTTCCAAGGTGGTTACTTCAAGCGAGTTACTTACACAGACCAGGTTGTTGACATGTAAAGAAAGGCAGTTTTAGGACTACCCGTAAACGACGAGCTTTTATGTGTATATTTCAGTATTCGACTGATTTATAAAGTAGTATAGATAGAAGATTAAGATCGGTCAAGCCTTTTTGAACTTTTTAAAAATTTATTTAGGAAACAAACAGGTTAAAATTGGATCAAATTTACAATTATTATTAATTATCAAAGATAATTTTTAATTTTACTTTGAATTTTATTTTTATATCATTCTAAATGATTACTAAAAGTATCAATAACTATAAAAAAATATTATACATATCAACACTACGTCTAAAAAAGTTATTTAAACTAAATACTGATTTATAAAAAGGAACGACGAATAATTTTTTACTGCCAGAGCTGTGCTCGGTTATTTTAAATTTAATCTGTCCTAAGATGTAAGGGGAGTCCAAATAATTATTTAAAATTTTATAAATATAAACTTGGTCAAAATAAGTTCGTCTATCAGTAAGAGTTGTAAGATTATGACGGTCAGGCTGTCATATATATATGATTATTATATGACAGCTTTGAGTTCATAATTATACCCAGATCTTGTACCGAGTTCACGCTATTAAGAGATTGATTATTAAATTTATAATCGAATAAAATAGGATTTGAGATATTTTATGTTCCGCAATCACGCGATATTGCTACGAGTATGTACACAGCAATTTTCTTAAAGATCGGCCAAGCCGTTCTAAAGTTAAATCGTGGCGCACATACAGACTGGCAACAAATTTAAAAATGGTAGAATTGTTGTCACTGATGCAAAAAATAAATATTTAGCACAACATTTTACGGGTAGTCCTTTTATTTTATAAAGAATCGAGTCGATCTTAATCTCTATAGAATCGAATCGATCTAAATAGATTTACGTTATCTCTGCCTACCCTTCTAGGTTGCGGGTGTCAGAGCTAATGAAATGAAAAAATATACCATATTACATGCAGTTAATTTTTAATAGCGTAGTCGTCGTCATGAAGTCGTACGTACACGGATACCATTTGATTTTTATTTGTTGAGTTCACAGAGAGTTCGCTTTTTATTATTATTTTTTCGCGTGTCTGTATGTTCGGGACAAAGTTAAAGAATGTTGTGACCGTTTTCAGTATCTAACTATACTTGTTCGCAATTTTAATTGCTCGTAATAGAAATGGTCCTGCAAGTGTTTTATATAAGGATTTTGGGGTTTATCTGTGAGCACACTGTTTATTTCTCAGTGCGTTTTCCGTTTTTATTTTTAAATATATATTTTGTTCTTAAGACAATCGAAACGAAAAGCGACAATAAGAAGATTTCAAGAGATGGGCAACACTGTCTCTTTGCCTTTTGGCTCCTGATTTGACGCGTTGCTGTCCGCAGTAAACCTTAGAAATTTTGAAAATCATATAACAGTTGTAGAGCCCGCAAGAAAGGCTTGGCTCGACCATTGAAATACCAAGACGTGAAGGTGAAGTATTTTATGGTTCTGCGTTTCGTGTGATGAGTGATGCACCCGAGGCCCAATTCTAATACTCTTCACCTTCCAATCCTTTCTTCAATTACTTTCGATTTCATCATCCTTTGTCCAAAATAAAGTCAGGCAACGCAGCTGTAACTCATTTAATTGTTGCCTATGTCTGTGGGATGTTCACTTAACATCACGTGATTGGCTGGGTCTTTTGCCACTTTCTTTCATTTATTAAATTAAATTTTGATCATTTTTTACCTCTTTTTAGGTTAACAATAGCAATCGATTTGAAAGATGTATTTTGTTACAGGACGTGAGTACCGATATTTCTATGCAATCAGTTCAGACATCGACGCCAGCAATCCTGGAGCGGTGAGTAAAATAATACATGCGTGAAAGTGTGTAGCGGCTTCTTGAATATTATTCTGATTTATTTATCTTTTTAAACTGATATATACAGTATGGATTTTTTTTAGATAGTCAAAGTGGATACCTGGACCGGAGATTACAAAGTATGGTTCGAAGCGGACTGCTTTGCCAGTGAACCAGTGTTTGTTCCAGAACCCCAAGCACAAGTAATTTAGTATTTTAGACACAAATTACTCTATTGTATATATAATTTCATTGTCATTTATAAAACCAATAAGTATAGGAGATAACAACATTACCTTATTTTAAATAAATTATGTAAAATTATAAGCTAGTGATATGGATTGAAAGGCATTGTGTCTTCGGGGCGTAGTTCAACTTAGAATGTCGTGTCTTATATATAACCTAGTCTGCAATAGGAGCTATTTGTTTAAGCATCCTACTCAAGACGCTTGACGTGTTCCACTCTTAGCTAATTTGTATCAGTTTTGTTGAATCTTGGAATATTTTCATCTCCTCTTGCTAAGCTATTCACCTATTGTACAGGGGTAGATCATTTTAAAAGCTAATGACTTGAATGACAATGAATGAATTGATATTTATACCATAATTGGGTTTAAAACCTTGCCAGCTTCTATAGTACAAGTATATTGTTTAGTTATCGCTGGACGATCTAATTTAACATTCTGATCTATTATATAATCTCTCTTGTTAGATTATTGTAGTTGTTTTGCATCTTATTTTAATACCTCTACTTATGTATAACAGGATGAAGATGCGGGTATACTGCTGTGCGTCCTTCTTTGGGGTTCGCACAAGTGTAGAGTTAGTCTTCTATTGCTGGACGCGCGGAATATGGAAGAAGTTGGACGTGTTACATTTGATACTCCCTCGCCGGCGCCGAAGTGCATTCACGGCTGGTTTTTAGCCGACCGCGTCTAATTTGAGAGTTCTTATAATGTAAGGTATACAATTAAAGAAATGCGCAAAAATTATAATTTAAACTTGTACAAATAAACAATAAACATGAAACTATATTTCATTTATTAGAGATTGTTTTGGCACTGTTGAATCTTTCTATTTCGAAGGCCTAATTTCAGTCCCCTTCCCCTTCCCATCCCTTCCTCATAAGGAAGAGAGGAATGGACGGTTAACGGGGAAAAGGAAGTATCCTTTTTCCTGTCTTTGCCCCTCTCCGTCCGTAGGTAGGCAACGGATCTGCAACACATTTGCTTGTTGCGGATGTCTATAGGTAGCGCTCACCTAACCTCAGGTGATCCGCTTGCTCGTTTGCCATCTTTTACATTAAAAAATTTTACTATTGAATATTTGTTTGTCAATAAGCACGAAGGATAGGTTAGTTCAGTCAATCTAGTCAAACAAAATAAACTACAAAAACCTTACATCATCTTATACCTAATTCCCTTAGTAATTACACAAACACTATGTATTTATTATTTAACGTTTTTAGTAAATTAGAATAAATTATTATTTATCACATCATTTTTTTTTATTTATTATCCCTTATTGCGCTTGTAACGGCCGATCATTTGCATAATTCGCTTCCAAATTGCTTGCGTACTATGAAACACTTAGACATTGAATGTGTTGAAGATGCTAAGAACTTTGTTATAAATCATTATTTTAACAACATGTTCATTGTTTTATGTTGAGAAATAATCTGCCTTTCGAAAGGAGTTTTGTTATTTATTCATATGTAATGAACTTTCGTTTTCAAAGTATTTATATAGCTTATTATTTAAAATAAGCGCGCAGCATATACTTTAAGTATCGTACTCGGGCATGTCCTTAAACTGAGGCCAGAGACTGATATAGGTCTGCAGAAAGTACCACAATTTACACTTCTGCATTTTGACCTCCGAGTCTTATTGCCCTTCTCATCCCTTCCTCTTCCGTTTTTATATATCCTCCTTTGTCCAACAAAAAGTTAGCCAAAACATCTACAACTCATATGTTGTGGATGTCTTTGAATGGGTAGCGTTATGGTCTAAAATACCGCATAGTAAATTTATAGACTCATCTGTTATTTTGATCTGGACCAAGATCAAATAACAGATAATATGTACATGGATAAATCACAAGTGGGTTGCCCGAGCTAAATATGGGGCTAACAAACAAACTCGAGTCTAACATTCTGTTGTACGTATAAATTTCTTATGCCGTGCCTTATACTATTGCTTAATAAATATAATGTTTCATATATAGAAATATTGTACGATAAATTTACTCGTTCTAACATTTTAAGAAGCTCGATGTAAAAAGGCAAATTTACTCACGTTGTCGACCCCAATTTAAAAAAACAAGGTGATAAAACAAATTGTATGTGTACGTAAGAATTGAACATGTTTACTGTTAGATGGTAAGTCAAATGATACACTAGGCGGTCACTAAGGAATTGGTTAAAAAAAAAATTGTAAATATGACGATAACGCGCTGCTTCATTTTTTAAAGTTAAAAAAAACTACGTTTAAAAAACCGACTTCAAAAACTAAAAAGTGCAAAATAACTTAATAAAGATTTAATTGAATACACCTCTTATACAAACCTAATAC
Organism: Papilio glaucus; assembly: GCA_000931545.1. Lineage (NCBI taxonomy): Eukaryota > Metazoa > Arthropoda > Insecta > Lepidoptera > Papilionidae > Papilio > Papilio glaucus. The sequence goes on from JWHW01046001.1 coordinate 9,892, forward strand.
CTTTAATATTCATAAAATACTATTATTTGTATGTGCTTCCTATTAATAGGTTTGAAGTCGGTGCCAAACCCTTAACAAAATAAAACTAATATTATAAACAGCTTACTTACTGTAATGATATTCCTATACTTTAACCTTATGAAATCACTTGCGCGTAGTTTTTACTTATTTTGTGGTTTAATCTCTTGATATTTTCTAAACTATTGGGCAGAATGATATAGTTCAAGGGGCAATTATAATCTACATTAAATTATCTTGATTATTAACACATTTAAATGGATAAGGATTCATACCGAACACGAATAATAGCGTAGTAAGTGGCGTATGCGTTTTAATTAATGGTTCCTAAGAAAAAAATGGTTATTGTGAGTCAACCATACAAGACAGATATATGTCATTGCAGACTTTTATTTAGCTCATGTAAAGGGCTACAAATATTTCATACATCAATTTAATGTAAGTCCTATAGTTTTGCCTACGTAAGCCAAGAAAGTAAAACTCAGCTTTGTCATATTATGCATTATTAAGAATAACTCAAAAACTACTGGTCGGATCTTGAATGAAAAAAAATGGACCAAATGGCAAGCACTAGCTGTCGAACAAAAAAAGAATCATCGAAATCGGATCATAAATCACGGAATAATCGATGTACCTACATAAAAAAAAACCCATCGAATTGATAACCTCCTTCTTTTGAAGTCGGTTAATGAGCGTAAAATATTCTGGTAAGTAAACACAATACTTAACTTATTTATACGTGTATATGTAAAAGGCTAATTTGTAAACAAGATTCGAAAGTCAGTTTTGCTTTGAATCTGTTGACAACCATGAGTTCTTGAATGGTTTTGGTCGATTACTGCGTACTGTTCCATTATCCTTCGTCATTACGAGAGTAATGAAAAACATGTGAGTAAAATTCTTTACATAAATAATTAAGTATTATTAACAATCGTACTCCGAGAACTTACTAAGAATTCCGTTGCACATAAGAACTTTTTGGTACATAAATAATGTACGTCATTATTACGTCATCGAACTTACTGCATTGTCGGATTCGACGAATCATAAAAACACGATCAGAAAAATTGATAAATGTGATAAGTGCGGCTCCGCAAAGGTGTGCACGGAAGTGCCACGATCCTACCGAATACCGTATTGTTTTTACGACTGACTTGCCACTGTTTGTCTGGAGGAGGCATCTTTAGCTACACTGGATTTATGATGGCAGAGCGCAGAAGGCGCTTAGCCTCTACCTAAACTCACTCGGCAGCCTAGGCTTGGATTGTCATTTATTACGCGTTCAGTATTGCGATTATTACCGAATACCGACGTATAGTAGTGGAATTTATACCATTATAATTCGTCAGAACAGAGACGTGCCGCTGCCGACAGCCCTTATTGGTTTTCGTCTTTTTCCTTCATTCACTCCTATCTCATTTTCTACAAAATCCTTTAATCTTTATTTCATTCCATTTATCCAGCATCGCAATTTGTAGGGGCGCTCATGCAATGCTTCGCAATTTGCAAAATATAATTATGTACCTATGTGTGCCGGCTCAAAATATTTCGAGGTCAAGAAACATCGTCCAGTTTTCAGTGTCGCGTCGGGCGACGATATTTCTTTCTGTCGCTTTCGGATTATTAATTGTTCTTCTACTCAGTAATGTCAGTCATTCTTTTGTTTTAATTGTTCCTTGAACCATGCCTGTGATAATAATAAAACTACAATTCGTACAAAGCTATGTTTGAAGCAATTTAAGCCCTGTGGTAGTGTACGCAGGACTGTGCATTTCGATAAAACTAATAAATTGCTTAAATAATTTGTGGCAGTTGTTTCATTGGAGTAGTAAAAATATTCATTATTAGTTTCTGGTGTTTGTTTTAATCGAGAAAGTTCTCCAATCCTCCAACACCAATAGCGAGCATCAACATTTTAAAAATAGCATCACCAAAATATTTTTTATTGCGTTTTTAAATATACTTTTACATATATTTAAAAAGCGTCATGAAGTATTTTTCAATTTACTAATTCTACTGTAATCTTTGTCGCTAATAAGATTTATTCTAAAAAATAATATTTGATGGTTATAGAACATCCTGTGATGAGCTATATTAATAGCTTGATTAATAAATAAACGAACAAAATCAGAATAACTATAAAAATAACCAACAAGAAACACTTAGTCAAAAGTAGCACTAATAATCTAAACAAAACTAAAAAGAAAAAAAGATTTTTTTCAAAAGAAAAGTAAATTAAATACCTAAGTTATTTTGGGAAAAACGGACAGAAAATCATACAAAATCACCGGACAAAAATGTTCCAAAGATAGAGACAGTAACATTCACAAATGTCAAATGGCATATCTGCTTCCTAATGTATTATAATATCATTGTGTTAATTGCATTCTGTATTTTAATTCGAAATGTTATTTTAAATACAAGTTTTAAATATAGATGATACGGTGCAATAGGGGAGTTGTTTTGATCGTTGTGTAACAATTACAACAATACTATATATTTTTCCGTAAGGCCTGATTTCAGTAAAACAAAGCCCGTACAAAGAATGAAGTTCGAACAAATGAGTTTGTTTTTTTAGTCACGTGTAATGAAATGCCTTGGCACGAGTCTTTGCCGGCGGTCACGTTTTCGCGGTCTCGTGTTACTGACTTTTTTTTTAATACTCATATTCAGTGGATCGTTCACCCCTCGATTTACGTCATATTTTTAAAGTAAACTTTCATGAACAAAAAATACGAGTGGGTTGTATAAAACGTGATCTTTATAAATTAACAAAAATTCCCGTAGTATTGTGGGTTTAGGTGCTAGTGTTGTATTATTAAACTAGTGAACCGCCTGGGTAGCACAAATTATAATGATCCTGTTACCGACCGACGCAACCTGTGTAATATTGTTTGTGACGTCTATATCTAATTAATAAAGATAAACTAGACTGTTAAACTAACTAGAACCTGTCGGAAAATAAATAACTTGTGTAATTTTAGGTTTGCAATTATTTAATGTTGTGTATATTTTAATTACTAATGCTACGAAAATAATTGAAAATACTTTCAGCGACTGACTAAAGGATGTCTGGCAACAAACCAAAAAAGCGGGTCTCAAGTTTCGACCAATCAGCGCTTAAAGTTAGTTTTGTACACAATGACATTCATGTCTATTGGATAGATATGCGCCTGCCTTACGTCGATTCTTTGTAAAGTTCCTAGAAAAGAAACGGCATATTCTCAATAATTCGCTGACGCTCAAAAAAACTGACAATGTGCCGACCGCTTAGAATTTTCCTAGCCCGATTATAACTCCTACTGTGCCTACTCTTACAATCGGTCGGTGACAATCCCATCGCTACTAAATTTACATGAAGCCATGCTGCGGCAATCATTCCCTGTAATTTCATCGAGTTTGCCAGGGTAGCACTAATTCTGTTGATCCGATCGCTAACAAACATCACACGATCATGTGTTTGAACGTATCCTGGGCCATTTTGAACGTATCCTGGAATAAATACGACCATTACCCTTTATATACACGTAATACATTACTAGCAACTTGTTTCGATCCACCTTGGAATCTTTGTGCTCAATAACTGAAAAATTGTCGTGCGGATGTGGATCGTTCCGTGCACAAGTCGATTGCAAACTAATTGTCATCGTCAATACGAATAATTGTTCACTTCTTCATCCAGTTTCCGTTATTGTCAGCTACACACTTATGTGCCTTTTTTATTGATAGTCGTCGTTTAATACAATCAGATTGAAAGATAGCAAATAATAGCAAATGCACTAATAACGTGCATATGTTGTTAAGATACGTATTTGAAATTGACATACCATAAAAATAATTTGTATTGTACATAGACGAGCACTAAGAAAGGGTTTTTCTAAACTCATCCTGTAAACGTCTAAAGTAGGGGTTCAACATTAGTATGAAGAAATATTTTTTATCCATTGTAGTAACTTGACCTTAGATTTTTAATATAATATAGGATTTAGCTTAGGCTGGACAGTCGTCGTTTAATTTAATTGCATGGCGGGTGAATCTATATTTATACAATTAATTTCTTTATTTATTTATCTGAAATACGTAATTAATAAATTGTAAAATTTATTTAACTCACTCTTTTACGAATAATAATTCATTTTCTGTTAAAATAATAATATTCGCATTTTGAACTTGATCGTTGGCATTGCCGCGAGGTCACGGGGAACAGCCCTCACCCGAATAATCCCATCGGATTCAATTTTCGATTGGTGGAATTCACAAGAGGAAGCGAGTTTTCGATGATTCTCGTATATGTAATGTCTTAATTCTTAAAATATTAATATTGAGGGGCGATCCTCGGGGGAGACCATGGACAATGCGCCTCCATGATAACTCATCTTGATGATATTATTATTACGAGTATTAAGGAGTGAAATCGTTTAAGAAAGGCGAATAATTGGAATTCTAATTTGGCCATATCAGTCATAAACGCCAATAAAGAAGGAACTCCATTCAATATGTAGGATTTGTATGGTTAATAGTATCCGTTGATGTCTCATTGAAAAATACGTTGTATTGTATTTGGATTTATTATTATGTAAAATACAGAGATCGAGAAAGATTTTGAATTTAAAGGGTTTCTTAAGATTAATTTTGTACTAATTCAAGATCGCTGTTCGCTCAATACTTGAGTCACAAAACGCTGCTGCCCTTACCCGATGTTTCAATGTCAAATGCTATAATGTAGTACGCTCGTGGCCATGTATATGAAAATATTATTTACTTTATGCTGGTTCAGATTTTCTATTCAATTAGCAGAAAGTGATTTTTGTATAGATAGAGTAACTCGCGTTGCTAGTCGTCGTATGACTGGATGGCTGTCCCATGGGTGCTACATTAAAATCAGAAATTAGTTGAACTTGTTGTTGCACAGTTGAACTACTACTACCAGTTCTTAGTTATGTATGACAGTTCCATTGTGACCTTCTGTAGCGTAAACCGATTGACTGATTTTGAAAAATGGTGCGTTATTAGTTTAGTACTCTTCCCGAAGTATTATAGTCTCACATGACGTCAGCGTTAACCCTATATAGTGGAAGTAAATCATTAAAATGTCAATAATCATACAGGCGGTCAGGTATTTTGGTTTTTTAAACGAATTATGACGCAGAAGACTCGTAATGATTTTCTGAAAATTTAATAACGTAACCTAGTCTAAGACCTTTTTATGCATTGTGTGTAAATTATGGATTAAATGCACGCCAAGTCGAGAAGCCTTTCATAGTGCGAAAATGAAGATTTACTATGCAAATTATTGCAATGTGATTCACGTGTACAGTGAGCTAAATATTCAGTTCACGTGTCTTAGAATTAAAACATGGACGTGCATACATTTCTACGATATTCTGAAGGACGGTCCGCTCGGGGGTGACGTCGGCGACTGTACCTACCCTTACCCACCCGGTTTTCAATTCCACTTCAGTCTGTACTGCGACACAGCTCAGATATCTTCGAGAAAAACGCGAATAACATTTATAGATATTTATTGAAGTAATTTAAAGTTTTCAGTGTTTATAGAATTAAACATTTATTAGATTAAATTTAGATTACATCAAACTTCTTTGATTAACGTATTATTACGTCGTTTTTAGAGTTTCGTTGATGTCAATACCTGTATTATTGTTTTTTGCTACAAATCGATCATTTTTTTAAGAAATGGCTGAGTGCAGTGAAAAGTTGTATCCTAATTGCGACAGTAGCGTGTGGCTGCGGTCGTGCGATGTGGAGGTCACAGAGCCGCTTCCCGGCAGAATCACAGGTGGGATATTTGTTAAAATTATATATAGTTGCTAAGTTTATTGCAGTAAGCTATGTCAAGAACATTAAAATAGCAAATCTCCCTCTTTGCGTCAGGGGCATTATTTTTATTTTGATTATGCAATGATATTGAAAAAATAAGTGTCAGTCTTGAATCGTCATAATCTCCCTGCCCTTTTCCCAGGCTATGGGGCACGGTATGAACTTAGTCCGTACTGTGTAGGTTTTGGCTACAGTTTTAACGGCCGGCCGCCTGCCTGACGCCAACCCTCCGTGGGAATAATTGGCGGTACTTAAGTCTTGTTAGAATACCAATGGGACCTTGCGAACTCGATGCGATTTGTAGCAACATCCAGGCCTCGTCAATAAATGAGTGATATCATAATGCATAGCGCATAGCGCCGTTAAAAGCGTCCTGGTCGCTGGCGACAGATTCCCATATTTTATAAGACCTTTGTGTAACATTTACAAACAAACACGTTTAAAAATACATCATCCGAAATAAATACATTGAAAAAATTGTAAAAATTTAAAAACTTTTGTTTACATATGTAGAAGTTCGCATTGTTTTCAACAGCAATATGTATGCGCATGTATATAACTACGCATATAATAAGGATTAGGTATCCAATTAAATATGAAAGTAAATATCAGTCATTTATTTTCAGGGAAAATGCCTGCTTGGCTGCGCGGTAGTTTGCTGCGAAATGGTCCGGGTTCTTTGAAAGTGGGCTCGATGCGTTTTGAACACTTATTCGACAGTTCAGCACTAGTGCATCGGTAATTATGATCTTATTTTTATGTTTTAAAGCCACTATATCTAGCTGCTGTGGATTTTTATGCGTATTTAAGACAAACTGAGCCCCGCTGTTTCACCCTCCGTGCAATTTAATTTAGCCGACGATTGTCCACCCTATTTAATATGATTGGTCTTATAGTGTGGTCTAGAATTACCTCAATCATTATATAAATCGTGATTGTTGTTTGTCAATTTTTCTTTGCTAGTTACACATCTACTATTATTAGATTAATTGTCTATAAATACATGTTTATTAATTGTATACTCCGTTGTGGTCACGTGCCACCTGCGGCTGTAATTACAGAATGCAATACAAGGCCGGACGCTATAGAATGAATGGATTTGATATTCTACAATGCAGTTTTCCATATTATAGTAGTATACATTTTATGAATTAATTACGCAAAAAATAAACATATACGACCGTTTTATTACATTGG
>JWHW01046001.1:18379-31163 GCA_000931545.1 Papilio glaucus
CCTGTCAAATTCTCTTCCCCTTTCCCTGCTTTCCTTATTAGAAAAGAATAAGAGGGGAAAAGGACAATGTTTAGACCTCCGTCACCAATCTTATCGCACGTAACGCAGAAATATTTCTACTGTACGTCTGTCTTCTGTAAGGTCGTGGTATTTCACCGGTCAAGTATGTCTATTCGTGCAACAGATGTTGTTGTTGCGGGTTAAACTAAACTTTAACTTTTTACAGTGGCAGATTGTAAAAATTTTAAGTTTAGTTTAGTTGAATTGGTAAATTAGTGTACTTTACTGGAGATAAAACTAGTAGTCGTAGTCAAAAATATAGGAGAATCTATCTTATAGTTGTATTATAGTGGTAATAGTCATAGCAAATAATAAATTAAAGAATTTAAGTTGGAAAATGACTTTTAATTATAGAATAGATCCGAAGACTCTTGACACTTTGGAGAGGAAGGACATGATGAAGTGTGTTGCTCTCGTGAATCACACGTCACATCCCCACGTCATGCCCAATGGTGAGTCTACTGTTTGGACTGGCTTACTAATTTATATAAACTAAATATATACATTAAAAATTTAATTAAAAAACCCCCGACGAAAAGTCTCTAAAAGTCAACAGTTAGAGAACGGGAAACTCCTTGAAACGCCTGAACAATTTTTTATAAATTACAGCTAACAATAACCTCGTTCATTTCAGCTTTCGAACAGAAAAAAACTGCATGAAAATCGGCCCATTTGTTTGATAGTAAGGCGTACGGATTCACAGACCTAAGAGTAATTGGATACACAATTCCATACAAAAGTTACTCCAAATATTGGCACTTGAGACTACTACGTACTTATAAATGCACGCATTTATAATACACTACACAAAATAAACCAGACCGACCATACATAAAATGTTTATATCAAATGATGTCGTCATAGATAATTAAAAGACGTCAGTGTAGAGCGTCGTAGGCTTAATTTACGGAAACGTATATAACTGACGCACTAAATGTGCACATTAAAATTTTGCGCACTTTTTTGGTGCTGTTTTTTTTGTGCATCTATTGTTTTCTATATCAATGCCACAGACACATACATACACACATTAAACTTATAACAGTCCTCTTGCGTCGGGAGTTAAAATATAAATGAAACTAAATTCTCACTAATATTATAAATGCGAATGTGACTTCGTTTGTTTGTTACGCTTTAACAATTCAACGGATACTCATGAAATTTTGCAGAGACATTGTCAAGGGTACAGAAAATAATAGGGTTCTTACCTTTTATCCCGAAAAGAAAACTGTTGCCGAAGTACATTGATAACCTTTATTAACAATATCGATTCCCTATAATTCGAAGTTATTTTATATATCTTATAAAAATTTTCCGCGTGGAAAGTGAGAAACGAATGCGGATGAAGCCCCGGGCGATAGATAGTATACATATTTATGTTTAAAAACAAAGAAGAAAGGTATAAATAAAAAGAAATATAGGTTTGGTTGAAATGACTTGTAATCAGATAATACCGATCGAGCCGAGGCTCGGCCCTCTCGGGCACCCTCGAATAGGAATGCTAAACGCGTAAAGAGTGACAGCCCAAGCAGGGGTCCCCTCTCGGGTGCCCTTGAGTCCAGTCACTCCTGTTGTAGCTATAGATGCCTCTTCTAGGCAAACAATGAATTGAAATTGAATAACTATGGTGAAGGGAGAAGAAGTTAATATATATAAATAATAATATATACTAATGACAAGATAGTGAACTCTTAATTTATTTTTTCTTTATTTGTAGGAGATGTGATCAATGTAGGCATGTCCATCGTCAAAGGCAGACTACGTCACGTTGTCGTTAAGTTTCCTTATACAGAAAAGGGTAAGTTCATTTGTTTGACTTTGAAATTTAATTATTTGTTTCTATTGCTGAGTTAGGTTGTGTATAGACTAATTCTATGTCGTGGATACTTCATACTACATACAGTATACAGTCATATCTGTTTGATTTGAGACATTTCAGGTGTTATTTTTGTACGTATTGTGATTTTCACTTAAACGTATTTCTAATATTATTTGGTCGTGGTTTGATATATTAAAAAAATGTCGGTATGTCGCCTGCATGTGAATTACGAATTATGAATGCATTAAATGTAAGCATTTATAGATATAATAAATTTAAATATTTTCCCGGATTTTATACATACATAATTAATACTTTTTATGGTCATCCGAAGAATGTTTTCTTCAGCTGCGGTATATCTTTCTAACAAAAGACATAATAAGGAAAACCAAAATATTTATTTTTAAATGACTTATTCCAGGTGACATGTTCGAACGCGCACATATCATAGGCAGTATGAAACCACGCTGTGCGCTGCATCCTTCCTACATGCACACCTTCGGTACGTATTAATAAGCTCTCATACACACTGACTGGATATGGATGCGGCCAGCCGCTTGCTGCGGATGCAACAGCGGATGTCCGGACATCCGCGATAACGTGATGATTAAGGACCGCAACCGCGATCCGGACAGTCCGTAAAGCAACCGCGCGGCCACTTGCAGTAGTGCCGTTGTACTGCAAGCAACTGCGGCGATCTGACCGGCCGCATCTGCCACTGACGTATTGCATCTGAAAACTGATTTTGCATAGTGTCTCTTATTGATGCAGTATAAAAATAAACAAACTACATATTAGGGCGTAGTCCACGGTCTAGCGTGAGAGAATACTGGCTGCATTACCTGGATAGAAGAAGTATTATTAAAATAAAGATTTTTCCCTAACTTTTTTGATTTTTCTTTAACTTTGGCATTTGGCATGGATCAAATTGCTGAAAAATGGGCTGAAATAATTTCTCTCTACAGCTGATTAAGTTTGAAATATAGAGCCAAAAGAACTTCTTTAATATCAAATGCAGCAACGCGGAATATTAAAGGATGTCTCAACATTTTAGTAGTTGATTGTACTCGATGTAGCTAACCTATTAAATTTGTTTTTCTCAGGTGTAACGGAGAACTATTACGTGGTCATCGAACAACCTCTGTCAGTGTCTATTTGTGGAGTTATCCGCAACCAATTGGCCAATAAACCTTTAATATCTACACTTCGGTGGTTTCCCGAACATGAGGTAACCCCAATTTTTATTATCTATAAAATAAAAATAATACCGAAGTATAAACTTTGAATGTAAGTATAAAAGACAGTATAATGTGGAAGAAGGTCTTCCTGTGGACTTCCAGATTTGACTGTGATATAGGTACTGAAACGGCAATAGTACCTAAAGAAAATTTATAGTCCCTGTTTTTATTGTACATACCGGGAATCGCATACTCTCGGAAATTAACATGAGACTTTTACGAATGAATGCATTAACGTTAACTTCGTAGGAAGATAAGTTGGAAGACATTGGACTAAGTACTTTAAGACAAATGCTTCGGGAAAGTTTAATATTAGTTGTGAAAAATATTATACGGTTTATTTTCTTTATTTTGTTGTAGACGAACATAGTTTTAATAAGTAAAAAAACTGGCAAAGAAGCAAAACGTTTCCGAACCGAAACTATGTTCTTCCTTCACATCATCAATGCATTCGAGCAGGACGGAAGATTGATCGTGGATTTATGTTCTTACAAGGATGCAAAGGCGTTGGATGCAATGTATGTGAAAGCGATTGAGGTGAGAAACCCTTCAACTTACGCAGAACCATTTTTAAATGTACCTACAAAAAATATGTTAGTTTTAAATGGAATTAGAGATAACAGGCAAACAACCGTGTAGTACGAAATGATCCCGATAAAACTAGCTAAGCTAATAAACCCGTGTGTTCAGCTGCTTCCCACACACGGAGTTTATCAGTTAAGGATACCTTTGGAAATATTACAATCTTGTAGTGTATCATCCAATTAAAACACATTTTAGCTTAATTATTCTTAAATAGGTTTGGGTGCACTTAAAGCCCTGTGAAACTGTAAATGTCACCTCGAGGCAGTGAAAAGTCGTTTACTAAAATAAAATCCAGTTGTAAATTAAATATGAATGAATGTTTATAGAAATAAGAATGGATGTTGTATTGCTAAAGTTATACTAATCCCATATTAATGGCGCCTGATCGTAGACGATGCAAAGTAACGCTGACTACGCTGAATGGTTTCGCGGTCGGCCGAAGCGGCTGGAAGTGTCGCTCGACGCGGCGACAATGAGCGTGGTGCGGCCGCGACTGCTCGCCGACCTTGGCTGCGAGACGCCGAGGATACATTATGATTTATACAACGGTAATATCAAATATGTTACTTACTACCTAATCGAGGTGTCGAAATTGAAAACTCAAGTGAAGAAAATCGAGCGATCGAAAATATTTGAACGAATTTGTGAACACGGTATCATAAGATATATAAATGTATGCGTAATATCAACATTTATTATACTATGAAATAATTTATACGGTAACAAACTCAAGTAATAAGTGTAAGTAAACGGTAAACATTTCCCGATCGTAACATGTAGCCATAGTCACGTGTTCAATCTCAGCATAGGTATAATCGTTTCTTCTTACTTTATAGAGTTGTACTAAATAAGGCATCAAATACCTTTCTTAAAATGTGATGGATTCGTAGTTTATGTTCCATAAAGTTGAATAGCATCACTAAAACAAAAATGTGCTTACTACAGCTCCTTTCTTACCCCGATTACATTCTGTATGAGATAATATTTGGTGAAATATAAATAAATACTAAAATTAGATCAATCGTGGTGAAAGTTTATGATTTGGATTAAATCATCGTCAGATTGTAAACATGGTTAATTTATAATCGCACTAGTGATATTATAAACTGTAGGGAAAATTGTGAACAGAACGAATCGTTGACAATTTGACTTGTTTATAAATTGTCTTTAATTTTATCGCCTTCAGTTTATAATGCGTTCACAATCTGACTGTGACATATTTAAATTATTTTTGTACTTAAAGATAACAATGAAAATGTCTCGTTTCAGGACGGCCGTATAGATACTTCTACGCAATCAGTTCCGATGTCGATGCTCAAAATCCCGGAGCAGTAAGTTAATTTAAGCTAAAATATAAAATAGATAATATATTTTATAAAATAACTGCAGTAAAATAAATAGCAGTTGTGAAATAACCTGCTAAAAATAATACAAAAATCAAACAACACCACTCCACATTTTATAATATGCAACTGGATAGTTCTTTGTTTTTTTCAATGGTCGTACAGATTTTTTGTTTATTGAATAACAAACGCTGCATCAAATTATTATGTTTGTCTATTATTGAACGCGTTGAAAAGAGAATACTTAAAACTTTTATTTTATACTTTTATTGCCCGATTAGATTTAATTATATCAGATTGCTTGTTTGTTTGATCGTTTTCTACGTGATTCCAGAAAAAAAAAACTTTTAGTTCTCTTACATTTATGAAGTGAATATGTTGTGCAAACAAAAACAAAACCGACTTCATAAAATATATATTCAAAAACAACAAATGCACTAAAATGTAAAAAATAATTTTATCGATCTAACGAGACGGAGGAGCAAGCCAAGACGCTTGATAGACAGTCGTTTTAACACAAAACGAGACCATCGTCATCGTAATTATTAAGATAAAACTTTGATGGTATTTTTGTCCTTAACTCAAAAACTACTGAGCCGATTTTAAAAATTCTTCTCTCACCAATAGACAGCTCTTTTCGGCGGGTAATCTAGCCTATATTTTTTTTCAGTAGTGTATCTATGTAAGTACCTAAGCGGAGTTGGGGTTGCTAGTCTTAATTATATATTTTTATTTTGTCTTATATCAAAAAAACTATTTATACTATTTGAAGAATGTTGAAGAGTAGAATAAATAATACTAATAGGATAGATAGCAAACTAATTTAAAAAGGTCACGAGATTTTTTATATCAAATTAATTACCGATGATAAATAAGATATACAATAACACTACATTAAACCACTAGCGGTAGTGGTGAAACATGGGAGAAATAAATAAGAACAAAACGTTATCTGTTCAACTGGAAGTACCGATGAATAAAGCAATAATTGTGTGTTTAAAGCATCCTTTAAATATGTTTTTATTTCATTTCAGATAATCAAAGTTGACACGTCGACTGGTAAAACCTGGTCGTGGTGTAACGCCGACTGTTACCCGAGCGAGCCCGTCTTCATCCCTGAACCAGATTCTCGGGTAAGTTTCGTGGTCAGAGTTGTAGACACTGGGTGTGCTACTAGTAAAAATTATATTACAAATGTATGTAAAACATATATACATATATGATACGTATAAACATATTAGCCAATTGTTTGAATAATTTACTAATACTATTTTAAGTACTCTAACCAAGCGTATGGTCGTGATAGGAGATGGTTCACGGTAGTAGCATAGTAAAATAGGATTCCAACTATAAGTGTTATACATAATGTAATAAAAACGTTTCAGGATGAAGATGGGGGAGTATTGTTAAGTGCGTTACTTTGGGGATCACGGGATTGCTCTTTGGGTCTCCTTGTATTGGACGCACGTACAATGAAGCAGATTGCACGAGTTGATTTCGAAACGCCCTCACCGGCACCAAAATGTTTACACGGATGGTTCCTACCGGAAAAAGCTTGAAGGAGTCAAAACGAAAATTCGTTTCTTTTTTACAATTCGACCGTCGTTATGTTGTTATCAACATAAGCTTAGAATAGCGGTAAAAGTATAAACATTAGTTAACATCTGACCATTTTCCTTAATAGTTAAAAGTATGTAGTTTATGCAATGTTATTTTGTACTGCATTATATTTAATGTATGTTATACTCATAAAAATCAACGGTCAAAACTGTTACAAGCACAGTGACAGCACTGACATCAACACACAAAGATGACACCTAGTGTTTGTCATATATGCGTACATGTAAACACTGTCGAGTCTTCACTTTTCGTTAATGGCATATCTCCTACTTATTGTATTATGAAATAAAATTACAACTACAAAACGCATAAGGCGATACGAGTACGTATATACAATGTCCAATATGTCAATGTCAATTTAATAGGTTTAAAAATATAGGTGATTTTTTGAGCAAAATGTATTTTCGTGAAACAAAATCATCGATGTCGTTTTCAGGTATGCATGTTACATGTCATATTGGTGTTGCTTTTTTGTTCTGCTGTTTATAGTTATATTTTCATTTCCTTTAGACAGATAAATATATTATAACGCCGAAACCAAAGATGACACATACCTCCAGATGGAGCATCCTGGACTCAAAAGTGAAGCCACCTTAAGTTGCCAATTGACGACTTCATATATAAAATTAAGCTCAGCCATTTGTCTCCTGGATCGTTGGATACGCTGGTAAATATTCCGAGCAAAATCGTGCTTCACTTTTTAATGAAGAATTTGTAAGGAACGTGTTATCTGGAAGTATGTAAATCTATGGCCTAAACATAAGGTTAGAATAAAAGTAGTTACAACTAAACATACAAGATGGCGCCACAAGTATTTGAAAATGTGATATTTTTATAAACGCATCTTCGTATAAACGTCACCCAGATGTAAAATTTAATGTTGAGTGTTTTTACCTGTAATTATATACCAATTGATCACAATATATACCTAATAATATTAGTTACATAAAGTTTCATATCTTTTTTGAAGTTTGCATTTATATATACTATATAAATATTTGTATTTCTGGATATGAAAAAATTTGTATTATTTACAAGAATTAAAATAAATGTCAAGCAGGAACCTTGGTCTATGATTTCTTATTTTTACACCATATTTTTTTTAATTATCATAAAAACAATGGACAAAGATATTAGGCTTTGTCTAAGGAGGAGATACACAAAAAGAGAGCAGGACATTGGACCTTCAGCACTTTAAACGAAATGTGGAAGCAGCTTTTTACAGAAGAAGGCAGGCTGGCATGAGCAAGCAGTTCACCTGATATTAATTCGCATAGGCATCTGAAAAAAGCTAATGAGTGCAGACAACGCATCTCACCTCATTTTCATGGACAGAGGAGGGGTTAAACAGAGGAAAGGGATATTTCTTTTTCCTATCGATCCCCTTTCCCTGCTAACTTTTTCTTATTAAAAAAGGGTGGGAAGGGGAAGAGGACTACAATGAGGCATCTACTTCAAGTCTAACTTCAGTGAGGTTGTGGTGCCCCGATTGTAGACATCTGGCCCATTCATGCAATGGCTCAAAAAGTTATGGTCCGACAACACGAAACGGGCGACATTGTAACTATTGCTAATTTCCCAGAGAACTTCAGTGCGTTTTCGTTTTTTTGTGGTGTTATGAAAAATAAAACTCGATCCTATTCAAATTGTGTCAAAATATACGGCTACGTGCTGCAGCCGTATAAGCCCCAAGTCTGCTCCCACATGGAATACTGTTTGCATCTGGAGCTCCTTAATACCACCTTCTTCCATGACCACATATAACGGAGAGCGTTTTGAATCGCCAACGGCCGAGGTGATCAGCTTGATCCTCTGGCATTGCGAAGAGACATCGTGTCTCACATTGATACACTCATTATAGACGAACAGAATCCTCAATTACGGTGAAATATTATTTTTGTTATCCATTTACAAAAAGCTTCAGTACATTTTTGTAGTGCGAAATGTCTACGGCCGTAAACAGCCACCGTAACTTTTCATCGTCATCTCCTTTCCCTTTTCCTACTCATGTGGGGTCGGTACTATGTTCATACTGTATAGGTTTTGGCTACTGTTTTTAGGTTGGCCTGGCGCCAACTGTCCTCGGAAATAATTGATTGTACTTAAGTCGTGTTTTATCAGTGTGATCAAAGACTATTCCGTTGCCGACATCGTCTAATGGGGTGAGGACTGTTATATCCCTTCTTGTCTCGTTGTGATAATAACCCAGCGCCATTCTAGTAGAACCGGCGTCCTCTTCCGTCTTTATGTACTTCCGCCATGCATTAATTACCAGGAGGAACAGATACGGGCTTAACGCCGATCCCTGGTGCAAACCCACCGCCACACTGAACTTGTCGGTTACTCCGGCTTCAGACCTTACGTGAGTATTCGCATTTTCATACATAGCACGTACAAAGCTTAAGTACTTTCCAGGCACTCGCTTTTCTTTCATAACCCAACACAGAACCTCACGGGGCACCCAATAAGACAGTATGCTTTCTCGAGGTCAATAAACGGCAAGTTCTTGTACGATACCTCACTCTCTTCTGTTATTAGTCTATCTATAATAAAAATAAAAAGAAATAAATTGTTAATAAGAATAGAAAAAAATAATAATACCATGTTAAAAATATTTTGAAATTTGTTGTTTTTTTTTCACTTAACACAAGGAAAACTATCTATAAGGATAAAATGATCTGTCACTTGAGTTTGTTGTCAAGAGTTTACACTGTAATTTAAAATATAATGAGAAAAAGTCGACTAGCGAATAAGAAGAATGAGATTAATCTTCCTATGAACATGACTATGAAAAATAACCAATTATATAAGTTTTACCAACTGGAAAAATATTTCTCATAGAATTCCAGGCGGATCAACACGCGCGAATAGAAGGAAGAATCATTAAACATTCATTCGGTCTCATAATATTTTAAACGATTATGAGTTAGTATAGAAACACTAAGTTTTATCATTCATCATCATCAACTTGTTAAAGTTGTAACATCGTTATTAATTCGTACCGTATTTCAGTTACCTTCCAAATTTGCTAGTGTATTAACTTAATCCTCCGGCACACTTTAATTTGTAAACATGATTATCGCAAACCTTTTATGTTATCGAGCAAACATTGAACCATTTAGTAGATACAAGTCCATTACCGTATTAGCTCTTGTGAAATGAACACCCCGTATAAGTGTGATCATCATTCACTGTAGGACTGTAGACCATTGAAATAATATCGATTGTGAAAAGGGAGACAAAATTTATCAATCATTAATAATTCAATGTCTAATAATTCAGAAGATAGCAATGAACTCGATATGGAAATTTGGATGGAATTTTTAATAAATTGCCGAAAAGAAGAACCACCGTGGACGAAGACGGCGTTTGTAATTGCTATGTATATAATAATACTAATCAGTTTAGCTGAAAATTTATTGACATGTACAGTTATATATTATGATAAAACAATGCATACTGCAACAAATTATTATTTGTTAAATTTAGCAGCGTCTGATATTATAATAACTTTTGCCGGTTTTCTGGGAGCACTCGATTCGTTCGAATATGCGGGATGGACGTGCAAAATTCACATTTTCTTCATACTATTGCTTTGGAACAATACTGTCTTGACATTAACTATGTTGGCGATCGAGCGGTACGTGGCTATTTGGTATCCGTTGCAGTTTCAATCGACTCCTGTCTGGCGGAGAGTGTTGAAGGTGATAACTGGTATCTGGATAGTGGCATTACTAGAGACGATACCAGACCTATGGACTGTGCAATTGTTGAAAGCTAATAAAACATTATTTTGTTCCTTTGTTCCTACACCAGTAGTGCGTCTCATTAATGTTGTAGTGGCGCTGGTGACTTTCGTAATACCAATGGCTATAATGTCGTACGTGTACATTATGATAGCATTCAAAGTCAACGTTATGCAGAAGCATTATTCTAACAACAAGATATTTAATCATCGCGATAACAGAAAGAAAGTGAATCAACTTGTTGGTAAGTGTACCTTCATTACCAAACACTAGCATTAATCTTAATAGATCCTATTATTCACGTCTATTTGACAGATTCTTAAACTGTGAAGCTCGTTTAGGTGGTTTCATTTTTACTATTTGTTTGTATATTACTAATCGTACGTTTTACAATTTACTTACCAAAAAATATGTGGGAAGATACTGCATTATCTTTAGATAATGCACCCCAATTGAATTAACGGTAGTAAAACCACGTCGCGGCAACAGTTGTTGGATTAGGTATACTCCAGCGGGGTATCTGGTAGGTGAGATGCAATAGGTCCAGACTCTTTCCTATTAGGTACATGTGCTCTCATCTTAAATTTTGCAGCTTGTATACACTTACAAATCTTTTGCTTATTCCTTTTAATCGGTCGTGGTGATCATCAGATAAAATAAATCTCAGATTATAACTTTTTATTACTTTTATTTGCTAGTTTGCCACCTTATTCCATAAGACTTCCCCCAGGGAGTCCTGGATATACACAGTGACGTTATATGTTGGAAAAAAATATACATAGACATCAATATCCTAGCGCTTCCTGCTGTTACGTTACATTTTAATTATTAGGTATTAATTTAGTTGTAGACTGATATTATTTTTAGGTAGTTAGCATCAAAGGCATTCATATTATATAACATATTCATCTGACGTTGTATGTTTAGTAACTTACTGGTTGTTTTCACGGTGTATAACGAAATGTTTTATGTTAATTGTAGATCAATGTGTATATATTTTAGTATTGTTATAACAAAATTGTTATGTTATAGCAAAATTGACGCCTGTTTTTTTTCTATGCTATCTGTTTATGACGATGGTATTCATCATATACGTCCCCTGTGCCCACTGAGTACGGTCACTACAACACGATTTATTCTTCGTCGCCTCTATAAACCGTCATCTCAGTAGTGCTCCTTGCTTATATCTAATTTCATGCAATCCATCTTTTCTTAGGTCTACCTCTACCACCTCACATCCTCCACAATCACATCTAAAAATCTTTTTGTCACATGCCATTTTTCCCTCCTCATAATATGTCCACACCATGACAATCTTTTGCTCCTTAATTTATGTACCACTGGTGTTACTGTCAGACTTCCCATAGTAAACTCATTGCATTCCTTATTCATTGTTTCACCTACACATCCATTAAGTGTTACCCTACACGTCCATCTTAACATTTGGATTTCTCCCACATACAATCAATAACCTTTATTTGTTGCCCAACAGTGTATAAAGATAGTAAAATTAATGTGAAAAGTGGAAACGTCACCACTCTTATAATGTAAATAACAACATTGGTAAATTTATGTTCATTCGTGTTCTGATATTAGCTAAGTTAAGTGTTTTGGACACATTTTTACCGTATATTGATAAAGTAATATGATAATTATTTTATATTTTCAACTAATTAACTTCGAAGTTGTTTTTATGGTCAGTAGCGTTGGCCCTGTCGTTCTTGTTGTGCTGGCTGCCATTCTTCGTGAGGCGGATGCTTATCTTCGCTCTGGATATGAAACAGCTGATGGCTCTAGTAAAGGTTGGTAGCATTTTGCACAATATGAAAAGGATAATGGACTACCTGGTTCCGATGATGTCATAGTAGCCATGGCTTCGTTACTCTCTATAACATAGAAGAATGCGAGGAGGTGAGACGTGAGTAGACGGGATCGTTACATTTCACGCGAGTCGGTTTATGTACGAGTGTAATGAGTATAGAGTGGGAAACGTAAAACCCCTTCTAGAATAAGCGTAGAAAATTTTCTGATCAAATTGTGTTAATAATATTTTTTTCAATAAAATAACTAGTATATAATACAAATACTTCTTATACTAATATATACATATACTCTGTAAGTACAGTAAGACGGGATTTTTGTAAACAAAGGTTTTTACGTTAAAATTCGTTAATTCCAAAATATTTTCGAATAAAAACAAGTTTAACATTACCTTAAAAGATTAGCTATCTATATTACACAATTTCACTACACTTTTTCATTTCCACAAAATTACAACATTTCCGATGAAAGTATAAAAAGTGTTATGGCGGCCATGTATGGTAAATGACGTTTTTTTTTGTTTAACAACAACAATCATATCTTGCTATAAAA
>JWHW01046001.1:45002-59277 GCA_000931545.1 Papilio glaucus
TAAAATACGTGGACGTTATTGAATTGACATCTTCATCCATCGAAGTACCCAAGGATGTTTCTGAAATAAAATTAAAAATATAAAGAATAATGCGTTAAAGTCAGTAACAATTTTTTTTTCTGTGCACGGTAATGCCTTATTAGGGTGCATCCACATCTGGCGAATGCGCCGCGAATGTGCAGCTCGCGAGCCGCTCGCGAGCTGCACATTCGCGACCTCTATCGGTATCGATAAAGGTCATGCAAGGGATTTAGGATTTAGAAATACTTGACATTATGTTAAATTTACGAATGAAACAATACATGTACATAATTTGACACTTACTGCACATAATATTTAGAGTGGTGGTAGAAATAATATCAAAAAGATTTATTTGTTCACCCGCTGCCTCTTCTAATTTTGGAAGTAATTTCTCTGTTTGTTCGTTAAACGTGCGCATATATTTCCTTAACATGTTGAAATGAAAAGAGGGAGTTAATAGTTTTCGTCTTTGTTGCCATTTTTCACCTGAAAAACTAAATGTGATTGGATGGGTGTTTGATGTTTAAAATAAAATTTTATTTGACTTTAAATATCCACCGTTGCTGATTAACAGTCCTTGCTGGAGCCAGGGCTGAAGGAACGTGTATGGTCGATGTTTCTGAATGAATCTTGTCGAAGATAATAAGATCTAAAATAAAATATTAACAGCGTTAAATTTATTTTTATTTTCCTTAATATCATAAAGTTTAGTTTTTAGTTTACTTCAGATAAAGCTATCGAAGAACAGATTTGTGCAAAAATAATAAAAGTCACATGTGTTGGAATTTCTTATGTCTAATAGAATTCTTTTGGAGCCATCTTTTTACATTGCTTACATTTGGTATATTCGGTTTTAATTTTTGTTATTTTTCTAATTATACACGCAACTCATAATAAGAGATATTATGGGTGTTTTGAAATGACCCAGACTGCATACAGCATGTGACGTCATAATACCTACTAAAACAACAGGATCAGAAATTGATGACTATACCATTATAATCTGCGATTTCTATGTGTGAACATGAATCTGTTTGTTTTGGATTTAAATAATCTGCGAATTTAATACGTTGACTACCTCAATGAAGGTAGCTCATGATTTCTAACAGCGTCTACAGTGTTAATGTTAGATTAATTTTACCTGAACATCATCAGCGTTATAAATTTGTACGGTCCGCACACCCAAACCATCCAGCTTAGAAATGCTTCCGTAACTAATAAATAATTCTCTTGGAAGTCGAAATAATTTTTCTGAAACAAAGAGACAATGTAGACTTGTATAAATGTGTTACTTGTAGGGATATAGATTTTGTTCATAAACTCCGAAACTACTAAAGCGATTATAACAATTCCTTCACTGTTATAAAACTATGTTATTCAAACGTAAAATAAACAATTTTATAGTATTATTGTGTAATATTTAAATTTTTCTAAGTGATTATAAAAATAGTTTTTGGAAGATATAACGACCTGAAAGCCGAGTAGTATCCTAGCTATTTTGTTGCATCAAAATATTAAAAAGTGGCAACATAATTATAATATGATAAAACAGAATAATCATAATATAACTCTGCCTACGAAGTGCTCAAACACAAAAAAGATATTGTTTAATAATTGTAATAAAAACAGAAAAAAAATAAAAGAAACAAATACCTGGTGAAAGAATAATGTTAAACATGTCCCCAACAATTGGCCAACCCTTTGGCCCTGGAATGCGTGCCATTAGACGACCCGCGTGACTAAATCGTAGCCGTAAATGTAACAATAAAAGAAGTGACAACAGTATTACGACTGTAATTATCAACGCCATCTTACTACAACACAACCAATCACTAGTTTAAAAGAACACTGACTAACATATTCTTTTTTTGATGCAGTATTTGTTGGCTATAAAGTTACAGGCGACTTGTATTGACAATCACTGAATATGACATATTTATAATATCGTTAACTTTGAATATGTTCTATTTATATGTATGTCATTCCTTCATTGAAAGATAATTAAGCATTTAAGTCCTTTTAAAGTTAACCTTTGTATTGTGCAGCAGAGGGACATGTCTTCGTTATATACAAATATAAAATGTACTGCAAAATAATCTTAATATTTAATTACTTGTAACAGAAGTAGTATTTCTTTAAGGTATCCCTTAAGATTAAAACTGCATTACAAACCCGGGAAAAAGAACGCATAGCTGACTTAACACCAACACCCCAGGAAGTCCTCAGTCTGTGATCACGATCATCGTCTGTGATAATACACGAGGCCTTTGAAATAATTCCAATAGAAAAAATGGTTGTGTACTAGCTGCTTTGGATCCTGTGATACAACTATAATATCTCGAGATACTGTGAGCTCATTCTGCATAGACTGGAGCAAAAATAATAATTGATAATAATAGGGTACTTCGACACCAACTTTGATATTGGGACGTCGGACACCTCATTGCCCCCGTGACCATGAGTGCTGTGAAGCACTCGAACCGTCGGGAACAAAAATTTAAAATACAATAAAATCCTTAAAATTAGTTTTATTCCAATGTGTAGTATTCGCGTAAATGTAAGAAATCATAAGATTTCTTATATTAAACAATAAATCTGTACCTTAAATACCCGCACTAATGAGACTCGACTTTAATTGGAGTTGAATAAATTCTTAGGAAGCTTTGGAACGCACCTATACACTGGTCTGATCAAAATGTACAAAAGCGCTTTAAAATATTGTGGTCATCCTAGCCAATTAGTGTACAATATACCACATAAACACAATGTGTTGTTGTTTTTGATAAGGACAAACAAGTTACTTGTCTCGCCTTGGCAAAGATATGAAATCCAAACAAAGGAATGACAGGAAGAGGGGAATGAATCAAAACAAAACTCATACGTGGCACTTTTTCATTTTATTATGTTATATCGGTCTCACAATATATTAAATACAAAATTATACGCTCATGCCCGTAAACCAGAGTGGTAGGCAGAGATTATGGATTTCCATTTGGCACGATCCTGGCACGCTTCTTTTACATCTACTTTTGCAACATAAATTTGTTTCGTTACTCTCCCTTCATTCATCTTTTCAACATGCCCGAACGACCGAAGCATACCTTTATCAATTTACAACATCCTCTTTTAAGCCACACATTTCCTTTATAACGCTATTTTTAATGCTATTATTCAACGTCACTCCTAACATACTTCTTAAGGATCGCATATCAACGGCATTAACTCTACTAACATGCTTTTCTTGCAAAACCCAATATGATGTTGATAATTAAAATCGTCGTATATTTAGGGTTATTATGATTTTGCAATGTAGTTGATAACACTTAAATGTTATGACGTCGCATAGCTTTTAATAAGATACTATATTAAGTTGTGTATAAAATATTTAGGATACATTATAAAGTAATTAATTACTTGTAGAATGTGATGTTCGTACACGTATCGTGAGGTATAGTTTTTACACGATTTCATTGCAAAAACCGTCATTTTTTAAATTACAAACACGGAGATTTTGCATTTCTATCGCGGGTCATTAGTTTAATGACTGAGCTGGATGTTACGAAGTCGCTAATTGGCTACTTAAGGTGGCTTCACTTTTGGGTCCTGGATGCTCCATCTTTATGTATGTAACATTTTTGCACCAAACATTACTAGGACGTGTCACAAATCTTTGTGCAAATGTTTTTATTGCAAGAAGGTGGCAAACGAGCAAGCGGATGGCCTGATGTTAAGTGAGCGCTACCCATAGACATCCGCAACAAGCAAATGTGTTGCAGATGCGTTGTCTACCTTTAATGGACTGAGGAGGGCATAGACAGGAATAAGGATATATATTTTTCCCCGTTAACCCCCTCCCCGTCCAATCCACTTCCCGTTGCCATCCTAACCTTATGAGGAAAAGGTGGGAAGGGGAAGAGGACTGAAATTAGGCCTCCGGCACCTCACTCATCAAACGAAACGCAGAATACTTCTACTTCACGCCCGTTTTCTGTGAGGTTGTGGTATTTCACCGGTCGAGCCGGCTCATTCGTGCAACAGATGTTGTTGTTGCGGGCTCTACCACTGTTTACAAATTCTAAGGAATAATTATAATTATTAATATTAAAAACATTTATGGACGTTGTTTTGTTTAAACTTTGATAATGTCAATGATATTTGAAAGCTTTGAAGTTCTACTATAATTGAATATTAGTCTCGGAGTTACAGTTGCATCTGACTGACATGGTTTGCCAACCGCCCGGGGAAAAGTTGTTTGAACTTTACCAAATACTTAAAAAATCAATTAAGATGCCTTATTTATCGCTTCCTATTTAAAACAAAACAACAGTTGAGGCATTCGAATTAGATATTTTTAATGTAAAACTTTTTATGGCACAAAAAAGGACAAATGGCGGACTTAATGCCTATGGGCATTGATTACCAGTCGACCACTACATAATTTATTTTAAAACCAAACATAGATAGTATTCACATAGAAATAATTACAAAGATACATAATTACAAGATACATTCATACAAAGATTCATACATACATATATAGAAAGAGAAATGGCTCTAAACATGGATTGCTGTTGGGAAATGATTTTATAAGCCTAATGCAGAATCATACAGTTTCCATTGCAAACATTTGTGATTCTGTAAAAATTCTAGTACTGCAACGGATACGTGATAGAAGAGAATTTTTTTTAGCAATAAGCGTAATTCAGTGTGAGTTACAATGCTATAGAATATCCCAGAATACAAAACTTGCATAAAATATTATTCTCGATTCTCAACTAATTATGAACGTCGAAATTACCGAAGTTGCAATACAAAATATCGCAGAAATATTCTATTTCGACTCGGAATCGAACCCAGAGCCCGTGGCGAAACAGATACACTAACCTCTAGACTGTTAGGTCGTTTATAGAAAATACACGATGTGATAAAGTAAATTAGGTAACAAATATGAGTGGAAAAACAATGGTTTCCAGTACATATTTCTTGTAACATCTGCGCAGCTTATTTTAATAATGGCGACCACCGAAGTAGTTCCGGCTTGGAGCGCCGCCAACCTAGTAGGATTTAATTGCATTAAAATATTTATGCTCGTACTCCATTTTCACTGAGCGAAATTATTATATCTTAATTACTTTCAGGGTTATCTGTAATCTAATTTTTATCGAATACCAAAGCAACTTCTAGTTTGAATGAAAAACATGTTCGTAAACGTAAAGAATTTTAAAACTCATCTTGGTATCACAACACACAGCATATCCAAAAATTCGATTAGTTGAAAAGAAATCATCATACACTCATAATTTAAGAGATTATTTATTTATAGAAGAAGGTGACAAACGAGCAAGTTCTGATACTGAGTGACAAGCTAATGAGTTACAGCCTATGCATAGAAAGAGGGCGATTTCCTTCTGGTATCCATTCCTGCCCTCGGCAAATCCTTGCGAAAAGGACTAAAATTAGGCCTCCGGAACCTCATTCGCATAATACGCCTACTTCACCCCTTTCTTCTGTGAGGTCGTAGCGTTCACCGGTCGTGGTGGGCTATTGGTGCAACAGATGTTGTTGCGGACTCTACTAAAAGATGCCGTTGGTTTTAATCTAATTTTTTTAAAATCTTGATTGTGCTTTATAGAGCAGGAGCCGACAATGCTAAGCTTGTATTGTGTTTTTATTTAAAAAAAGGTTGGGAAGGTCTTTTACGACTTTTGATACTTCGGCTTGTTCAAATCGTCACATTATCTTATGACGTTATTCTTGAACTATTTTCTTTAAAATAAAATAAAAATTGACCCCGCTCGAGGATCTCCAGGTGATGGTTTTGTTTAACAAGTTTCTAATCCCATCACTCCTGCATGGCTCTCAAATCGTCAGATTTTTGGAATGCACACTTTATAAGCATGTTAACAAGCCATACTTAATCGGAAGCGTTCGACTATGTCCGATGATCGATTTGTTTTTTTGCAAATTTAATGGGCTACCCTAAGCATGCGGCTCTACATGGATGATTCATTTGTAGTGTAGATTACTTAACAGGGTCCAACCGATATGAAAATCTGAGGAGCTCGAGGATGTACAGAAATCCCCGCTTGGGCTCCCATACTATTACAATGCGTGCAAAATTTACGAAATGACATCACAAAGTCGGTAAAAATACATGGAAAGATTTCATAACATTGATACATATACATGCATATATTAAATATACGCCAAGCTAAAAAAAATATGTTTAAAAAACCATGTTCTATCTTTTTATCCTACAGTAGACAGGAATGGCACTTAGCAATTGTGTTGACTTTTTTTAAACGTGTGATTTTAAAGATATGTGATTACAGAAAAATATATATAATAATGTATGCTAATATGTTATCAACAATATAATTAAAGTCCCTTTTATTCAACATCACTGCTAGAATATCAGAAATATATAATGATATTATAATAAAAAAGTAGCAGGTATATTATTAGCAATCGTAGAGTGAAGACTCGAAAACGCCCCAATTGGGACGCTTTTTCTACAGCTTACTTCATGTGCATTTAAGCATGAGTGTAAAATACAAGCTGTCCTCTTTTAATTATTTTTTTAATTACGCTATCCTTTTACACCATTTGACATTTGTAAATGTTGCTGTCACACTTGCCTTTGGAACACTTTTGTCCGGTTATTTTGCATGTGTATAACGTTTATCCGTAGTATAAAATATCATTGTAACTTATCACTATTTATAGTGTATTTAAATAGATTCTATATTGATTTTATGACGAAAATATTCCAAGCTTACAATTTCCAAATAACCTTTGTGACCTATCCATCAATCACCGTCTGAACTGGTTTTCCTTTTCATGAATTTTACATTCTAGAAAAGTCGAAGTGGGCGGGAATTAAGCATTTCATTTAAATTACTTTTACTTGATTTGTCTTTATAACGTTTCGATACGTAATAACTTGGAAACAAACTCACATACATTCGGGCGCATCGATAAATTTATTAAAATTATACAATCTCTCACCCGCGGCCTCGCACGCATTCCTTTCTAAATCTCGCTGTAAATCTTTTTCACTCTCTCCTCTAGGTTCGAAAAAGGTAAAATATATCAAATAGTTGATATTGTCACACCGTATTTACCTAATATGGTGCACAGTAGTATAATAACATGGCAACTGATATTAGGTTCTATTTATTGATGCCTTGGGATTTTCTTTGGGATAAAATAATGTAATAAAATATACGTCCTTTTGTGTTCTTACAAAGTGTACGCGATCATAATGATCAGGTGAGTCTTTGGGGCGATAATGCGTAATAAACAAACAAATAATCTCACATTCGCATTTTTGGTATTAAGTTAGGATGACTTTTTTGCATTAACATTTTATGATTTTTACTATTCTACTATACTAAATAGCGGCTTTCGTAGCATTAACATACACCCAAAGTGCTAGTACTGTCATTCAATTAAATGAGATAAACGACGTTTTAGATGTTTGTCTAGATTGTAGACATGTTCACTTTTAGAAGCGGAGAGGTCGTTGACATTATTTAGCATTATAACGCTTAAACCGTCATTTATTTTCAACAACTTCAAAGTGATTTGAACATAAAATAGTCTCTAATAATTTACAATTTTATATGAATTTAAAAGAACCTAGTAGATTCGAATTTTGCGGAAGTTTGACTATCATAATTAATAAATATTAAATGTTAAGGACTTCACATTAATTAATTTTATTTTATTAATGATTGTTGTTGAAATTTACACATATTACCTTAAAAATGGCGGATTCGAACCCACGACCGACGATTGTAAATCCACTCCCTTAACCATTAGATTATTGGCGCTCAAGTATTCCCTATGTGTTTGGTGTTTAATGAAATACTACACGTTATATTGTTATTTATTACGTCATCAAAGAATACAAGAAAATGATGAAGACTTTTGCTGAATTTTATGTTTATAGATGAGGCATATAATGACTGTCATAATTTTGTGAACACTGACCATCTGTAATGTTAAGTGGTAACCGGAGGAATATTTTGCCTCGGTTAGGAATCGAACTTATAATCTATTAGATAAACAGCATAGTACTCTAATCGCTGGGCTACTTGGTCTCCGTATCCTAAAAATATATCAATATGATATAATATATAATATACTATTATTATAAGATAAAATGTATACTAGAAAGATTTTTTTATTGAGTGTAAACTCTGAAACTTATAAGTTATTCTTTTAACAAAGCTATTTAATTCAGTAATAACATTGGATAATCGTTTTATTATTATTATTACGTCGTTTTTCATGACCACGAAATAATTTTATTAATTTATTTAAATGCAAGATCTCAAAAGTGATAATTTAATTGTAATATTCATACTTTAAATTGTATCAAACTAAATATGTCGAATGTAATCTATTTTCTATATGTGATCTGTATCTGATTTTTTTTAATTATGCGCTCATACCCTTAACCCATTTCTCATTTGGCACAATCCTGACACACTTCTTTTACGTCCTGTACAATGCATACAAGCTCGTCGGTTACGGGTACTCCTTAAATCGTCCTTCTTTAGTATGTATGCCAATAATCTGATCGATATAATGTCCTTGGACCTACCAACACTGCCATTCACTTTTGCAACATAAATTTGTTTCGTTTCTCTCTTTTTATTCAGTTTGTTATTAATATTCATTTCATGATTTATATGGGGATTTCTGTATTATAAACCTTCTTGCATTTTTGTAATTAAAAATAATATTGATGTAGCGTGTATATACATATATAAATTGTTATTGTTTTCTTTGAACTGATAACATACTATAGCATAGTTTCTATTATTTTACACGTAATTAGTTGTATTCCTATGTGTTCACAACTTTATTTATAAAGGCAGTTATACACCGCACTGTGTATGTATGGTCCCACACCGATCGGCGGCAGTGGGGTCTTAAAAATGATTGTTGTTGGTAAAGTATTTATTTGTGTAACAACACTTGTTAAAATTATATTCTAAATACATTAGCATAGTCCTTATGGAGTCCTGACTACTTAATTTAGTTAATATGGAAATAGTTTAGAAGAAATATTTACTTTATCGTTCTAAATGTGTTCTTGCATGTGTTGTACACGCACAACCTTCCATAGATTGCCTTAGCGTTTTTGTTAACTTTTTGCTTAACTGGTTATGGTTTGTCAAACTCTATAAATTGCATTATCTTACAAAACATGAGGAAAAACATTAAACAGACCGTTTATATACGTTACTAAAACAACCGGTCTGTCTGTCCGCGTGTTTCCTCCTCGTTGCTTTTTAAACGATCCTTGTTATGACTTGTTACCAAAAATTATGTTAAAAACTTAGGATATCATTATTATTTTACAATAATTAAATGAATAATTGAAAAAGTTGTTATTAAAAATAAATACTATGTGTGCACAATATATCAAAAAAAAATTCTTCCTTTACTATAAAAAAACATTTTACCGTTAAAATGTACCATTCAGTAATTCGTGGAATATTGAATGGAAACCTTCGCCTTTTATATATTTAAGCATGTTAATGATGTGTCTGACAATATATTTGCCGATAAATTTCAGTTTTGGGAATAACTCGCGCGTACAAAGGGAAATACAGGCAGAGTACGGAGGAGATTTGTTAGCTAAATGAATATTTCTCGACTCAATTATCTCGTTTCGCTGATATTGAAAATTGGAAAACACATTTGTAAAACACGAGTATGTAATCCAGCTACATTTTCAAATAAGCGAATTACAAAAGGATTTATATATAATTTGGAGATATAAATAGCAAATTACACAGATGGTATTGGACTCTGTATAAAACAGGCGCAGAAAATGAATATATGGATGAAATCGAGTACGATTCGATATATGACGCTTCGGCCTCAGTTGCAGTGGAGCTTACACTTCACTTTGACTAAAGATACACTTTTATGTTGTAATTAATTGTAGCCAGCTGAAAACTTTTACTAGAACCAAGGTTTTCCTTCTTAGTTCTTACGAGTTCTAAAGATTCATCATCAAGTGTGATATGTCTATTAACTCTTCAACTTATTTGTTTTTTTTTTCTACTGTTAGAAAGTGCAAGTAGGTACAATTAAGTTCCATCCAGTATACAATATAAAATATCCTAGCAATGCGCCGGTCACATTTATCGAGCTAGCAACGTCTGATAGGAACGGAAAATCTTATATTGGAGGACACGGGCGGGGACCAGAATATTGATGATGACACAATATGTTGCATAGTCATCAAGGTTTTATTATACAGATTGACGTGTTGTTATCAGTATGAGTATTGCAATGTTAAAATAAATTAAATGTAATGCAAATGTTATATGTTTGTCCGCAATGTACAACAACTATTATGGTCAACACAACAAGAAAGCGAGCGTTGGTGGAGCGAGTCATCTCTTAGAGAGATAAGCACACTTCGCGTTATGTTATGCAACAGTACTGCTCTTGTTGGATATAAAATAACCTTCCAGATTAAATAACGCAGAATTATACTTAGGAATAAACTTAAACATAAAATAATTTTATAATGTTGTCTGGTAGAATTGCAAAAGTTAAGTGGCCGCGTACAGGTCAACGCAGCGCAGGTAGGCTTCCTACACCATGGACCGACGTTCGGGTAAAAATTGCGAGTGTCCACTGGATCAGAGCGGCAGGAGGTCGATCGGTGTGGCGCGCAATTGGGTAGGCCTAGGTCCAGCATTGGAGGACTATCGGCTGTAAAGGAAGTCTGGCTTAGGATACTTCACAATTGTACACTTCTTTGTTAAAGGTCGGCAACGCACCTGCACTTTGTGGATTTGTTAATGTTTACTGGTAGTGGTGATCGATACATCTATCTCGCTGGTAACTACCAGCAAATATGGTGTTGATGGATTTCTATTGACATGTAGTTCTTAGTTTGTGGTCCCGATTCCGACGTTATCTGGGTGTCAATAGCACATATGTCTATGCCAAAATAGCGATTTTCTCCGCACTATTATACTTGTACTTGTATTTTTAAACCTTCGATCATATTTGGAAAAATATGTACATTTCTTTCTCTTGAAAAAACATATATTTCTTTGTGAGTACTGTCTTTTTTAATCCACTCTTTTATTCTTAAACGGCAGTAAAATTTCAAACTTGTTGCCTTAGATAACCGCGGCCACTTTCCCGCCACTTACGGCCCCGTGCTAGACGTCCAGTTTGCATATGACACAAGTGACCCGCAAAAGGTCCGGTTGTAGCACCTCACCTCACTTGAATGCATTACACGGAATCACAGTGAGTATTAAGGATATACAGAAAAACAAACGTTTTTAAGTACAGTTACCGTGCAGTAGCGTCCACTGTGGTTTTGTTCATTTAATTGTGAGTGTTAAGAAACATGGGGTACAGGTAAGAAACTTTTAATTTTAACTGATATTTAATTAGTAAGCCTATAAAATGGTGAAAATAAAAATCCTTATTCTAATTTAAAATAGCATACCAATATTCTTTCCGAAAATTATGTATTAAACAGTGGAATTGTGCATAAAACCTATTAAAAATAAGCATAAAAAGCTGCATGGCTGTCATGGAATTTGGAGCACCTGTTGAGCAGGTCACAACACAAATTTATTAATTTGTGCAAGTTTATAATTTTATACATATTAATATACACCATAACTACCAAATTTTCTTGCCATTTACATTTCTCAAAAAGCGTCGTCATTAGCGTCCTCTTCCGACGTACTTTTCCTTTATAATCTCGTCATTCGAAGACGTGCCGAGCATACTTCCTAACGATATCACATCTACGGCTTTAATTGCTTCTATAAAATATGTATGAATCTGGAAAAGTAATTAAAACTGTGGACATTTTAATGAGAAATACATTTTCCTTGATAATTAGTTTCTATCTTTTATGGTTCAGTTTACCTTATTCGAGAAGTTAGAGTATCGTTTATGTTTTGAATCCTGGGTTCGATTTCCGTCAACAAATGTTTGGTCAGTTGGCCTCCGTAGACCATCATGTAATAAGCTTGGGAAAAGCGCCAATAGTTATTAACATAAACTAGCTGTTGCCCGTAACTTCGTCCGCGTGAAATCAAATAAAAAATATTAATCACTTCGCAGAATAAAAGTTTATAAATAAATAAATGAATATGCTCTCACGGCCGTCACCCAGAGGGGTAGGCAGAGATTATGGATTTCCATTTGGCGCGATCCTGGCACACCTCTCTCTCAATCAAATACAACGAACGAACTCTCTCAAATACCCGCTTGCTTGCCCGTGTCAACTAGTAGTTAACAAATCGAGAATTTAGAATCGACCATGTCAAGTAGTAGTTAACATAACCTTGAAGTCAGCTTTGCCCGTGTTAACTAGAAGTTGACATTGCATTTCACTCAGCTATGACCATGTCAACCTGTGGTTAACATCGCTCCCGCCGTCGAAAAAGCTGATTCTACTCGTCTTTATCGCTCCAGGGCCTAATTTGTATTATTTGTCCCGTTTTAAGCAGCCGTAAGCCATAGACAAAAGTCAAGAAAAAAAATAAAAACCTTACGTTTCACTCCAGTTTGATTCATGCTTGATTCGGTGAGGGATGTGGTGCGATAAAAAAGTGATTTTCTTCATAAATCCAGTGTTATTATTGGAGATTTTTCGTGAACATCAAGGTAAGTAAATAACTAACACGTAGATATAAAAATTCTAATATGAAACATAAGATTTAACCTTAGTAAGATAATCTGAGTGATTTTACTGAGTGTATGAGAACTGTTTTAGAAATATGCATATTTCTCAAATGTGGTAAATGCTATCCGCATGAATTTTGTTTGTTTTCAAAGAATATAAGACTACTTATTTAGTGTTAGTTTTTTTTTTCTTTCTAAAAGTGATATTTGTGCATTTAATAGCCTTGTTAAGTTAAGATAAATTACGCCGCGCGGCGCCAGATATTGGTATGGAAACAAAGGCCTTTTAAATAATAAATATCTATGAACAAGCGATCTTTTTTATTTCTTATTCTATTATTTACTACATTGACAACATAATTAAAGAATAAAAACCATATGTCATCGCTTTTATTTTTGAGGTATGAGATTTTGAATACAAGACGAGCTTCAAAACGCCCTACTTGTAAGTTCAGCACAGCATAACTCTGCACCAAAGTCGTAATTTGATAAACAAAAGATAACATTGTTTAGCTAGTTTCATAAACATAAATATATATAATACTTGACACTTTTTAAACAAATTGAGTCACAAGAATCGATTTTGTGAAACCCGACCCGCACGCTGACGGCGCAAAAAATGGCGGGGCAAAGTCACGTTTTTTTCGTGGGACATTTGAGGTAGCACGCGCTGAGGGCCCGGGGCAAAGGCACGTTGCGCGCGGTCCCCCCTTGGGCAAGCGAGTGGATACAACGAACTTTTGTCCTAAAATAATATATGTTGACGTTTTCCATGATTCCATGAGTAGAATGAATTAGACCGAAGGCTCCATGTAATATTTTTCTCATGCTCTCTTTTCACAATGTTTAATGTAATAGTTTTTTGTTATTGTGTTTCAAACATAACTTTCTAGTTCTTTTATTTATATATGTTTAAAAATGTAACGTAGATATTGAAAATGTTGTGAGGATCTTTTATCGATATGTTCATCTGTCTGTTCTTGTTACTTGTACGTAATTGTATTTGAACGTTTTTTGAACATGTTATTGGCATACCTATTAGAAATAAATAAACCATTCCCACCAACGCTGCTACCATCAACACCACCAGCACCACCAACACCATTAAACATTTTTGTTATATATTTTTTTTATTTTACATACAGACACTTCAATTTAATTTATCTGTATAGATTTATCAATATTTGCGTGTACCTTACTTCCATTAGACGTGACCCCGGCACACTGTTTTGCCTCTTCTGTATCCATACATCATACGGATAGATGAATTTTATAGGTGAGTATAATATGTCAAAAGTAAAATAAGTGATGGGGTAATAAATTAATAAATATTGATTTGATACATGTAGGGTTTTTAAGAATATGTGTAATATAGGTCCCAGACACTAGGCAGATCGCAACTTCGATAGAAAGCTGGTTAGTTAGTGGTTTGGGATTTTTTATGCGTATCTTGTATGTGGGTGGGGACTTCATTCCAGCCAGCTCAGCTCCCTGAAGGACTTAATCCTTGGGATCACTCCCGAGGATGACCAGCAACCCTTTAATGTTGCTGGTCATGCTC
>JWHW01046001.1:76514-91528 GCA_000931545.1 Papilio glaucus
GTTTCGAAAAAACATTTAACTTGGGATTATGATGATAGGAATACCTCCTGTCATTATTTAACGTCATTATCCCCAATGGAAGGATAACGATTGCTATATTATCTGTAGTATCTTAAGATATCACAGATAATATAAATATTTGGAGTGTGTAGTACTATGTAGACAACTTAGATGAACAGTTAAACAATTTAAAGTTTATTGTGATTTCTCGATGGTCAGTAGCAGAGTGTACTGACCAGACATAGTTAGTCTTTGTTCGTTCCAGCGAGAGGTCGACGTCAATTGCCCGTCGCATTACACAAGTTTCAACGACTTTGGACGAGCAAGTATAATACAAATTCATTCTTAGCGATCTAAATAGTATGCAAACATCTTTGACAAATTTGGTTTTAGAAGGAACAATAAAATGTTTTATTGCAAAAACAATAATAAATTCATAAAATTATATTTGGTACATACATACCTATGATGAAATGCGGTGTATTTTTGTTGTAATACTACAATTGAAACATTTACAATAAGAACTACTTTCACTATTATGATCTATCAAAACGCGAAGACTGTCCTTTCTGAATACCTTTCTCCTTGCGAGATCTCTGGTATATCTCCTCTTCTCCACTTCTTAAATAAAACTTGTATTACGTACAATATTTTGTGAAAACCTTGCCTATTTAGAAAAACGATAACAACAAAATAAGTTGTAATAACCTTATTACCGTCAGCTGCTTCGACAAAATGATGGAGCATTTTGTCGAAGATATACTGTAGCTATTTGAATCGTCGTTTATTATGCGAAAGGCAAAATATTGGAACAAGTTGCCAGCCATTATGGGGTTCGTACCTTTCAAAGAAGAGTGCATAAGCTGATGCTAACCAGTAACTAAAATCAGGTTGGATTGTGGTAGAGTCCGCAAAAAAACAACAGTTGCATAATAGAGCTGGCTCGACCGTTGAAATACCACGACCTCACAGAAAACAGGCGGGAAGTAGGAGTATTTTATACTTCTGCGTTTCATACAATAAGTGAGGTTCCGGAGGCCCGGTGTTAGTCTTCTACAACTTTCTATCGTTTCCTACAAAGGGCAGGATGGGAAAGGGAAAAGGAGTGGACGGGGGATAAATAGAAAAAAGAAATATTTAATAGAAATTTATTTATATTAAATAGAAATTTTACCTGTCCATTTTCTTGTTGAGGTCCCTTAAAACATCAGGTGAACCGCTTGCTCGTTTACCACCTTCTTCCATAAAAAGCGCTTGTTTGTTCATTATAAAAAAAAACTTATTGAAACTATTTTACAACCTATTTTAGAAACATTTACATGTGTATTACATGGTAGCTCTGTCTAAACTGTTAAAATAGTTATAACGTAATGTAAAATCATATTTCACAGCCAAGCATAAACCTATTTTAGGTTAAAAGAAAATATCTCCGTGCAGTATTACTTTGACGTTGAAATTTTTTATTTTAAAAATGTTTTTCACATTACAGAAATATTATTATCTTTTTAGTAGTATTGGTATTTCATATTTAGTCAAAGTAATATGGAACGAGATATTTGGAATGATTTCTTTTACATAAAATGATTTTGTATATAAAATAAAAACATGCTAGCAATTTTTACTCCTTTATATTATACTAATACAAGCTGTCGCCCACGGCTTTGCATGCGTTTCTTATTTTCCACACTGGGAATTTTTGTAACATGATTCCGCGTTTAAGTGTCAAAAAGTTGTTATTTAAATAATATGACACATTTCCATGGCAACCGATATTGTAAATGAAGGTTTTACATATTTTCCTATCTTTCGGGAACAGTTTTATTTGCGGGAAAAAGTATGTTATTTTCTGTATCTTTCTCTCTCACTACTGAACATTGAAACAATTTATGTTTAGTGTATATCACGATTTCTCGAAATCAAATCGTCAAATTGTAAACTGATGTTTTGTTTGCATAATCACGATTAACTTAAAACCAGATATGATCATTAAATATAGAAATAATAGTTTAAAAGGATGTTTATCAAAGAAAAAAATAGCTTTGTTGTGTTTGAAATCATATGTTAAATTTATAAGTGATAATGATTCTTTAAGTTTATAATTTGTTGACAGTGTCTAATCTAGTCCAATTATACACTGATGATGTTTGTCACGTTTTTGCTATAATTAATAAATACTATTTTGTTATAAATTACTAGCGATCCGCCCCGGCTTCGCGCGGATTGGACAAAAAGAACCTATCCTATCTTTTAAGTTGGACGAAATTACACAGTGACCAAATTTCAAAGTAAAGAATATTTTAGGTATTTTACGCCTGAGCTTTGGTACCACGTTATTGGTTGGGTAACTGTTTTACTAAGGGTACCAAATTTTCTTAAAAATATAATATAGCCTAAATCACCTGGGGATAGTGTAGCTTCCCAACAGTGAAAAAATTTCAATGCAAACAAACAAACAATCAAATCTATCCTCTTTATAATATTAGTATAGAAAACAATAGGCAATAGTTAATTTAAAAAACCAATAAACGTGACTAACCGTATTACACTCCGAGAACGAATGGAAATCGAATGACACCTCACGATTTAAAATTGATCAAGCCGCTTAGGCTGCTGGAGGCTACATACATACGTATGTACCTACATATTCACATACATACAAGCCCGCGGGAGACCTTTTAGGAAAATTCAGAAGAAAGAGGGTTGTCAGTCGGCGTGTGCCTCATGTTAGGATGGGTGAACACCAATGAGGATGAGCCCGACGCACCAGACATGTGGCTCCAACGACTGAGGGTATGGAAACATATTTATTCACTCTATAAAAAAACCCCGCGAGTAACATCACCCCTCTACACGCCATACGACGGGAGAAAATTATATATTGTTAGGGATTAGTCTTCGTTGCGTTGTATATTATTTCTTAGGTTACCGGTTACATTTTGGTTAAAATAAATAGTACGTTTGTTATACCCTTGAAGTGTTTAATAATAAAACCAAAAAACAATTATAAAAAACATTAAGTGTTTAATATATAGATTCTCCGTAAATCATATCGTAAATATGTTTGAATCCCCAACAGCGAATTAAGTTGCTTAATTATTCCTCAACGTTAAATCTCGTGGCTGTAAATAATTCATGGATAAACTTTACAAATTTGACGACTAAAGCCGAAAATGCATCAAATATTAATAGACCACGGTATTAGGGTTGTAGGCACATTTGTCGGTATTAATATAGGTAACGCCAAAACTAAAAGGGAACGCAAATGAAATCATAGTCGTTGCATTCCTTCAATTTGCACTGATCGTTTGTAGGTTTACGACTATTGTAGTTTTTTTTCCTTTTTCTTCTTTTTTTTGGATTGTTTAAGTTTTTTTATGCATGTTTAAGCCGTCAATTATCTTTGACAATGATGTGTATTTTACAGGTTATTGTACGAGTAAAATACGCTCACACCCGTAACCCAGAGAAGTAGGCAGAGATCATGGATTTCCATTTGGTGCGATCCTGGCACACCTCTCTCGCTTCTTCTTCAGTAAAATATTGTCGTAATTTTATTTCCGAAAGGAACAAACAACCAAATCTGATTCTTTGGATTTGAAGTCGTGTCGTACGACTTCAAATTCAAGGAAATCGTTTTCTTCTGTGCATATATTTTCTAAAATTACTGGTTTATGTAATTCTACGAATACATTGGCAACCCTGTGTTATTCAATGCTGATTTTGTGAAATTCCTACAGTTATGATATTCGTGTCCACCTGTACTGGCTGTATTCCGTTTCTAAATTGACAGCTCAACAGCAATTTTATTAAATCGTGACGTGATACGTTGTGTAAAAATGAATAAAACAAAACACATTTACGACCTTGTACATTTTTCTGGTTGCATGGCAATTTATTCAGAAAATGCATTAATTAATACTAGAAAAAAAAAGAAGTGGTAGTACAGAATAAGCTTTTAAGCCAGTGAGCTTATGAATACAACTGAAGTACACAACTGAAACCCCGCTCGTAACCGCAGACGTCAGTCGGCTTAGCCCTTGACAATCAGTACTTCTGACAATCTTTAATTAGGTTTTATTTATTCAATTAGTATTTTTTTTATGGAAAAAGGTGGCAAGCGAACAAGCGGATCACCTGATGTTAAGTGAGCGCTATCCATAGACATCCGTAACTTGTCCGCAACAAGCAAATGTGTTGCATATGCGTTGCCTACCTTTAATGGAGAGAGAGGGGCATAGACACCCTCCCCGTCCAATCATCTTCACGTTCCCAACCTATCCTTATAAAGAAAGGGGGGTAGGGGAATATGACTGAAATTAGGCCTCCGGCATCTCACTCATCAGACGAAACGCAGGATACTTCTACTTCACGCCTGTTTTCTGATAGGTCGTGGTATTCCACCGGTCGAGCCGGCCCATTCGTGCAACAAATGTTGTTGTTGCGGGCTCTACAACTGTTAAAAAATAGTAGTTTTATTCGCGATATTATTGCAATACTAGCGACCCGTGCCGGCTTCGCATGGGTAGCTTCATTACATGCAAACTTTAATCTTAATCGCGCCTACTGTGAAACGACTGATAGTTATGCCAAAGCGCTAAAGTGCCTTACAGCTTTATTTATTTTAAATTTATTTATTTCAATAGTTAAACTTGACAGTGCTAGAACCACGCGCACCACCACCACCCAAAAAATGCATGATGTAGAAGAATTTGTACTCCTGTGTTTCCTTTGCTTGCTAATCTACCATAAAATAGTAAAATTGTGTGTAAAATAGTACAATGTCATAATAGTCTTTGAATGTATGTTAGATGTGATACTGAATGGCAGGCTTAGAAATTGCTATAGTGGAAGCTGTGAACATAATTGAGGAGGGTATTACTATAGCCTCAATGCGGCGTATTTGCACAATGTACAATAATGTTTACGTCGGGAAATACGAGTAATATAATGAAACTAGTAAAATACTACCTATAGCTCCGTCGGTCATTGTATAATCAAGGCCGTAAGCGGGAGGTGAGACGTGAGTTGGCAGTCGCATTCTACGTGAGTCATGGGTCGGCTCGACCAGTGAAATGCCATGACGTCACAGAAAACAGTGGAGCAAAACTACGTTTGTAGTATTCATCTGATGAATGAGGGAAAGGAGGTCCAAGTTAAATCCTCTTACCTTTTTCATTCTTTTGTAATATAGGATAGCGTGGGAAGGATAGCGCGGATTGGACGGGGAGAGGATGAACAGGAAACGAAAATATCCTTTTTCCTCCCTGACCGACATTTGCACCTCATATCCTTCTTGTAGATGATGGGTAGCGGTCATTTAACAGCAAAAATAAATAAACAAAAAAAATGTTTGTTCAATATCCCATTTATCCCATACATTTGAAACTACAAGATCGGTGGTACACTGAAGTAGAGCGATATAAATAGAATGTCTCTCCATATACACGCATAGGTGTATTACGAATGGAACAAAGCGAAACGTGGGCGTCAGTACCATGAGAAATAGATATCAATTTTAACATTAGTTTACAGGTGTGAATGATTGTGTCGTTACACGAAAAGTAAACTATCAGGCCCGCTCGTAAGTAGATCCATAAATAAAGCTGTTATCAACTGCTTTATGGCCGTTTGAATGTCGTCGCAGGTCCTTTTCGACTGTAAAAACATTTCCTTTCGGCAGCCCTAGTGTGTAATAAACATGTTTCAAGCATTTTAACTTGCTTCTGTCACGCCTTGCTACACTACGTCCGAACTCATTAACAAAACGTACAACATACGGCTGTCGTTTAAGCTAGTGTTCAATTTATTGTTTACATTTTTACGTTTGTAATTTAAGCAAAATCTAGCTTGTAATAAGGAAGGAAATGACGCAGGCTTTAGAATGTGAGCAACGATGTTAATTATCGTATTTATCTAACTTATTGCAATCACTTACACGTATTGACTAAGTAAAATATCTATCAGATAAACGTACCGAAACCCTTTAACTTGTTTATAAATATATCCCGACCATTGAAACGTGATCAAGCAACTGGTAACGAGGTTAAAGCCAATCGGTATTGATTTTTCCCACCGTTATCTCTCGCGCCCGCTGAGTAATCGGAGACAAATTCAATTCTCGATTCCATTACACGCTTATTCTTTATTTAAACATGGTTTTTTTCTGTTTAGTCAATCAAACAGTACTGAAAAGGTTTTGTTTGCATTTTTCCTTTTTTGACCTCTTTTTTGTAAACGTGAAACAAACAACAGTTTTATTTTTTTATTGGTTACAACTAATCGAGAGAGATTAGTTTAGAGACGATGTCTATCTTATACTACTTAGTATAAATCTACTTACTTAAATGTCAACATTGAAAAATGAACGCTGTAAATGAATATCATGAATGATTGATTTCATGGAATGGAGTCAACCAAAACAAAAGAACAACCGAATAAAGGAATTCCAATTCCATGAGATCCCACATTTTAACAGTGATAGAGCCCGCAACAACAACATCTGTTGCACGAATGGGCCGTCTCGACTTTATACGTCCGTGGAATACCATGACCTCACAGAAAACAGGCGTGAAGTATAAGTATTCTGCGTTTCGTCCGATGAGTGAGGTTCCGGAGGCCTAATTTCAGTTCTCTTCCCCTTCTCAACCTTTCCTCATAAGGATAGGATAGGAACGGGAAGAGGATTGGACGGGGAGGGGGTTAACGGAGAAAAGAAAATATCCTTAAAGGTAGGCAACGCATCTACTACACATGTGCTTGTTGCAGATGTCTATGGGTAGCGTTCATTTAACATCAGATGATCCGCTTGCTCGTTTGCTACCTTATTCCATAAAAAAAATATCTGCATTAGTGTACAACATAAATAAAGCGTTGAATTTCGAATACGGTTTGGATTTTGCAAAGGTTACAAAATATGAGCAACTATGGACAGCTGTTTCATTTTTACACTTATTTGTCTTAATCTTTTACCGTTTTTGCGATACAATACGTACTCTAGTGCACCATCGACCCCAGCCAAATCCACAGTAGACGCAGTGAATCCATTTGTTATTGCGTCACTGTATATCTCATAAAAAATTCTGTTTACCAACAATTGCACACCGAGGAAGATGTGCATAGTTAATAAATGGACTTCGAATGCAAATTGCGTGTCCGAGATCTCCATATCAACATCATTTAACACGTGAGTTGACAAGTTAAAAAAAGAAACATGCTATAGTTTGTTCCACATCAAGATGGAATTTTTGCGAACTTTTTCTCACATTACTTTAAAAAATTAGCTATCCATATTAGACAATTTCACTTCACTCTTTACTTCACGGCTTTCTACAAAATGTTTCTATGACATTTCCGATGAAAGTATAAAAAGTGTAATGGCCGCCATGTATGGCAAGATGGAAGTATAAAAAGTGTAATGGCCGCCATGCATGACAAGATGAAAGTATAAAAAGTGTAATGGCCGCCATGCATGACAAGATGAAAGTATAAAAAGTGTAATGGCCGCCATGTATGACAAGATGAAAGTATAAAAAGTGTAATAGCCGCCATGTATGGCAAGATGAAAATATAAAAAGTGTAATGGCCGTCACGATGGTAAATAACGTGTGTTTGTTTACAAAAATTATATCTTGATGTCGACCAAACTATAGTTCTTTCTTATGTGCCAATGCCAGTAAGAAGGTAGGTTTGAACGTCTATTAATCGAAATAATTGAGAGGGAAAAAAAATCATATTCGTACGTAGGAATATACTCGTATGAAAAGAGATTTTCAACGGAGGTTTTAACAAGTTTGGTACGACATAAGAGGATTTATACTCGTTTTTGCTAATCGCGGGTATTCCCCACTTATTTCGCATAAAAAGTTTCACCAACCGTTAGGCGAGGCTTAAATTCACTAACTGCTATCTTCGATTACACGGGTTATTTCCATGTACAAAATATACAAATATTTTCTAACTTCCAATTTGTACTTTTACAAACAAAACTACTGAACATTCAATTAATATATAAAAACTCTGAACATGAAATTCACAATTAAATCAAAAAGCGTTTGCGTATTTGATGGGGAAACGTTCGTATTTGCAATATTATGAAATTGAGTTGTAAACGTCCGAATTTCAAAGTATACGGATAGTACTTCAAAAAAACTTAATTTATAACTTAATTAGACCGAAAACTGAATTAATGAATGCATACACAATGTTAGGTAACTACTAAATTAAGGTCAACAGGCATAAAACGGGTCGTGAAAATGAAGACATACGTTTCATATTTGCTTGGCATCTTTTAAATGATCATTAGCAATGATTTTTTTGTAAATACATAGAAAAAATAAAGTATTGTTTTGTTTGAACTAAAATATGTACTGAATCATTATTCCATTTCCAATTGAAGGCCTAACTTTATACGAAATTATGCGCAGGGAAAGAATTATACCCTCTATTTTCGGCAATGGCCGCAAAAAGTTGTTATTGTTAATTACAGTTCCCAGTGTCATACATTAATATGTACCTAATGGAGTGCTAATACTAGTATGAACATATTGTTTCAGTTTGTGTACAGCGACCGATTATGAACATTAGTTTACAACCATTAGGGTATATTATTAACGTTTGTACTTCGAAAAGAGTAAATTGTCTTATGCTAAAAGACCGTATCTTTCGATCGCCACTTAAAATCAGACGCGATTGCGATCATGCAGTCTTTTATTCACTATGAAAGAAATATGTATTTTTAATTTATTTATATGTTATAGGAACAAAATGTTTAGGTATATTTTTAATATTTTTGTCAATTTTTTCAATGTTGGATGTGGCTGGTTATGTTTTTAGATTCTACGCCCGGGACACGTCTGCCCTCGCTAATGGCTATCACATACTGCCAAACTTACTTAATAAAATTGTATGAAATAGTACATATGATTATTTTATATGCTTACTACTTCAATTGAGTTATTATAAACGACATATTTTAAGACAAAGTTTGAAATTACAATCATGATGTGCCATTTCCCACATAAATGTAATATGCGCAGAACGCCACTTATTGTTCACTTTTACCACGGAGATATACAAGTATACACGTACATCTTAAATACTATAATAGATATTTGAACCGTAGAGAAAATAGCTTCGGACTAATTAAAGAATTTCGTCTATGAACCTAAATATGTGGGCGGATCCACTTTATATTGTTAACAGATATTAATACAGGAATAATCAATCAACACTAAACACACACTTGCTCACTTATCAACCGGCGCATTAGTTACAAAACAAATATGGAAACAGAAACAAAGTAATAACTGATTAAGTTATTACTAGACGTAAGTTTACAAATAGTTTGCAGGATTGTTGCTTCTTAGAATAAAGCTGGAGGATTTTGGAAAATAAAGCTTTACCGAATGGTAATTTTCCGTAATTCAGGGTTGAAATATTTGATCATGTTCAGTCTATTTACCTTAATATTTCTTTTATGTTCATTTCCTTTCAAACACATATTATAAACAAATCACAGCCATTTGGGTTAAAGTAATCCTTAACTTATTTTATTTTTAATTTAAGTTTAACTTAATCCAGTTTTAATTTTGTTCTAAACCGTGCCAAAATAGATGTAATATGTTTATCTGTGGTTCAAAATAAATAAACATAAAAGAAATAAGAGTATAAAGGCTAAAATAATTGTAATTGTATTTATTTTTGTTTAACCATTCAGATG
Source organism: Papilio glaucus (assembly GCA_000931545.1). Classification (NCBI taxonomy): domain Eukaryota; kingdom Metazoa; phylum Arthropoda; class Insecta; order Lepidoptera; family Papilionidae; genus Papilio; species Papilio glaucus. Next base: position 86,233 of record JWHW01046001.1, read on the forward strand.
AAAAGTCTGTTTGTCGTTTTATTTAATGTTTACGTAAAACGGTCGTTTGCTGTAACTTTTTTTTTAATGGCAGGAATGTTATTTCAAAAGATCTTCTATATTTTTATATAAATGAAGAAACTGATTGACTGGTGTTAAACCCACAACCCTGGGCCTGGGGACTTGTAAATTTTACCAGATATTTATGTTATTACAAGCGATTATTTTAAATTAATTAAAACATAATACTAATAAACATAATTAACAAGAGTCCTCTTTGTCTAATTTAAATGAAATAGATTTCTCTAAAATTACTTCTATATTAAATTTTATCAACAGTCTACGAGCTATTTCATAGAAAACTTTTGACCTTCGATAATTTGAGAGTGTTGAAATTAATATAAATTAGTTGTACACGTTAAACAAGTTGGCGTTTCTTTAAAGTACTTATTTTAGAGATATCATTAAATATATTATCACTAGCTGCTCCCGCGACTTCAATCAATTAAAATGTAATAAATAATAATAAATGCTAAATAAATGGCATACTGAAGGGTAATCTCATTTTTTTTATATGCAAGTCGACTTCTGTGTTCTTTTTACTTTCATAACAGTTTTAACTCTTTAACAGCAAAATTAATGGACAACGAGTTTTGTATTCTTATAGAGAGTTTACGGTTAGATTTACGTTAGAGTGGAAAAAGAAAAATACACAAATTCACAATAATTTTTAACATATGCTTGAAAAAAACTACCTACAGTACGTGGCCCATTGTGTGCAATTTTGTCCCCTTTGACTTGACCACCCGTACCTTCCCTTTTCCTATTCACGTGGGGTCGGCACAGTAGTTTTTTTGGTAGAAGGTGGCAAACGAGCAAACGGTTGACCTGATGTTAAGTGAACACTACCCATAGACATCCGCAACAAGCAAATGTGTTGCAGATGCGTTGCCTACCTTTAATGGACTGAGGAGGGCATAAACAGGAATAAGGATATTTCCTCTTCCCCGTTAACCCCTCCCCGTCCAATCCTCCTCCCGTTCCCATCCTATCCTGCCTATATGTTCATGCGAGCCTATACGATTTTCCCCTACCTAATATCGTCTAACGCGGCTAAAAAGTTTTCACTTCGTTTTTAATTTTTCGTCCCGGCATTTACTTTAAATGTTGTAAAAAATTTATGTAAACTTTTCATTGGATGTTTCAGCTCCGAAAAAACAAAGTCGGCTTGTTTGTAATGAAAATACAGAATTGTAATACTCAGATAACCGTTGGATAATATTCCATTTATATTCACAAAAACTTATCAAAATGTTCAAGAGCTAAAACTAAAGAAAACCTATATATTTTTATAATATACATATATTATTAAAATATATAGGTTTTCTTCATATATAATAAATTCAAGTAGGAAGCAACAATTTGAACTTTTCTGGGGTATTGATTTGGTGAAGAAAGTGATTTTAAATACACTACGTCCTTTGGCATCTGCAACAACGTAATGAGTTGCAGATGCGTTGCCTACCTTTTTTAATTCACAGAGGATAAACAGGAAAAAGGATATTTCCTTTCCCTATCCATCCCCTGCCCCGTTAAATCCTTTCTCCCCTTTCACCGCGTCCTTATTTGAAAAAGATAAAAGAGTACTACAATTTGGTCTCCATTACCTCACTCATCAAACGAAACGAAAACTTCTACTTCACGCCTGTGTTCTGTGAGGTCGTGGTAATTCACTGGTCAAGGCCCATTAATGCAACAGATGTTGTTGCGGGCTCTATCATTACCGAAACGAAACTATATTGCAGAGGTGAGCCGATTTCAGCTGCATGTAAGTGTATTTGTTATTTGTATCGTTTACCTATCTTTGATTATAATTACTAAAACAACATTATTCTTGGACTTATATACTCTCTGACGACGCTTAAGTTGTGTCGTGTTGCGTCTTAAAATAAACTTCAAACAGCTTGCAACTTACGGTAATCCCGCATTGACAACCGCAGCTGTACTTTACCAGTATATTTAACCCATTAATGTCTAAATGGGATATTATGGCATAATACGAAGCTTTGTCCCAATAAATATTCTATTCACCATTTCCAAGTAATTTTTATACACACAAGGCCATCTGATCCCAAACTAAGCAGTGCTTGTACTATGGAAACCAGAGAACTGATATACTACATATACTACTTTTCTTTCGTAAATACATACTTAAATATATAATTACACACAGATTCAGGACACACAGACATGTTCATGCTCGTAACTGTCTGTCCCGGGTGGGAAAAAACCCACGAAATCAAGTAGATAAAAGTAATCTCTCTCGGAAAGTAAATGTCACGCAAGCAAAATCCTACTCCTAATGCTTAACTGACGCATCTGTAACTATTTAGACAGGCATATTCCACAGGAGCAAGCAGGCTTTGTAAAAGGGAGGGGTGCGCGTGAACAAATATTAAATGTCAGGATAGATCATTGAGAAAGCGTATGAATACGCAATTAAATTTTTTTAATCATATTCATTTTTAGAGTCGTCTTCAGCCGATCAACTTTGTGATGCTAAGTGGGCACTACCCATAGCCATCCCCAAACTGACAGAGATGGCGTCGGAGCGGAGAGAGTGGATACTCTTGTTGTCGGAGGCCAAGGACCACTTTGGGTCACCGCGCCACTCTAGTTAATTAGTTATAATTTCTTAAGTTACACTTTACATAGCTTTTTCCATTTCTGCATAGAATCTTTAAATATTGCAAAATAGCACAATCCGTGAGATATTACTCGCCAAATTACACGTTAAATAAAAATATGCATAGATGATTAAGCAATTTTACTTTGAATGTTTAATAGTAACAATATTTAAATAGCAATATATATATATTTGAATACAGTAATCTTTCTGAGCTTACAGATATTTGATCTAACGTAGTCTAGATTTAACACGCTCCCACGTTTACATTTCATTAAGGATGCGGTGTGAGGCGTGCTCCCAGCAGCAGCGGCCTCGCAATGTTATTGTCTAATCATAAGCCATGACAACGTATTGTCTTGAATCTTCATGTCTAATTGCTGTAAACAAAGCATAACAAATGAAATAAATAATTTATGCCATATGTATTTCTAATATATAAATATATGCACAACTTTTACCCGCGTTGATATGTTTTAATTTAGTTTTTCGTTTTTAGAATTTTATGATGATCGGTGAAGTGTGAAGCAAACAATCAAACAATATTACATTCGCATTTAAATATTAACAAAGACTAATAAAACAGAGGAACTTGACTGTCTGATCTGCCAACGTATCATAATCATCTCTTTGCCCTTTTTCCTCCTGTCTTCGACACTTTAACTTAAAAGTTTTTTTCTTTATAAATAAAATTTCAAACTGCACCTTCGGGGTAAGATGCGCCGCACGAGTCCTACGAACACAAACAGAAATATATATTAGAAAATGTACATTTCAATATTATATACTAGAAAGAAAACTGTGTCCAATTGCTTTTAGTACAAAGTCAATCCCAATAGAAACACTTTGCTTAAAATTATGGGAATTGTAGTTATCATATAAAGTTTCTCGCAGTATTTACGCTTTATTTTTTGATATTATAGATACATATATATATTCAAAACTATGAACTATCGTAGTGAGTCAACTTGTGTTTTATTACAGTTTTGGTCATAATTTACGACCGTCTTTAGAAGAGAAATTAAAATTACTTCACATTATTCATTGTTTTAATGTACTTAAATGTTCAGGAAATGTTCAGATTTACATACAGTACGTACTATTTATTTATCATAGGCACATTGCAAATAATAATGTTTACTGCACAATATATGTTTTAATATTAATTAATTTGGTTAGGTGTAGCCCGAATTACTAGGAGTTACTTAGTTTTTTGGCTTGTAACATATTCAGCAGTAACAAATGTTAGTTTTTATCATTAATCATTATAGTAATAGCCACTGAATATCTTGAATTAAAATGCGGAAATGAGAAACGTGCTCGCATTTTATAGAAGTGCCTACACGTTAAAATGTTTATAATATTGCCATTTAGTCTAGATTAATTTTATAAGGTTTCTATTAATAAAAATAACATTAACTTTTTATATAACAGCACGTAACACACACGCATAAGAAACTCATACCGTAAATATGTCAAAAGTATAATACTTCATACTAATGTAATGACACTGTACTCTTTAAAATCGGTTAGATCGTTCAGGCCCCAGGAGGTCATAGTGGAATGGACATTCACACACATACCAGCGAAAAAAATTACCCTCGTTCTGGCACATTCGGGCAAAAATTATTGAATTATTCATATTTTATACCTAATAAGGGTAAGCACAGACTACAATCTCTATCGCTTTCCATTTCGGTCGAAATAATCTCTTTATAAAAATACAGTCAGACTATTAAATAAATTACACTCACTCAATCTAGAATACGGCCATTGTCCTTCTACATGAGCTAACCGTTGACAGACTACTACATATTTGTCATCTCGAGCCCATTTAGATCATAAAGACTAGCCTGGTCTTTCGTCTTTCCAGCTGACCTTAAGTAACTTTGAAGGCTGGCCTGAGGTTACAATCCAAGAATGTAAGCTTTTTTCAGCGTGGGCGATTGAGATTGCCATAAGCTTCTTCGCTAGGACAAGTCTGTACTAATATTATAAAGAGGCAAGATTTGTTTGTTTGCATTGAATAGGCTCCTCAACTACTGAACCAATTTGAAAAATTCTTTCACTGTTGAATAGCTATTCAGTGTAGCTACACTATCCCCGGGTGGCATAGACTATATTATATTTTCAAAAAATTAGGGACCCTTACTAAAACTCCAATAATGTAACCCAGGGTGTAAAAAACTACTGTAACGCACCACGCAGCGCACACCTTACGTTCGCACTCGTAGGATGAAGTTCGCCTAGCAAAAGCGCGCGCGTCGGATTACCTAGCTAGCCGCCATATTTTTTTGTTCTTTAACACGGCCGTCCGCGCGCCAGTCGCGACACTATCGCTCCGACGCACGTACACCGTCTTCTTTCGCTCGCTCATGTTTTGTTTACGAACTCGTGTCCTGTACTGTGCCTACTACTGTTTTTATTATAATTGTTCAGTGTTACGTGTAATAGACGTTGTTTTTCAATCTCATTCGTTGTTTCCATTGAGATCCCAGCATTTAACCTTATACTACCTAAAATATTTTTACGTCATTTGGTCACTATGTGTAATTTCGTCCAACTTAAAAGATAGAATAGTTTTTTCCTTTTTTTAGTGCTACCCGCGCGAAGCCGGGGCGGAGAGTTAGT
>JWHW01046053.1:5827-23340 GCA_000931545.1 Papilio glaucus
TGCCACCTTTTACCATAAAAAAAATACCTGGGTTACGGGCGTGAGCACATTTTTATTTATTTTATTTATAAAAATCACCGATGCAAAATTAATTCATATCCCCTTCCCATTTCATCACGCCTTCCTCAGCCTTATCCACAGTCACAACTGTGTGATTTTTGTTTGTGCTGACTTATATAAGATCTTCTTTTAAAACTCTAAATTCTAATAATTCTTCCACTTCATCTTGTCTAAACAGACTGTTAGATAAGCAAAATTTACCGAAATAATGGCATAGAAACTCCGAGTCCTTCCGCTATGGATGCGCATACATATTTAAAAAATGTCATTTTCGTTCACATCTTGTACGTTTTGTACTGTAATATGTCGATAATTATCATTCATGGACCGTCGCATATACGAAAATTATTTGCAAAACTTCGGTAATATTACAAATACCAAACCTTAGTCACGATTTCTATTGGTTTTATCTGTACAGATAAGAACAACCATTTTGTATTTATAATTAAAGTTTGATGTTAAAAGTAAAAAAAGTGTTGTTTAGTAATGGAAAAAAGTTTGTTTGTTTTTCATTATTTCAAATAAACATAAAGTAAATAAATAAGCAAGCCCTTAACTCGGAGGGTTAGGCAGATATTAATGATTTTCATTGTCTAATACCTGGGACATTTCTCTCAACTTTTTACATTCATAAATGTTCGTCAGTTATGGGACTTTGGATCGATGTAAGTTCCTATAGGCCATCACCCACAAACACTGACACTCACTTTTCCTCTTTAAAAGTTTTCCAAGCAAAGCATTTTTTAAAACCGACTTATGCTTAGGAATGTAAGTAGCCCACACTCAAAATTATTTCTCATACGATAACCGTCGAGCAATGTTAAAATTCCTAATCTCTACCTACCACTATTCGTCATGGACGTTAGTGTTGTTATCTTTTATCTTTATGACAAAATACCAAAGCTCGTCGTAGTAATATAAAGCTTGGGTTAAGCTTTACAACATGATTAGATTATACTTTATTGTTGCATTAATTCATAATGTTGCGTGCATAATGTCAAACGTGACTCGACAACTTTTGTAACAACGTTAAACATATATCACATTGATGTGGGTAAACTAAATATGATCGGCGATATGGCAGATTATTAAGTACTTGACTGGTATAACTAAGTGCAAACAAACGTTGAAATAATACTGCTATTTGGAAAATTTGAAATTAAAAGATTGATTTATTTTGTGAGTAATTGATTAATAGTTGTCATATTTCTTTATTCAATACTAGTGACCCATTCCACCTTCACAAGTGTAACTATTGCAGGTGCGTCAACATTTTTCTTTGTTGTAATATCGTGCCAATTACAACTTCTCCATATTTCATTCCAATAAAATAATAACAAATTAAATGGAGTAGGCCTAATTCTGGACTTCTTCCCTTGCCTTTTATAATAAAAAAGAGAGAAAGAGGGTGAGGATTTGACTTGATAGATAAGAAAAGGAAATATCCTTTTTTCTGTTAATCCCCTCTTCACCTGTATTGAGATTTCCCTTCTGTCGGCAGTCATTGTGACAGCCTGTGTTTTTTTCCTCGAATAGCTTTATTTATCAGATTTTCTCTTTTGCAAAATTTTGATTTGGCAATTAGCTTAACCACATGTTTTCTTATCTAAATACCACCCAACCTGTATATCTAAGATTGAAATAGTTTCATAACATGCAGTGATATATTGTATTTCGGGTGTAACATGTAGGAATGGACCACATGACGAGGTCGTAGATCATAGCTTCAAAGTTCTTAGGAAGATTTTATTTCTAACTGATTACGACTACAAGGAATCGAATATTTCATTGTATAATGGTCTAAGATACAGAATGTTAGACTCAAGTTCGATTTCACGTCCACATAGACCTGACCTCTAGAATCTTCAACGGCGAGTTACGCAAGGGTTCTATTTAATTTGGTTTAATGATTTAACAGCGTTGAACCCCAGATTTCGCTCAGCAACCCACTTGTTATTTATCAATGTACATACATTTTTATGTAAAAAGGCGGCAAACGAGCAAGCGGATCACCTGGTGTTAAGTGAACGCTACCCATAGATATCTGCAACAAGCAAATGTGTTGCAGACGCGTTGCCTACCTATAATGGACAGAGGAGGGCATAGACAGGAATAAGGATATTTCCTTTTCCCCGTTAACCCCCTCCCCGTCCTATTCCGTTCCCGTTCCCATCCTATCCCTATGAGGAAAGGGTGGGAAGGGGAAGAGGACTGAAATTAGGCCTGCGGCACCTCACTCAGCAGACGAAACGCAGAATACTTCTGCTTCACGCCTGTTTTCTGTGAGGTCGTGGTATTTCACCGGTCGAGCCGGTCCATTCGTGCAACAGATGTTGTTGTTACGAGCTCTACCACTGTTAAACATATCTAACATATAGTTCCTAATCAAATAACAGATGAGGGTATTGCTTATACCGGATCGTATAAGTATATGTGTTATATTTCTAAGATAACAATTTAACAACCATGGATAGGACCCAATAATTAAATTCTATTTCAGCGCAGAGGACATATAATAATGTGGTCTATGCTGATGTGGCGTAAATAATAAGGGCATGGAGTTCCCGTATTGAAATACTTTGGTTCGTTAACTACATTACAAATGAATGGAACCACTCCAGCCTTTGCTTTGTACAGCGAAAGAGGATTATACACGTCCAATGAGAATATAAGCATCAAGAACATGTTTATAACGTCATGTTTGTATAACGTAGTAAGAATAACATGAAAATATCAAACCGAATTCTTACCGTTTATCAAATGTGTAACCAATTGCAGTCTATTTACGATTTAAAATAGCTAAAAGAAAATAAACATACATTTTTTTTTGTTTTTTAAAGGTTCAAATCTACACATATAAAAAGCGATGCATCTATGTTCAATACAGATTCCGAAACGGAATGTAAACAAAATGTAAAAAAAAAACATTTACATGCATTTTTTAGTATTGTTTCTGGGTTAAAACTCGGAAATACTACTACAAAGAAAACTAATTTTAATAAATCTTCCATTGTACGATATTGTTAAAACCCGCCTAACTAATTTACCTTTCTCTGTCCAAAATGTTATTATTGTTTAAGATAAACTAAACTATCAGTAAAGAGAGTACGATATATTCCATCGGGAGTTCCCCTATGTGGTCTGATTTGAGTGAATTTTGATCTAACAGTGACGGACGTAATCTCGCAGGACACGAAATATTTATAAAAAGAATCAGATTTTTCCATTCGTAATGTCACGAAAAACAATACATTCCCCTCAATCTCCGAGTCCCTTATGCCCTCAGGGATCTTATACAATTTTTACGGTTATAATATCGTCTTACATATATTTAATACTTATATTTTTGAATGGTTATCCTTAAATTTTACAACTAAACTTCTATTTAGTAAAAAGGAACTTCTTAAAAGTATTGAGCTTATACAGAACTCTTACACTAGTCTGATTGTAAATAAATATGCGCTTACATTCGTAACCCAGAGGGGTAGGCAGAGATTATGGACTTCCATTTGGCAGTGCATTAAATTTCATATAGACTGTATAGTAGTGTTTAAAATAAATGTGTGTCTTGCGGTTGTTTTTAGCGAAAAATAAACGAGGATTGTCGACTTAACTCGGTTTTAAGTGCTAAGAACTTTAGTGCGAGATAAAGCAGTTCTATAAAAATAACAACGATCTATTCTTCAAATATTTTGTATTCTTAACTAATGCAAGTACAGCAAATGTTAAGCAAGAGTAATCAAATAGTCGAGTATATCTTAATAATCGTATTGAAGTATACAACACATTATCAAAATAACGATTTAATTTTTTTTATCAAAATACCCCCATTACAATTTTTTTTTCGTATATTAAAAGACATTAATCATCTTTAACTGTGTTGCAGTGAATACATTTACTATCGTAAATCTGGTAAACACGGCGTTTGACATAGTTGCAAAATGAATATAAAAATATCATTTTTCAATGTGATTTTTCTTTTCATAATAAAACGTTATTCAAATAAAATCATATAAAAATGAAAAATATAATCAAACAAGGGTTTTTGTGTGTTGCGAAGGATGACAAAACAAATAAAATACATAATGAAATAAGATTCGTTTCGGATCTCGTTCGTGAATAAAACAATTCGTATAATCAAGTTGAAATTTTATAAATACTTTCATGATTCCTTTGTACTGATATCTGCTAATATTAGAATAACGTCCGTACACGTAAAAGCTGTATAACAATGAACAATTTAACCTAAAAACGATTCATAATTAAAATTTGCCACGTGTACACCTTCCATTTCCGTTTTATGTATTCATTTTATTTATAAAAGTAATAATACAAAAAAGAGAAGAAGTTGTTTGTTCCGAATATACTCTAAAATTAAACAGATTTTGAAAATTCACAGATAACAACAATACATACATACATAGATAACAACCTTTTGACACATGTTACCTAAAATAAAGTTGTTATACGCGTATTCGAATTACAAAAAAATCCATAGAGGAAAATAAGCAAGGAACGCGAGCGAAGCCGAGGGCAACAAATAGTGTGATATTAACATTTGACCTTACAATCTAAACAAACATGAGGTGCTGTTTTTAGTTTGGTAGACAAGTGGAGCCAATAGTTACAACGTCATGTTAGTGCTACAAACTTTTTAAATATCCCAGTCGAAAAAAATGACACCGCTAGTATTAAATTCCGCTTTCCAGATAAAACTTTGAGTATGTAAAACTTTTTAACTATTACGCCCGCTTCAACTGGTCTCCGAACAATGCTGGGTTTTTTTGTTTCTATTAGTTTGCCGTAGGGATGGACATCGTATCAATGGCGTTGCCTATCAATTGTTTGAGTTGAGGACTCGTTCGGTTTGAGTTGAGATTACGTTTTCTCATCAATGGACTCAACTTCGTCGTTCACAATGAAAAGATTTTATCTTTCAAACTATTTACCATAATACGATCCTACAACTTTTTAAATTTATTTTTCATCTTACGGTAAAGAGTCTAAAATATCTCGTTATTACGTACATCCTTCCATCCCATCTTTATCGAGGGTTGGAAGAATTTGTGTGTTTGATTTTACGGAAGTTTTTATATATACATTTTAGCTGCCTAGTTTGTTCTCGTATTCTGGGTTTGATGGTTCATAGCTTTAACCAACCTTTGTCTTAACTTTATTTTAGACGATATTTATTAAAAATAAATTCGAGATTTGTTTGCCAATGTTCAGATACAAAGGATTTTATCAAGTTTATTAAATGAAATAGATATCGTACCTTCATATCATTGACGTTTTGTTTTTCGACGTAACCTTTTACCAATGTTGTCTTGTCTTCTTTGAAATTTATACCAGTAACTAGGAACTCACTGAGTTCCAAAAATAAGTTTCACCAAGTTCAGTATGTGAAAAATAAAATTCAAGTTTGTTGAAAAGCGTGGTCAAGCGTGTCAAAAACAGGTTTCAAGGCAAATCAACTTGGCATGACCTTGAATGTTTTTTTTTTCATATATGTTTAAAAATACACTATATAATATTAAAAATTATTAAAAAAGAAAACATAGAATCGAATTGAATAGATTGAAAGAAAACCTTTGGGTTTGATTTATTCATTATCCTTTACTTTGAGTTTTTGTTGTTTTAGGAGAATATTGTTATAAAACTTTTCAAATAATTTTGTTAATATCAATTTTATAATAATATAATAATTCACTTTTCATAAATTAATATTAGTTCAGCTTTTGATAAATAAATATGTGTTTTGCTCCTGGTTTCACCCTGTTTTGGTTAGGCTTTCAAGATTCTTGTAAATGTCACCGCAGTTTCACCCGCCGTGCAGTTTAATTGAAACGAAATCATACTTGTTATTATTAATAATAAATTATTTTTACTAATTAGAGTAATTCGTTTTAAACAATATTTTCGTCAAAACCTGATCCAGATATAACAATTATTATTAACCGCGAAAATTTGTTGTCTATTGGAAAAAATAAAAAAACACAGAGATGTTTAATTGCCGAAAGCGAGGTACACTCCGATCGTTAAAACTTATGTGTATGCAACAAAAACACAATTTCTACATAATTATGGCGCTTTCTTACGCTTACGCAGCATAACCCATCGCATCACATCCCGCACCTATGCTATTACATCTTTCTCGTTTATCGTTCTTTTTATTCTCAGCCTGGTCGTTGCTTGACGATAATATCCCATAATCTCCCTAATAATTGGGCTTTCGAATGCAAAAAAGATTTTTCAAATCTCATTGTTTGTTCCTGATATTAGCGCGTTCAGACACAAAAAACCTCTTCAGGATAGTTTGGGAACGGGAAGAGGATTGGACGGGGAGGGGTTAATGGGGAAAAGGAAATATTCTTATTCCTGTTTATGCCCTCCTCTGTCCAATAAAGGTAGGCAACGCATCTGCAACACATTTGCTTGTTACGGATGTCTATGGGTCTTCACTTAACATCAGGTGATCCGCTCGCTCGTTTGCCACCTTATCCCATGAAAAAAAATTTGTATACATATTTCTAATTGCCTTTGTATAAGTTTTGGCTACAGTTTTTACGGCCGGCAGCCTGCCTGACACCAACCCTCCTCAGGAATAATTGGTTGTGTTATTTTATCAGTGTCATCAAAGACAATTCCGTTGCCGAGATTGTGGCGAGGACTGTTATTGGTCAGGTACCTTCTCGTCAGGTTCGTAATTAGCTGATCGGCATTCATCTCTCATAATTTGAGAAACACATACATATGTTATCTATCTATATGATTTGATTAAACTCAGAATTTCCTCGACAAAACAAATATATTTCCATCAAAGGATAATGCATAAATTTATTTTTGTAAAATCATTTATATGATAAAACTTTTGATTTTAGTTTTAGGTATTATAGTACGGGAGTTTGCAACGTCGCAAAAACAAGCATTTTCAGACAGCTGGTTCTTCAATGTACTATGTTTCCCTATGCTCTTCGGAACAGCGTGCGCGTTGTCTGGCTGCCGGTAGACATTGCGTTTATTAGTGCTAGTATTACTGTAGTGCTGCTCGGAAGAGCATAGGGAACATATTAAAGAACCAGCTTTCAATTGTCCTCGAAATCGTTGCTAGCTGTTATACGATTAGTCACGATAATTACTATGCCTCCAAAATATTACTCTTGGTAATAAATATTTCAGAATGCTACCGAATAAAGTTAGTACGCCATTTATATAGGCTGAATGATTCATATAAATGGATGTTTAATCCATTCATATTAACATTTGCAATAAAAATGTAGCGGAGCCCACGTACGTGGCGAGGAATGTGTTTCCTTTTTCACGCCTAGGAGTTATTGCTCTAGACGTGACATCACACGGTAACTATTGTATGAGACCGGCTTTGTGAAATATTTCCCTTGACATGCGAATGTCCGCACGTGTGTCCTTTGAATTGAAATTACATTTTGAAAAAGTACAGCAACACTCAATGCTGCTCTCAATTACTATAGTCTATTTCTAAATCTTGAACTAGGTGGCGTTATTCTTAATCTTGTAATTGAATTTACTTTTATTTTATTATGCTGGTCATAACGTAAGGATTTAAGAATTATTAATTATACACAATCGTCTGTAATATACAAATTAAGCTATTTTTTTATAATAAAAGTGATAATGATGATTGATTGCTGTATAAAAAGATTTCATATAAATGTAATATAAACTTTTTGCTTAATATTAGCTTTTTTTATGATATAAGTGATATTCGCTGTCATCCGGTCTGCTGTCATTCTATCCATAGAGTACTTTTTATATAGGAAAAAATTATTGCTATCAACATGGATAGTTGGTGCTTAGCTATTTTTTTTCATTAGAAAATATTAAGTTATTGTAGTTATAATAGTAAGAAAGGGTCTATCTAGTGTCACAATGCTTTAAAATGATTCTAAAGCGAACATTTTTAATTCGTTACTAAAAGGTAATGTTTTAAAATATTTTTGTAAAAAATACCGTCATTCGGATCACGTTGAAACAACACCTACGTATTGGAAGAATTGATAAAATGGTGTCTATTCCCATTATTTCTTTGCTAACAACGAATGGAAATAAGAAAAACAAACTTTTCTTTTTCAATTTAATTAGTATCGGAAGTGGAAATACTTTCTCGGATAAGGAAAGTCAATGGAATTTTAAATAAAAAATGTTTTTCTATTTTGAAACGTTGATTATCTTGTTTATTAGAAACTTTACTGTTAATTAACATTGTTCAATCTTAATTTGGTGCTTATTTTAATCCTACATACTACTCTGGATTTGGGACCTTACTGACCCCTGCGTCAATACTTCTGGACAAATGTAATTTCTAAACTCTATGCAATTTATTTATGGCATACAAACCGATGCAGCTTAAGAACTTCTACAAGATAGACTAACGATGTGATCAAGTTGTAGGAGTCCCCGGTACCTGGTCCCACTTCTAATGCTGGACGTCTTGTATTTGTCTGTACAAGCTGAGCCGTGTGGTTTCACCCGCTGTGTACTTTAACGAGTCCAGCCTAAGCTGATCTCTATCTAATATGACTTTTCATATAGTACTGAGGTCAACAAGGATTTTAAATACAAACTTCCAGCCTCTACTTTATAGCCTACCTTTAGGGGATGAAATTAGAAATCCTCACCTATGTCATTAAATAAATCTCTGTGTAAAATTAGAAAAAAAAGTCTCGAGGCCCAAAAGTCTCGAGGTCAAATAGGTTGTGCGTTGGTATAATATGGTAGAGAGACGAGAGAGAAGACATTAAAGATACTAATGATGGTAACGTTCAACAGAATCATGCTGAGCAAGAAGATAATTGTCGCAGTAGCCGTGGTGCTCGCTCTGATCTGCCTCGCCGAGGCAAGGGAGGAGGGTCCGCACGACATGGCCGACGCGCTCCGCATGCTGCAAGAACTCGACCGCTACTACACCCAGGCTGCTAGACCGAGGTAGGTTTAGATACACTTTCAAAGCAACATTATACCTTGTTTCACAGCAAGATAGAATCTTTGTACATAAACAAGATGTCATTGACCATATATGGCAGCCATTCAATTTTATATTTCATTTCATGTTGTAATTGTATGGAAATAGTGAGATAAACTGAAGTGGATATGGATAGCTAATGTTATAAGGTAATGTGAAAAGAAGTTATTTTTTCGAAAATATTTTTATACAATAAAAACCTTTGTTTACAAAAATTCAATCTTGCTGTGAAACAAGGTATACATATGTGCAGTCATTTTTTTGTTGGTATATCTGTAAGTTTATTTGTATTCGTTTGTATTTTGCGCTTGAAAATTTCACCTGATGTTTTAGGCGATGGCATCGAAAGATGGTACTTACAAATTTACCATATTCAATCTTCTCTTGGAGATACCAACGTGATAATAAGACGGCAAGATTCGTATTTTTTTTAATCATTTTATACAATTTTACTTCACTTTATCTCACAACTTCAACAAAACTTTTCCGATGAAAGTATAAAAAGTGTAGGTACGTATAAATGACGTTTGTTTGTTTACAAAAATCATGTCTTGCTATGAAACAAGGTATAGTACCCGTAATGGCATGTAAAATTGTGAAAGATTCGTTCAGATCACAATTTGTTGACAGTTTATAATATCCGTCTGATTATAAACTGACGTAATTCAGAGGCGGTCGGCAACATAACTTGCTAACCAAATCTTAATCGTCGCATCGTTTGGAGGAAAAAAAAGTAAAATTTAAAACTATTCAATAATTCCTTACATTGTATTGGACAGGAGAAACTTACGCTTTATTAAACCTGGTGCACAGTTTTATAAGTCAAACGTAACTAAGATGAAATACTAAACAACACTGTAATAGATAAAAATAGCTGATATTGCCGATGCTCCGCCAAGCTCTGAACATTGCCCGCATTTAGAGCTTACAGCAATGTGAACTCTGAAGATATATAGAGTCGGTTGTTGCGCAGGTATGATCAATTTAAAAGACGTTCTATACAGCAATATTACACCTTCATATTTTACCATTTGCAAATTACTGTTGTCTTCTCTTTGATAAATTATTCTCAAGAGATGATTATGTTTATATTCCATTGTTTTTCGGCCTTTTCTATCATATCAAAGTTATTTATTTGAATTTCTTAATACATTAAATTTATTAATAAATCATTTTATCATAAAAGAGTATACTCTCCCTCTTATTCTAATGCTCTGGGGTAGACAGAGGTTGCTATCGAATTTTTACAAAGGTTATTAAGACACGAAAATATGAGATATTACAAGTCTGCCACACATTGAGCACAAACTATCTGATCCAGTTTGATCTGAAATCTGAAAAAAAAACACTAGTCCAGTCTGAGACAACAGATGGATAGTTTTAATAGGATACTAAGTTGTCAACTTTTTAATACCTGCGAGTTATTGTTTTCGATTTCTCTAACTGCGGCATGCTATTTGCACATATCGACACAATTGGTTATAATAATCATATAAAGTCCCCATTAAACCATAGTAATATTATCAAAAGGAAGGAATCGTTTTTTATAACGTGAAAACTGTGAAACTGCTGAACCAAGTTTAAAAATTCTTCCCCATGTGATAGCTATATTGTCCAGAAGTAACATTTTTTAATTGACGTGTAATGTATTAATTGATTTGGACGACGCCGGGTACAAACAAATAGTCTACATATAAAAGTTACGATAAGTGACAAAATGGCTTTTTTATGGAAGCAAGTGGCAAACGGTTGATTTTATGTTATCATGAATAAAATCAAATCGTATATTTAGGCTGTTTTACTCGTATGCACTCAATTCCAAATAGCTTAAGTTGAATTTTATTTTTATGTGATTTATTTTTTATGTACTAAAACAAAGTTAAACTATTTTAATTATATTTTTAAAACTTTACATGCCTTCTGCGTTTTTTTTAAACGAGAACAGCTCCGGTACTACATTTAAGGAATAGGTTTAAATGTCTTTTGTTATATATTTCAATGAAATTCAAAGAAAGTTGTCAAAAATTAAGAACTTCAATATACAATAAGTTATTGTTCTATATATTTTTTTCAATATTTTCTTGTGCGACCGACATTAGATAGTAGTTAGGCGACAGAGGCGTTATAATATCAAGCTTAAACATCAGAGAGTAGATTGCCATCGCTGATAATGGCGTTTGGATGGTTGCCAACATTCAAGTTATGAGATACGAATTTCTCATGCTGCAACTTCTCTACAAGAGATTTTTATTTACGCGTTAATTACTTATTTGTACTAGAATAAAGTTAAAAATAGACGATAGAAGAAATGACCTCTCATAAGACAGGCTTGATGTAGAAGTTTTCTACGTTTCGTGCGATGAGTGAGATGCCGAAAGCCTAATTTTAGTCCTCCTCTACTTATTTTTTTCTAATAAGGAAAAGTTGGGAAGGAGGAGAGGATTTCAAGGGGAGGGGATGGATAAGAATATCATTAGTAGCTAAAAGATAAACTTTGTGTACATTGTAAAGGAAAGATTTATGTAAACTTTCAGTCTTAGGTCTAATAATTTCAGATGTGCGGTAAAAGTTAAGTTAGTCAGGTTATTGCATATAATGAAGCCAGTACAAAACAAAATATGCCATAAGTGTATAGTTGTGGATGTGTAGTATATGTATTGTTGTTGTGTAATTGTGCATTCTGTACTCAGTCCCGTTCGTATTTACAAAGGTGGGCAGGTGTTAGGTGTAATTTTCACGTAGCTCCTACTATCATGGTCTCTACAGACGCACGTCGTAGGTCAGCTACAGACAACATAAGACCCGATGTCACGAGCGAGATTACGCTGCCAGGATTGAATTGTAAACATACCTCTCTCGTTCTATTGCTTTGCAGTTATAAATGCGAAAACAATTTCTACCCGTCTCCTAAAATCAACGTACGAAGGTTTGTGAGCAGTTTGCGTGGTTAAACGGTTAATATCATTTCTATGATTTTTTTAAACTTTTATTAACTTGGTATGTACTATGTTTGTTTATTTGTTTACCGGTAACATTAAAGTACTTCATAATTATAAAATATAATTAAAATCATCTCACGCTTTTTTACTATCTAATGATTTTTAAACTTAACTTAAATTATTTTCTACTTTTTAGTTCGGCTAGTTACTAAACATATTTATTCATTTATTTAAATTATTATTCATAACTTTTATGGCAAATGAACGTCATGCATTGCTTATCTAGTTTTTCGTTACTAAATGTAACTATTGCGTTTTTTAGAAATTATCTAAAACGGTGTTACACTGGCGTCATATGTCAAGATGACGAATGTAACATTTCAAATAATATTAAGCATAAAATAAGCTCCGAGTGCATAATTTGTTACCACCAGAACTAACTTTTATCAGAATTATATATGTATATGTACCTATCTAAGAGTAACTATTTTCACATAGTTTGAGAAGAGAAAACGTCTTGAAACATGATTCGATTTCGTTCAGAGCAAACAAAAAGCTTACAGAGGCGGGTGTAATAAAAGTTTGCCATGTTAAACTGTTTAACGTTAATGCAATGTACAAAGGAGGAAGACAGTTATGTCGGACGGGAATACAAGGCAACTTTGCAACTCGTTACGTGTCTTGTCATGTTGCTTATGTTAGCAAGCAATTTATTTGTTTATTTTGTACATATAAGGTCTAACGACATTTAAATATAATCTTTAAAGATAATGGTAATAAATTATATTTTCTATCTTATTTTGTATATTTATTCTGCGTTTCGTCTGAAGAGTGAGGTGCCGGAGGCCTAATTTCAGTCCTCTTCCCCTTACCATCCTTTCCTCATAAGGATAGGATGGGAACGGTAGGAGGATTAGACGGGGAGGGGGTTAAGGGGGAAAAGGAAATATCCTTATTCCTGTCTATGCCCTCCTCTGTCCTATGAAAGTAGGCAACGCATCTGCAACACATGTGCTTGTTGAGGATGTCTATGGGTAGCGTTCACTTAACATCAGGTGATCCGCTTGCTCGTTTGCCACCTTATTCCATAAAAAAAAATTGGGCATAGTCTAATGAGTCGAAAGATTTCTGGCGGCAGAATTACAATAAAATTAAATCGTCGCTAATAAGTCTCAATCCTTCTGTCTTCTGTAAGTACGTCTGCCGACTATAATTTTTTTATTTATAAGCCACAAATAGAACGTAGTATATATTTAAATATTAAAAATAAAAAAAGTCGTTCTCACTGAATGAAATGCGTCACATTATATCGGTGCATTCTAAAAGCTTTGTTCGATAATGCAGCAACACAGTGGAACTAACTTTTTAAAGACCGGTACGTGATAAGATTAAAGAAATGTGTTTGTTGCAAATCGCGAAAGTAGCGATCTGATAATAATGCAAATGACTTATTCATAACGTTTTAAACATTCCTTCGGTTGCCATCTTAGAATTTCTTTGTAAATTTCTGATTGCATCTCTAAAATGTTTGTAGCCCTGTTGAATTTTAATATTGGACGATAGTAATAAATTACGCATCGAACAACAGGAGAATGGGCTCACTGTATCTTTCTGCATAGATCGAAGTAGAAATAATTAATTGAAAATAAGTGCGTACTTTGCCAGCAACTTTTGACAATGGGACGTCTGACACCTTAGTCCCCCTTAGTCCCCCCGTGACAATGAGCGCAGTAAAGTACTCGAAACGTCGGAAACCAAAAAAAATGTACAATAAACGCGATAAAATCCGTAAAGTTTTATTCCAATTTGTAGTATTCACGTAAATATGAGAAATCATTGTATTTATATATATTTTGCTTGTATTTAATATTATTGTTAAGAATTTTATTGTTAAGAAACAAGGGTTTATTTTTGTTGATTATTTATTTAAGAACTATTATCGCGCATTTGTCTTATTCTTGTTGTTTTTCACAGTTTAATTACATGTGATCTATCGATCAATGTGTCTATACAAAACCTTGGAATTTGCTTATGATTAAATTATAATTTCATTGCATAGTCGTTATAAATAAGAAGCAGAATAATGAAAGATGGAGTAAACTTATGCAAACACTTTGTCAAATTGAAGCATTTTTAAATGGCTTTGTAAAATTATAAAAGAAGTGAAAATTCAATTTCATCGCTTTAGGAAAGCGTAACTTCTTTTAAGGCAAGCACCGCAAACCGACATCCGGTGAATTTAATGAAAAAATTATGATTGTCTTGTAGAAAGCTTTATGTTGCCTTTACAGAGTTTTAAAGTAATTTTTTCTCTTTTTAACTTATATAAGTGAAAGGAGGACGCTACGCTCTCCCAACAGATTGATGACCTCTGCATTTAATCAGGAAGTCATAACATATTGATGTATTGCCAATTAGAATGGATTTTCCCAACTGCGTACTTTGAAATGATTTCATCTTCTTCGTACGCTTCATTAATGAAGGTCGTGCTTGTTTAGTTTACCTTCACTGACTTGTCATTAGTCATACTTATATAGATAGAAGATAATAGTTTTGTTTAAACATAGTTTTCAGTATTTCACAAAAGTTTTTAAGACACTAAAATACTTGTTCTTGACTTCTGGATGTCAAAGCCTACCGTCCATATTCAATTATGGGTCCACACTTAGCTTATTGTTTGCGTAGAGTACTAGTTTTTTTTTAATAAGAGAAAGGGGCATACGAGCGGTGGGAACACCGAGGTGATCAACAGCGCCCATGGATTCCCGCAACTCGAGAGGAACTAAAGATGCGTTGTCGGCCTTTGAAAAAAAAATAGGCTCGCTTCAAGGACCCTAAGTAGTTAGTTAGCGAGTTGAAAAGGTTATGGTTTTGGTGTGGTGGTGAAGGGTTTTTTACACAGGTGAGCCACAATAAGGTCACGTATACGTATTGCGTAATAGAACCTTGATTTGCACTTGCTCTTTAAGAAATGATTATTTTTGTCGAATCGTGATAAAATATCTGATATCATAGCGATAGATATTTTCTACCCGTATATTAATTAATCATTTAAACACCCACTCTTCAATTAAACACGCCCTCTGAAACAGTGAATTGTGCGGTCATTTTTATAAAGAAATATAGCGACTCATTCGTTTGACAAATCCCATTGGTAACTGAACGTCAATCATGTACAACGGTATTAATAAGTTAGTGTCGAAAACAAGAGCTATAAAATGAATTTAGTAATGAACGTGTAACCATAGATATTTTATGAATACGTACTAACCTCCATGAGAGGCAAGAAGTCTTTCAGGACTGTTACAAATTGAAATGAATGATGAAATGGAACCAGAAATGTACCGCTAGTGGTTTATAGCTATTCAATATTCTTGCATACCAAAGAAAGTTTTAAAACCAGTGTGGAGTACATTAAATTCTAAACTGGTTTTAAAATTCTTTGGTATGAAAATGTGGAAATGTAATGGAAAATGTGTAATGTTGTTCAAAGTTTCATAAGTATTTTAAAGATTTACACGTGTTTTAATAGTTTTTAACGCATTTTAATAAGTACAGTGGAGTAATTATTTTTTTATTTATAACATTTAACTAAGAAAAAATATTTCCTCTATATAAGCTTAAAATTGAAAATGCTGCTGAAACAGTTTGGTAAAAATAATATTTTGATTTTGTCCTTTAGTTTGTCCTTTTGGTTTACATAGTTTTTAAGGCCTACGTTTTCATACGAGTTAACTTTGAAGTACCTTTACGAAAAAAATGTTTGAAGTCAAGTTACTCAACAATGTTTCCCCATTTTAAACTTAAAACCACTGTTTTCTTTCAACAAAGACTTTATTATTAATCAACATTTATTTATCTTCCCAATATTTTATTTATTAAGACGTAATCGAGTATGAAAATTGAGAAAGCAATACTTATAAGGTCGACAATATAAATAAAATAGATTTTTTGAAGCCGCGTGGAAATATTCCCACGTCCTTGTCACAATTTTGTTATGTTACAATTATTAGAAAAAGAACATATATTTATTTTTAATACTAAAAATTGATTTATGAGAATTGAGTTTTGTTTTGTAATAATTAATGCAACTACTCTTACAATGATTGTTGGATTATTAATAATAGTAATAGTAATTAATAGCAGGTTTTTAACACTAAAGAGGTGAACATGATTCGTGATTATACGGAAATGAAGTTACGATTCTATTAAATTGCATTAGTCTGTATATTTTAAGCTCATTCAAAGCTCGTTCGTGCTATCTTAGAACATCATCAACATTTCAAATCATTTGAAAGTGTAAGTTACTCGTCGTTCATGTATCAATATACATTTAGACCGCAGGTATAAAATCTATATATTCTGTTACTCGAGTCACATAATTGAATCCAACTAACGAGTCTTCAACCGACAGCGTAGTGCCCGAAGATACAGCCAATTAAGGAATGTTACAGAATCATAAACCTGGAGTGCCCTCTAGTTATACCCTAAAGACACGTTATATGATATTAATATATCCAAACTAATATTACAAATGCGAATGTAAGTTTGTTACGCCTTAACTTCTTAACAACTTAACTGGTCATCATAAAATTGTGCACATACTTTGTCAGGGGAGCAGAAGATGAGATCGGGTATTTGGGTTTTATCACAAAAATAAAACGGTGTCCGACTTATTGCTATGGGAATGTTTCGTGTTTTGACAATTACAATTTTTTGATACATGTTAATATAATATAATGTATTCAAAATTATTGGACGCGGAATAATCTGACAATAATTTCCAGCGTAGAAAATGAGAAAAAATTCGTACGCAGCCACGGGAACAAGCTAGTTAATTTATAAAGTCAACGCTACCATTAGACAGTTCTCTGATTTGTAAGAAGTTAGTCATTGCATTGTGAAATGTATTATCAGTGTTCTCTTTCAACAATTCTTTATTTCTACACAAATAATAAGTTTCAATTACAGAAGTGAAACGAGTCTGTTTTGGCGTGACGGGAAAAAATTAACCTACTCAGCGTTTAGCTTGCCCCCTAGAAGAATTCCTTTGAGATTCGTCTTTCCTAATTTAATGTAACACTAGTATTCGACATGTACGTTTTATGCAATCATTTTAAGCACTTAATATTATTTTTATCCTCACAATATAAATATAAAGTGCGCAACAATCAGTAAATCTGCAATTTTACCAAATCTACAATATTGATTAATCAATTATTCTTTGAGCGAGGGCTGCTAGCTAGTCTTTGATGACTTCAAGTGAAGTGTCTGGTACAATGCTGTTAATATTGTTTGAACTCAGTAAGATACGGTTTACAATATACCAAAGTCTTCATCACTGCCTTTTGTGATAAATTAGCTGAACCGGGCAAATATTTCGCATAGTTTCGACCGAAAGCCGAATACCTGACTTGATTTGTTCTTCCTGTAATTAAGTGGAAATTATTAGTTGTTGGCACCCTTACTTAGTAGTAGTAGTAGTAGTAGGGGGCTATTTTTCCGCAACTCCA
>JWHW01046092.1:15727-30852 GCA_000931545.1 Papilio glaucus
GTTACGTTGATTGATCTCTATCCGTCACTGTTTTTATACACTTTATTGACTATTAGGAAAGAGGATTTAGGATGTCAGTCACTTCACTTAAATTTATTATTTGCACAATACCTGCAATGGTGTCGGCAAATTTTCAACCAGCAAATAGCACTTAGATGTCGAATTCCAGCGTCGAATTCTCTCCCTGGCAAGAACGTAGTGCGTTTCGATTTCTTTCCCTTCAACCGCAACCAATTCCGCCTGTAACAAATGATCCTTGCTTAATTATATGTCAACGTATTACAACATTTATCCATTTCCATCGATTAAAGCTGATCGTTATAGCTATGAAATAAATGGACCCGTTCTCTGTTAATTTCAAATATCGTATCCTACAACTTATTTAGAAATAAATACATTGTGCCAAAGAAAATATTTTTTTTCTGATTTTAAATATAAAAAATTATTTCTCAAAATGTATACCTGGTAAGACAGTTAAAAGTGGATAGCTGAGTAGACCGATAAGTTGATCTAAAGCCTATTTTTATAAAGATTACATATAAAAGAAAAACAAGTTTTATTATTTGCAAAAGGAACAATTAGTTATTTCTTGTCAAAGTATTCTGTATTGAGCATTATTCATGTGTAATAACATAAGTATCATCTGCAATGTGAAATAATCACAGCCGGGAACTCAAATGCAAATTCAATAAAATTTGCAGGGGTGTGCCAACATATTTATAAATTTTTGGAATAGTATCGCGAGAGGATCTCATCATGCGACTGTACCACATCTCACGACACCCGTGACATATTTGCACAATTCTGTAGAAGAATTTTTCAATTGTGTATCATACGAATACAGATATTTCGTCTACCGGTAACTCCATATAAAATATGGGTTCAGTTGTGGCGGTTATGCATTTCATATGCCAAAAATCGCTTGCCAAGAACTTGTAAATGCTCTGTATATTTTTATTCAGCTGCATAAATGTGCGGAAAAGATTTGGTATTCCTGTTGTAGCTTTAAGTTTATATTTATTATCGCGAGGACTTTTTTTTGTTGTTCACGGTAAATAAAATTTGAATACAACGATCCACATTATTTTTAAAGTTATTCAATAGCGTCTTGTAGGTATAACGCTATGATATTATAATACAATAGATATGACAATAGCAGTCGAAAAGTGAAGACTCGAAAAGCGTCGTAATTAGGACGCTTCTAATATTTTAATTACGCTATCCTTCTTACACCATTTGTGTGAATATTACTGTCACTGTCCGTGGAACACTTTTGACCGGTGCTTTTGTATGAGTATAAAATGTCATTTTTTGTTTTGTTTACTAAGTCTGGATGTATACATACTCTTTGTAGTTTTTGTCACATCATAAGAGATAACGTCGGATACAAAGACGTACGAGAAAACGCTTTTTCTTGAATTAAATGATTTTTTTGTGAATTTTTCATATTTTTTATTTGTTATTGGTCTATTCGGGGCAGAGATAAATCTATGCCGGGTGTATTCTTGACTTATAAATGGTGTAACTAACGACTTTATTTTATAGCTATTGATATATGTATGAATGTATATAGATTCCGAAATTTTTGTTTTTAGTTTCCTATAATTTTCGCAAAAAATTACTCAAGCTTTTGAACTAGGGAACCGACATAGATAACAAATATTTAGGTTTTAACGTCTTTCCTTCACTTATATTACCAACTGTACTCCATGTTAGTGTAAATAGTCATTGTTAGGAAGTCATAAAACATAATTGAAAACATATTATACATTTGAAAACATTAAGATCCTACGAACTCATTTCTAAATCTAAAACAAAAAACCAGCACGTGAAAAAAACAAAAGCCCAATCTGCTTATAATATAGAAGTAACTTTTTAAGGTGTATTGGCTTTTATTCTTATTGAACCTTTTTTGCTGTCTGTATCATAAATATTAAATCGCAACTCCCTAGTCGCGTGCTACTGACTGATATGGGGTTTTATTATATTTTATTTTTATGTTTATTGAATTCTAGCTGGCCCGGAAGGAGTTTTCATGTAATGGGATATGTATTTCTCGCATTTTCAACGATGAAATATTTGAAGAATTCTGGAATTGACAAGAAGAGATATATTTATCGATCGTTAAAGTACTGCAAGCTCAATGGAGTACGACCTAGTCAGGTCTAAAAAATAGTGAACACTGAATTAATGTGTTGGGTCGGCGAAAGGTTTCCATTTACTATGTACATATTTACATTCAACATAATTATTTATGTAACATAATGATTTCTTATATTTATGCACATACTACACATTGTAATTAAACTAATTTTACAGATTTAATAGCGTTTATTTTATGTTTTTTATTCACGACGTTTCGAGTACTTTACAGCAGAATTAAATCCTAAGCCGAGCATACTGTAAGATCTCAAGATACCGTGAGCTCTACAAAAACAATAATTAAAAATAAGAGGGCACTTCGCCAGCATCCATGACATTGGGACGTCTGACACCTCAGTATCTCCCCTCCACTCGTGACCATGAGCGATGTAATTGTAGGTGAATTTTACTTATAAAAAAACATCCTCAAATGATTGTTTGTATTGATTGATTTTTGTCATATTTGGGCCTAACAGAACATATAAAAACGATCGATACTTAAATACTTTTCTGATACTTGAAATTAGATACTTGCCTTGTGCGGTAGTAAAAAAATAAAACCATCAAACTTGATACAAAAAATACGGTTCATTAGAGGTATTTTCCTTCTCATGCAACCATTTTGTACGGTGATTAAGAAAGTTTTTTTTTGGTGAACTTCGGACCCCTAAGTCATTACGTAGGCGGCAAGGGATAACTTACAGCTCATTGGTTTTCTATTGTCCCTTTATCGACTCTTTTTGCCATGTTTGCTTCGACACGGGAGGGGAGATTTTTGCAAAAAAAAGTAAATGGACTTTTGTTGCTTTGATGTCATTTCTCTTTGATACAATTTAAATTTAATCAATTCTCTGATATAAAACGTGAATTATACTACAAAATATCTTGACTTATATCGACTCATCTGTTTTGGAAAAGTCATTATGACTTTTGCTATCTCAATGAGTATGAGAATCTAACTTGGGAGTCTAAGTTTAAAGCTTAACTTATCGATCTAAGCCTGGTGTGCTAAGTTGTAATCCCTAGTATGTAAGAACCGAGTAATGCTACACAACATATCTGAACACCATGTCCCTAGCAATACTTACAAAAAAGGATAATCCCGGATGGTACGCGCTGTGATATTTTTCACTTTTATATTATAAAAAACTATTTGCGTTGGTTTCGATGATTCCGTTGAGAGGTTTAGATGTTGATATAAAATTGCACAACATACTAGTAACGATGAAATGGTAAAATAAGTTTGTCCTAGCACAATTAGCGTCGACAAAAATGGCGATTACTAATATGCTTATTGAGTTAATACGTCCTAAATACAACCAAAAATTGGGCTACCAAATAAGTAAAGTTATCATCATCAAATTAAGAGCTGTTCTCCAATCCTCCTTGCATTGTGCCTTTGACTTCCTGATAACTATGATACACAGATCATTATTACTAAATAATTATTTCATATATAACGATTCTAACAGTTAAAGTTATTAATCTCTATAGCTGTTGATATTTAATAAAATCCCCACTAAAACAATTATAATTTATCAGCGATTGTATTAAATGTTAACCTTTTTAGATAAGTTTAATTAAATAAATTGGAACTGCACATACACGTTAGTAATATTCAGTTCTGCACCTAGATTTCCGCAACCCTCTTAACTACATCGAACACGTCAAAAACCACAACTTCAGGAAACTTGGTTTAGATGCAGTTTAGTTGTCGAACGCGAATGCACCCTGCCACAAATGTTGCCACACTCCAACTAAAGTTTGTTCTAACATTTCAGAACCAACATCGCTTAATCAATGTATATGTCTCTTCACTAACGTTGCCTGTAAGTTTAAAATTATTTTTTATAAGCCACCTAAAGGACTTACAATATCAAAGGATAATTAGAATGATTTTAATTATAAATAATGGAGTTTTCGGTTTTCAAGAGTAATTCAGACTAAATATTAGTAAATAAATAATCATATATTTAAGCCCTTACGCTAGCGTTCCAGGTATATTATATTCTTATAGTACTTATCCCTGTTGTGAATTGATTTAAACGTAATTTATATAGAGCCAACACCTCTTATATAAACATTACATAAAACATATATAGGGTGTAGAATCAAGAGAAACTGTTGTTCCTCGGGTTGTGTTTAAGACCATGCAGAAGGGCACCGGTGCGTTCCGGTGGAGATCCCGGAACCGTCTTGCACCCGAAGGTGGCCACCGAAATGATTTTTAGTGGGTAAAATCTTACATAATTCTGTTGTTCACCCAGAGGACAGGATACATTCCGAAGCAGAATCAAAACTTTGTTCAAGTTTTTCACATTTTGTTTCTAAATTCTTAATATAATGTCGACTTCAATGACATTAATCGAATTATCTCTTGCTGAAATCATTATCAGTCTGAGATGAGATTCGATTGGATTTAGAAATGGAATCAGGGTCTGTACATTTACTGGACTGACGAAATTAATCAAGTTTTGTGAATTGGAGACTGATAAGCTTTGTATGAAAATGTCTATGCACGTACTAATTTTCGGAGATGTCGTTACTGGTAACCTTATTGACGGTTCTTACAGCTTAATCTTATACAGGGCTCGCGATCCGAGTGATCTTGAGCTAAAAGTAAAAAATTCTAGGTCCCTAATGTAATTTAGGGGCCTAGTTGCTGGATTTAACAGCTATCGGTGTGGGTGAAAAAGTGATTACTCTATGCACGTAAGAGTAACTTTGGATATCCGAAAACGTTATAATATAAATTACTTAAATTTGAATTAACTCGATTTGTTTAAACTTAAAGTAGTAGTTTTATTCAAATTGGTATTACAGTTAAAGCAAAGACATTCTGTTGCATAGTATATACTTAAGACTGGATGTAACTTTAGCTAGGCAGCTTATGATTTAAGTTTAAGTACTAAGTTATTTTCTATTTATCTTTGCAGTACTTAAAAGTGTAAATTACTTAATTCAGTATTCTGGCTTAGTGCATGTGAGTTTTCTTCTATCTTAAGATAGTATTTTATTGCTAGTAGTAAGTAAAGAGTAAAAAAATCTAATTCCAAATTGTTTTGCGGTTTCTCTAAACTAACTCTGCTTAATAATTTCATTAAATAGAAGACCTTGTGAAACACCAACTCCTTTTGGGACACCGATCGTTGCGCCACTGTAGAATGCAAATTAGTATATTTTGTAGCATTTGCATATAAAGTATTCCGTTCAAATCTCGAAGTGGACCACCTAATAAACGGAAACTTAAGCCCCTAGTTGTTAATACGTAAATTTGAGCTTTATCCCTTATAATCCTTTGCAGTTATAAACGTGGCAAAATGAGGAAAATAACATATGCTACGTTCTTCGTTTAATACATTAGAAAAATATCACAAAGTGTATTTTAGTCAGTATGGGAATTCTAGTCACACATATACTTCTAAGCGACACTATTCTTTTATAACTATTTTTAATCTTTCCATTAAAAATCACGTCTAACATACTTAAGGGTCGCAACATAACGGGCATCAACTCTACTTACATGCTTTACTTGCCAAATCATAGACACTATTAAATTGGGAGATTGTATTAAGTTAAAAAAAATTCTACAAATATGTTTTATTTTTATCACAGCCATTAGTTATAACGTAGCACAGTTTAATTCACAGTACAAACAGATATTCTATTTGTATTCTCCTAATTGAATACTCGAATAGTCAAGTTTGAATTAAAGGGATTTCGTGGTTTGAGCAACTCATTCATTTAACTTAAGTTAAGCTAGACCAAAATCAATCCATTTGCAAAGTCAGCGGTCGGACTGTACAATTATTAAGCCGAATTGCAAGATATGTGCTGATGGGAGTAGACAAGTAAATTACAATCTTCATTTAGATGGAAAGGCATTTTAATTTATATGACTTTAGTTTATTGTAAGTGTTCAAAGTATTAGGAAAGATTTATGCTCTTTAACAGCCTTATTTTGGCTTGACTGTCGGAGTATTTTTTAATTATTATCAATAAATCTGCATTTCTGTGTTCACGTTATGCGTCTTCAATTTCAATTCTTACACGAGAATAATTTTTATGGTTCAATGTGGCAAATGACCCACTTGGTCATCTGATACTACAAGACCACCACTCATAGGCATCCCCGCAACAAGAAAATGAGTCGCAGATGCGTTGCCTACCTTTAATGGAAAGATGACGGGATTCCTATTCACCCCTTCCCATCTAATCTTCTACACTTTCCCGTCCTATCCTTATAGGATAGAAAGTGGCCTCCGAAACCTCACTAACAGACGAAACATAGAGTACCGCCGTCTTTCGTGTGGTCGTTGTATTTTACCGGTGGAGCCGGCTAACAGTGTTTTCGTGCAACAGATGTTATCCCGGGCTCTACCGCTGTTATTAAAAATATTTATGAAAATGAGCGAGCTTGTATTAAAACTTAAATAAAGATTTTAAAAAGATTTTTTCGCTTATAAATCTATAAGTAGAGCTACTCAACTACGAGAAAGCACAAATATATTATGCGGTTTTACGCAAAATACTAGCCTGTAAAATGTTTTGGGTCACGGGCACAAATAAGTTTATATTTATATGCACATCAACAAAACTTCCATCATGGCTCAAGTTGGTTCATTAATCTGATTCGACGTGAAACCAAAACTATAATATCCGGCTGAAACTAGTTCAAACTAGTATACTACGGAAGTTTCTACGCGAGGTCACAATAAAATATTGTTATGGCTGTTTTACGAGCGGGATCTGTGTCGCTTTCTGTTTTGTAGTTAAGTCGAATAAATTCTGATTCGCACGCCGGAAATTTTCCCATGAAGTTGTATGCAGAGATTTTAGTACTGTTGTTGATAATATTTTAAAGTCAAGTATCAATAACGTTAAAATACCAAATCAGGAACAGGAATTCTTAATACTTTTAAATACAGAAGTCATGTAATTGTTTTCCTTGTGGTTTAAAAGGCAAAACAGATAACACTTTTAGACAAATATTTTTCAAAATTAAACAAAAGCATTAAGACTACTTGTTTGTGTAACAAAAAAATCTTCTCGTACCAAAACTACACAGGAATATTTTGCGAGTGTTACTTGAATAATCTTAAAAAATATTTTTAATTAATAATTTCATCGAGCAATCGTGGCCCAGTGGTTAAGGCCCCGACTTACGTACTGTCGCGAGTTCGAACCCAGGCAGGCGCTTTAATTTGTATAATTTATTTCGTCACCACTGGGCCAGCGTGGTGGATTGGGGCCCCTTCCCTCTCCCGGAGAGGAGGCCTGTGTCCCTACAGTGGGGAAAAATATTAGAAAAGGCTGATTTATTATATTTTTTTTAATCTAACAGACATGAAATCCACAAATAATTCGTGTGACATTTGCCTAGATGAGATGCATTTAAAATATTCTCGCGTCGCCCGCCAACTACGAGTTAAATTTAGTCATGTCCAAAATGCAAGCGCACCACACCGAACAGTGAAAAAGTTTATTTGTGAGTTCGCAATAAAACACTGTTATGGCAGTTTTGTGAGCGGCATCTCCGTCCCATTCCGTTAGTTCATTCGAACATATTTCGCAGTTCACGTGACAATCGCGCATATGAAGACTGACGTCGCACGAAAATAATACTGACGTCGCACGAAAATAATACTGACGTCGCACGAAAATAATACTGACGTCGCACGAATATAATACTGACGTCGCATGAAAATAATACTGACGAATTTAATTAACACAGATACCGTTTTAGTAAAAACTTTTATTTGGAAAGTTCTCAATCTACGAAATTAGTTCCATTAATGAAAACAATACGAGAAGAATAAATATAAACACACAAACATTCATGTGGACATTTTTGTACTTTTATAATACGATTTTAAAAGTAATATCTTACAACAACGAATTAGTTAAACAGTATTCACTGTGAGTCCGGCTCAATTTACCCAATTTATGTAAACCTCCAATACACTCATCAATACTCTTAAACGGTTAAAGCCTTCAATTAAATAAATAATCTGGCGAACCGATCAAAGGCTATAAATCTGACAAACGACTAGATCGTTTGAAGCTTAATTTGAGGTGTATTAACATGATCCGAAATAGAGTCAGAAAGAGACGGTGTCGATTAAATGAACCAATTTCTCACGACCTCATAATTTCAATAGAGTTTTCAAAAGTACATTAATACAATTCAATAATGTTAGTCGTTTTCACGTTTCGTTGGTTGACATGAACTCATAACGTTTGTAGTAAGTTCTGGTACACATACTAATATACTAATACGTAACGTTTTTTCGTCTACTCATTCGTTTTTACTAAACATAAACTACATGGAGAATACAGTCGCTGCAAATAACATTCTCGAATCGAATACAATATTATGTACCCATAATTCAATGGGACATTCGTGGCATTATGCAGGATGAACTAATCTCTGGCCTGATCCCAGCCGACGGAAGGACGGACGTTTCCATTAGGATTACCGTCAGATGTGAGCTTTTGGGAATTAATAAAAATAATTTTTTGTTAATATTTTTCCTACTCCTATACTATTAAAATAAACTTACGTAACGTTAAACATATACGTTATGAATTTTAGTTTGAATAATTTAAATATGATTAATTTTAACAACTGAACACACCGAACAACTTTTTAATAACGAATAGAAGCAAAATCACTTCTCGTCTTATATTACCAAACAAACTTATAATCTGAAAAACTAAAAATAAGCTTAAAGTTCTTTTAAATAAAGAGGTGCTAAAAACTGGGTAAGTTAAGGATTACCCATTATAAAAACTCTACGAATATTATATTTTGGAGTATAAAATATTATATCTGAAGTTAAAGGTTAAAACAGGTTAAAAAAGGTCAAATAAGATTGTTATGACTGCCTACCCCATCGTGAATTTATTTAATTTAGTTCAGCTCAAGATATAAATTACGGTAGAAGATTAAGCCGTGTTAGAATACAATTTAATGTTGATTTGTTATATGTGTAAATAGACTGTATTTTATGTACGATATTTATACTTAGGATTTTAGACTAAACTAAAGGCTGAGAATAGTCAAGAAATATTTTATAAGATAACACCTAAAAATGTCAAATAATGCAGGCATTCTTTTAAATAATAAAATGTAAGCTATATTTGCGAAATTAAGCCGAGAAGAGTATTTCTTTATCTTGAATTTATTTTCGCAGGCAAACCGAGATTAACGCTTAATGGGCATTTCTTAAAAGCTTTCACTTCAACAGATTTAACACAAAGCTCTCCATTATTTGACAACGCAAAAAATCTAATACGCTTCAGCTTTTCTTTTTAAAATAAAACTGCATACATAGATTTCGTCTACTGAAAAATTGCTATTATATATTAATCCTGTTACTCTAATAATATTTAGTAAACCCCCTATACCTACTACTATACTAGTATATACTAATAAACATTAGTTGAAACACGAAATACAAAATAAAAACTAAAATACTCTGTAAGTAAAGATTCAGCGACTTATTTAGTTTTCTTTTGTGGAACAAGGTGGAAAACGGCATCCGCAAGAAGCAAATGATGAGTCGCAGATGTGTTGCCCACATTTAATGGACGCACGAGGGGATAAATGGGAAAAGGAAATATCCTATTCCCCATCTATCCCGTCCCCATTCAATCGTCTTCTCCTTCCCACCCTATCCTAATTAGGATGGGAAAGGGAGTAGGACTGAAATCAGGCCTCCAGCACCACACTCATCAGACGAAACTCAGAATACTCCTACTTCACATCTGTCTTCTGTGAGGTCGTGGTATTTCTCCGCCGAGCCCATTCGTGCAACAGAAGTTATTGCGGGCTCTTCCACTGATAAAACGAGGTACGTTAAATATGAAAATCTTAAATTATATATTACAGTTAGCTCTAATATATAATAACCGGTGAACGAACTCTCTCACCAATATTTTGTAACTCAGTCGAATATTTTAAACTTGCTTGTTCAAGATATATACTGAATAAACAAAAAGAAACAAATTCCACGCTACCGCAATTGGCACACGTGGCCGCTAAGTTATCAATAAGCTACGACTGTAAAAAATCTCCCTTTCAAAATTTATATCTTTATAAATATAAACAAATTTCATGCATCAATCTTAAGATTTGTATGAAACATGTATCGAGGAAAAACTTACGCGCATCAATCACAATCAAACTCAGACCGAATATTCTATGTTGAATTCAAAAGAGTGATTTATTTTCATGCGAGATGTATCGCAAGAGGAAACAGAACAATACCGTCTAATCAGATTTCGGGAACCAAGTGATGGATCGTTCGTGAGAACTTTCTTTACAGATGACTCGGGTCTAAATTACAAGGTTAATAAGAGATGGACTGAGGACGACGATTAGTAAGCAGGACTTTAGAGTTTTGAGACTTTATCCGATTTTTTAGTTATTCACTAGCTATTAATATTCCCTAGATGTCAGGTGGACTGCTGGCCGTAAAAACTAGTCAAATCCTGTGCAGTATAAACAACGGCCACACAGTATCGACCCTACATGAGTGCAAAATGGGCAGGGAGATGATAATTGATTTTTTGTGCAACAATGTTTCAGTATTTTCACCCACTTAGTGATTGAATTTCAGTAATCTGTTGTATCAAATTATATTTTAATTCGAAACAATGTACATACATTGTACGTATACACAACAATGTACGTATTTTTTTATGGTAGAAGGTGGCAAACGAGCAAGCGAATCACCTGATGTGAAGTGAGCGCTACCCACAGACATCCGCAACAAGCAAATGTGTTGCAAATGCGTTGCCTACCTATAATTGACAGAGGAATGACATAGACAGGAAAATGGATTTTTCCTTTTCCCCGCAAACCCCCTCCCATCCAATCATCTTCCCGTTCTCACCCTATCCTTATGAGGAAAGGGTGAGAAGGGGGAGAGAACTAAAATTAGGCTTCTGGCACCTCACTCATCAGACGAAACGCAGAGTACTTCTACTTCACGCTTGTTTTCTGTAATGTCGTGGTATTTCACCGGTCAAGCCGGCCCATTCGTGCAACAGATGTTCTTGTTACGGGCTCTATATATGTATAAAAATTTCTTCAAGTTGTGTTGAGTGTTCCTTCCTTCAGTTGAATGTTCAGTTTATATTTATTCCTTGTAGGTAATATTAATATCATTAGACATTATGAGCCTTAAATTAACATTTAAACAACGCCCCACAATCTTCATATAATATTTTGAAACAAACCCTCTGTACAGGAGGAGCGTAAATTCGTAATACCGAAGCAAGAACTTTAAGCGGTTGAAGCCATTACAAACAGCTCTTTGAAACTTGAAAACCTTTACAAACTTGTTGAGTCATTACACAACTTCCAGACGACTAATTTAAGAAACGTGGACTGACTGACTTATGTGTTTACAGCTTTAAAAATAAGGCATTGTTCAATTATTATTTTTATAGTTTAAGATGGCACCCGATGTCAAGTGATC
The DNA here is from genome assembly GCA_000931545.1 of Papilio glaucus. Classification (NCBI taxonomy): domain Eukaryota; kingdom Metazoa; phylum Arthropoda; class Insecta; order Lepidoptera; family Papilionidae; genus Papilio; species Papilio glaucus. Next base: position 27,358 of record JWHW01046092.1, read on the forward strand.
GCTACCCCACAGGCTGCAACAAGATTACAGATCCGTTGCCTACCTTTAATGGACAGAGGAGTGGATACATAGAAAATGGTTATTTTTCCTTTCCTATTCGTCCACTCCCCCTTTAAGGCCTCTTCCATTTCCCATCCTTTCCTTATTAACAAAGGATATGAATGGGAATAGGTCTAGAATTAGGCCTCTGGCAGATGACAAATCGAAGAATACTCTACTTCACGCCTGTCTTCTGTGAGGTCGTGGTATTTCACCAGTTGCGCCGGCCCATATGTGCAACAGACGTTGTCATTGCGGGCTCTACCACTGTTAAACAATAATCTCATCCTTATCTAGTAGTAAGTAAGTAACGTAGTAATGGAATTTAACTAATATAAAGAAGTAGGGAAAGATCCCGTAGGTTTTTGAATAAATTGGTTTTTCGGCATTAAATAATTAAATTAGCCTGAATTATTATATTTGAATTTCCTTTAAGATTTTGATTAAATCTACATAATTACATGCTAGATGGATTAAAATCGTGCAAGTTCAACATATTCCATTAAATTTTCATAAAACCCGCCGACTCAAATCCAGTGGTACTATGTTATAATTAAATTCAGAGTAACACTGCTTTTAATTTAATAAATTGAGCATGCTTGCATCTCAATTTAATGTGTACATTAACTTCGACAGCTTACAAACACATTACATCGTAATTTCATAACATTTTTTTAAAATTTCTACAGTGGAAAAGCTAAAGGGGTGTTTTTAATTAATTACACCTCAATTATTTGTTAACGTATACAAATCTTTCATATCAGAATTCACTTTCACTTCCATGTTAAGATCCTCGTCTTTTGAGAGTTTGGTTACTTGATTCATTGAGTATAAGGTTTTTTTATAGAAGTAGCAAACGACGCAGTGTGGACTACGGGCCTTCTGTGGCGACCTTACATAACGTGGATAAAGGGCAGGGAGATGATAAACTTTTTTAATAAGAGAAGGGGACCAAACAGTAACGGCACGCCTTAACTTAAATGACCATCATCGCACATGAAGATCCACAACGCCAGAGGAACTGCAGATACACTGTATATAAACAAGTAGCTCTTTTCTTGATTAGTGACATTTAATCAACCTTTTTGTTAAGTACTAAATTGTAAATACTGATTTCATTTATGCAAACTTCTAACGAACACAAGTATTTAGCCATCAAGACGCGCAATTTCAATATTCAATTTTGCAATATACAAATTTATTACCTGACTACTTTTGAAGAGTCATTTGAATATTCATATTTTCAGATAAATCAATTTAAATTTTTCATTTGAAATTTTTTAATGAAACCGTAATAAAATCCTTGTACCCAGTGAGCTTACGATGATTTAAAAAGTTAATAAAAATCAAAGGCAATTCACAATTACCGTAATTAGAATCATTTCATGAGATTCTAGTTACGAGTTCTAATTGAGTTTCCCTTTGCTTATTCATTAAGCCAATTGGATCCGCCTGTAGCTTATTAGACTTTGAAGAGGTTGCTTAAGTATACGATTCACTTACAATCAAAGTATATGAAGCTTATTTCAATTAATTACAGTCATTCTATTTCCTTTCATATCTCAATGTATAGATTTATTTATGACTAGCTGTTGCCCGCGACTTCGTCCGCGTGAAATCAAATAAAACATATTAATCACTTCGCACAATTAAAGTTTATAATCGTATTTTTTACATTATTTTTTTTAACTTATTTATCTGTATAGATATATAGATATATTACTGCTTAAGGCAACTTTTGTGACTTTTCGGGTAGCGGGCGGCGCTTTCGACATGGTGACGCGACTTTCGAGGGTTTTTAACTTTTTGCGCGGAACCCTAATTATTTTTCTGAAATCAAAGTAGCCTATTTGAATCCTTGCAATATTACCTATCCTTCAGTAAAAGTCCCATCCAAATCGATTCAGTCGTTTCGGAGATTACCCGGAATAACCGGACAGACAGACAGACAAAAAATTTTAAAATTGCATTTTCGTTATACGTACCGTATATACATCATGTGCACTGAGTCTTGAAATTGTATTTTGATATTACATACAGACACTTCAATTTTATTTATCTGTATAGACTAGCGGACCGACCTCGGACAAAAAAAGAAAATCGATTTAAAAACTATGTTATCTTTTAAGTTGGACGAAATTACACATAGTAATAAAATTTCATAATTACGAGTTTAGTAGTTTTGGAGTTTATCCCGAACAAACATCGTGAGACGAGATTTTCATATGAGTTAGTCTATAGGACTTAAGGATAATTTACTTAACTAACTGTGAAATAATTTTCAAAATCAGTTCAGTAGATCCAGAGATTACCTCCTACAACTTTACAAACTCACAAATTTTACCTCTTCGTTATATTAGTATGGATTATGTATAATTCAACGATTGTTAAATATAATTAACTAGTGATACGCCTCGGCTTCGCCCAGGTAGCACTAATTATGATGCTCCGATCGCTATCAAACTTCAAAGGAAGTTTCTAGAAAATATCATCGAAATTGGTGTAGCCGTTTCAGAGTCTATACATACATGCATACACATATATCACCTTTTATAAATATTTTAATTTTAATTTGCTTTGTTTTAAAATTTAAGTGTAACTTGATGGATGTCGTTGATAAAATTAATTGCCTTTTGCCTGACCCGCGCTATAAACAACTCTTAGGTTTGAAAGAGATTGCGTGTTTCTACAAATAATCAAATATTCTATTTCAGGTAGAAGAGCGCAATTTTGACAGTTTTAAATATATTACATTGAGATAACTTTATTTCGAACGGTACGTCTCCGAGGATGAAAACAATGAACGTAATAATCTACGAAAATATAATTAGTACTTAAGAGTACTGGTTAGACAATTTCACGAATTTCTTCATAATTAGACACCCGTACAAGTTTTGTCGTATTTTAAGGCAATTACTTTCTAATTCTATTATACAAATAGAAACTCAAAGGGTACTAATTACGTATGCGTTCAACATCGTTCAATGAACTTTCGGCTTAAGTATTATAAAAAAATATTAAAAGCATAAAATTAAATTATTATTTATTGTTTGTTGTACTGAATGTGACTGAGGATAGTTCTATAATCATTCTTCTGACACAAGTCGCAGGAAGATGGAAGTGGAAAAGGAGCAAGCTGTTCACATAATATTCAGTGGGCATATTCAACAAGGTAAGGAGTTGTAGGTGCGTTGTCTACATTTTACAGACAGAGGAAGGGATGAACAGAAAAATGGATACTTCCTTTTCCAATCAATTCTCCCGTCCCCCGTCAAATTCTCTTCCCCTTCCCATACTTTTATTATTAAAATTTGGGAAGGTTTATTTTGTTGATTAAAATACGTAATGTAATTGGTTTAGATTTGCAACCAACGTCTTGTCATTTATTAAATGTGTTTTATCCTTTAGTGGTATACAGAAATATATACTAGATTATGCATACGATAGCCATCGCTT
>JWHW01046163.1:28096-39240 GCA_000931545.1 Papilio glaucus
ATATATTTATATATATTAAATTACTAGAAAAAGTCATCTAAATGTTCCAAAGGTCGTTCGATCGAGTCTGCAAAAAGAGGCCCCTAAGGCCAAGTCTGGACATACCTATAGGTATTTACATACTGGGTACACGGCGACACCCGTACCTCTGAGGCCGGGTATTGAATGATGCAGGTATGTCTCATGCCTAATAGGATGACTTTGTAGTTTTCTTATTTTGGTACAATTTTTATGCGCCATTTTCTTTTACCTTTATGTTGGCAAAAGAATTTAAGAATCTAGTTTTTGCCTGTCCCTACCCGACTGTCATATTATTTATTACTTGAAAATATAGTTTGTAGTGATTAAAATAGTTCAAATAAAGTGCAGGAATGGCTAACATAGCTGCGAAACGTATTAAAAGAGAGTTTAAAGAAGTAATGAAAAGCGAAGAAGTTGCGGATGGAACTTTGAAATTAGAATTGGTCAATAACAGCTGGACAGAATTAAAAGGACAAATAGCTGGTCCTTCTGATACCCCATATGAAGGTGGAAAATTTATTCTTGAGATAAAAGTACCAGAGACGTATCCTTTTAACCCGCCGAAGATTCGATTTTTGACGAGAATTTGGCATCCAAATGTATCTTCAGTCACAGGTGCGATCTGTTTGGATATCTTGAAGGATCAATGGGCTGCAGCGTTAACTCTACGGACGGTGCTTCTATCTATACAGGCGCTACTTTCTGCTGCGGAGCCGAATGACCCACAGGATGCCGTTGTTGCTAAACAATATAGAGAGAACATTGAACTTTTTAACTTGACTGCACAGCATTGGACAAATGTTTATGCTGGTGGTCCGAACCTGATATTAGATTTCGTACAAAAGGTTAAAATTTTAACAGATATGGGTGTTGATGAACATCAAGCAAGGGTTGCTTTGTCAACTTTTGATTGGGAGTTGGAACGAGCTACAGAACAGTTGTTTAGTTAGTCTTGCTGTACTGTTGTAATTTAAGTTTGATACATACACAGCAATTAGTGGTACCTCACGTATGTTAATGTTTTGGGTAGTTTTATAAACGCAGGACTGAGAATATTTCTACCATAAATTTTAAATTAAAATTACCAATGAAGTTCTTTAGAAGGGTATTTTGGCAAACAAGATTAATTTATTTTTCAACTAATTGAGGTAAGTACTCAAGGCTAGATATACAGTTTTGTTTCCACTTGAGTATTAGGATTTTTGGAAAATGCATTTATGTTTGCTAGTACTAATGTTTATGATAAAGATATTCTTTGTTGAAATGTGTACAATTGGTTTTTATCCTGAATATATGTATAAAGAACATAAAAATTATTGCTTAAATTTTGAAAATGTACACATATGTAATTAATTGAAAAAGTACATAGCTAAACTTGTCCATTTACACTGCAAAACAGCCATTTGATTGGTTACTTTGTAAGTTTTAGATCAAATAAAATAATCTTTCTTCTGTTTAATTGTTGAAGTGTTTTTTTTTTGTATTTTTTGACTGATATATAGATATATTTGTGAAATTTATTACAGGATAATAACAACTTATGTACTTGTATTTTAAAAAAGTACCTATTAGACTACTATTCCAATAGTTAATAATTATGATAAAATAATGGTATTTGTATTGTAAAATTCCTATTAAAGAAGTACATTGTAATCATGGCCAATTGCTGATAGTTATACCATCTATGTGCTTGTCCTCTTACAAGATTGCTAGCGTGAGCTAGAATAGTTCACAACAACCAACAAATAGAAAATAACTGTCACAAAAATCACTGCTTTTTCATCTTTATAGTTATGGGATTATTCTACCATATGCCAGAACAAGTAAAACACTTGCTCAGGTTTCTGCTCTCCATAATTCTAACCATTATGGTAAAGATCAGAAGTTGATGTGGTAAATTCATGAGTAAAGTACATAAAAGCTAGTAACTAATTTTGTTTGTTAATGGCTGACACATCATAATAGTCAACATAAACTAGAGGAAGTGTATGTAATTTTTAGTATATGTAAGAATTCATGAAAACATGAACTTAAAACAATCATTGACTATCAATTATTTTCCTACTATTTACTCTTATTAACATGCCATAAATTCATATAACTGATAGTTTTTTTTTTTAATTTATGTAGGAAACAGTCGCGTAAAATATACAGCAGTAAACAAAACTTACATGTAGAGTTTCATTAATTTTGTGGATGAAACAAGATTAATTTATTTCTTTATTTTCAAAATAAAGGATTCAAATACCAGGTGGACATACATACTTAAAATATTCCATGTTGACACTCATAGAAAAATAAACAAACATTTCCTATCAGGCAGTGTCCATCCAAATTGGAATAAAAGACAAGGATGCAAATTTGCGCTAATTAAATAAATAAATTTTACAAATTTTAATGTTTATTTAGGAATAAAATGTAATGATTAAATACAACAAAAAAATTTAGAAACTAAATTACACCAAATTTTTTCTTAGGTACATTTGAACTTCTGGTACTTGTGAAGTTGGAAATTTTAAGTGCACCAATTAATGTCAGTTCTTAGATGTGTTGGTGGTGTGATTTTAAAATTTGTACATAACAATAAAACTTGCTTCCTTGTTAAAGCAAGTTGTTGTTGTAGAGTTGATAGCAATAGTAAAATTAGAAAATTAAATTTATTACAATCAAAATATTAAATAAATAATCAAATATGCTTCTGTGTCCCTATTTTTTTATGAGGCATACCCTCAGTTGCAATGTAGTGTTGTATGTAGTTCTAAGGAAATCTGCAATAACCACAGGTTAACAAATTCTAATCATGCAAATTAGTGAGGAAAAGATGACATTTTTTAATAAATAAACAAAATATATATTAGATTATTTTATTAAGCTTTCACAGCGTAAACACGAGGTGGAAACAGTGACTTCTTCCGAATTTCCTTGCGTGTTTTAAGTTTGGCCTCATGTTTTGTTAGAGCCTTACGCATAGCACGTGTCTTCTTGGGCCTCAAGTCTAATGGCTTGTATTTTTTATTTTTATAATGGTTTCGGAGGTTCACTTTCATTTTCTGGTGGTAAACAATGTAAACTCGTGCAATAGCTTTCCTCACCACGCGTCTGTAATAAATTTACAATTTTAAAAACGAAACAGTAAAATGACACATGAGTTGTTTGCACATATTAATAGAAATAGTGTGGATATGTACAAATAAAATTCTATACTTTCAAATAGTAAGGAAATTTCTATAAATATCAACAACTTTTGAACAACATAGGGAGAATAATTACATACATACATTTTCATTATATTTAAGTGTTAGTAGACATCCATTTCTTATGGACCATCAATATAATCTTTGTATACATATAATTTTGTTAGCTTCAAGGTCCGTATTTACGCGCTAGTTTTGAGCTGGTTGTCATAGTGAATATACAAATGACAATGTTGAATAATGAGAATAATTCACATATGTATAAATTTAAATATTTTTACATAAATATTTGTACAAGAAAGAAAAATAAACCGAAAAACGTAAAAGGTCATTGTAGGTGCCAGCCTATTAAACTGCAAAGGGAAGAATATGGTGCATTTCTCTCATACTCTTTTTGAGAAGTTGGAAGATAAAACATTTTTTCAATTCGTTTTAGAAATAAAAAAAGCACTTAAACTGCCACCAGGGAAGGAAACAGCTACATTGACATCTAACACATTGGACTGCCACTATTCAGGGCATGTTATCTAAGTTTGCAAGGGTTCTTTGCTCAGGCTGCACCAAGTCATTGAGATATATTGAAATAATGAATTGACTGATATATCCTCTGTCCTGTCCACATGCAGAATTTTCATTAATTCATTTGTGTAAAAAAACTCTAGCCCTACTACCAACATAACACCTTTTCATTTCAGACCTCATTATAAACCAGAGTACCAGAAGCTCATTATAAATGGGTTGTGAGCAATATTTCTATCTGGAAAGGCCTGTAACTACTCTACCCTGCTGGGCTAGACAACATTCTTGATGTGACAGGATTATTTCCATACTTTAAGGGCAGTGGTTGGCAACGGGCAGTCTGGATTCAGACCATGGAAGGTTGAACGAATATGATTAAATATACCTCTACTCCCATATTACTACTACTACTACTACTCTCATACTACTCATTAATTTAAATAAAATTTTCATGTAGCTAAAAAAACTGGATGGGTAAGCATGTGGGAGGAGGTCACCTTTTAGCTGACACTTCACCCATAAAACAATAATGCAATGTTCCTGAGATGATAAAAAGAAGTGTCAAACATAATGCCTTATTTTAAAAGGCTAAGTCGCTTTTGGTATCTGGTTCATGGCAACATAACACCTTCATTCACTTCTATATAACTAAATTATAGTATGGGTTTCACCATTGCTAAAAAAATTATAAAAACACTACTTTCACCATAAAAGTAAGGTAAAATATAAAACAGTACATTATTAGCAGAATATTTGTATCTATGTACTCCTTCCTTTAAGGCCAGCATCTCATCTGCAGTTCCTCTGATGATGTGGATGTTCATGGGCATTGGTGTAATACACTGCAGTATATTTTTAGCAGAATATTTGTTTTAAATAACTCTCTATTTAATTAACTTTTCGTTGAATTCAAAAAGCAATGTCACAAGCGCACAAAATAATAAATGTGTTCATGCAGTGAAAACCATACCCAAGGTCATTTTTCAATGTTAATTAAAAAATTTTAAACTATTCTAATTATAATATATCTTTCTAAAAAACAATACATTACTATGAAAATTAATTATGTAGTGAATGATTCATTAGAAGGTAAAGGCATGACGATGAATGTAGATATCACTAAAGTAATGGTGTTTGAAAGAGAACAGAGTAAGACAGTTATTGATATAAATTTTAAGTGAAACAGGTGGAAGAGTTCGTGTATTTGGGATGTATGTTTAGTAGAGATTGTAGGCATGTTAAAGATTTTGAATGACGAGTGAATGCAGGAAATAAATTTAATGGGGCTATAAGTACAGTAGTGAGGAGTCAGAATGTGTCTATGAAGGCGCGTCTGGCAATACACAATGCTGTACTAGTCCCCACTTTAATGTATGGAAGTGAGAGTTGGGTTTGGCAGGAAAAGCATGCTAGTACAATTAATGCCGTTGAGATGCGATCCTTAACAAGTATGTTAGGCGTGACACTGAATGATAGGATTAAAAATAGCATTATAAGGCCTTGTGTGTGGCTTAAAAGTGGATGTTGTGACTAGAATTGAGAAAGGTATGCTTCGGTGGTTCGGGCATGTGGAAAGGATGAATGAAGAGAGAATAATGTAACAAATTTATGTTATAAAAGTTAGCGGCAGTGTTGGTAGGGGATGCCCTAGGAGAACTTATATCTATCAAATTAGTGACTTACTAAAAAAGGGCGATATAAGGAGCACCCATAACCGATGAGCTTGTATGCATAGATGTATGAATATAGAAGAAGCAAGAGAGATGTGCCAGGATTGCACCAAATGGAAATCCATGATCTCTGCCTACCCCTCTGGGTTATGGGTGTGAGCGGTTATTTATTTTACATTAGCATGACACTATGTGTTAAACAAATGTACATTATACAAAACTAATGAATTTACTTTTCAATCAATAATAAAAAACAATGTGTCACTAAATTTTTTGTGAATATTGTTTTTGTGCTATTGTTATTTTATATTAAAACAGCAGCTCGCTGGGGATAGGCAAATAAAAAATGTATCATATGATATTCGCCGACAAAACAGCTTTCTATTAGTGAACGAATTTTTGAAATCAATCCAATAGTTTTTGTGTTTATCTGCTAAAAAAATACAATTCTTGTTCTTTATAAAATTAGTGTAGATATATAAAACTGCATTAACTATACAACATCATATTCAATGTAAATAGAGGTAAATAATAAATAACATCAAATATCTTCCTTCAGGTCGACATTTTCCAATAGATTTAATCAGAGGACGTAAATTCAACAAAAACATTAAAGCCAACTGAATATGTTCAACTTACATCTTGGAGAGCTTTGAAGCGACACCCCCGGTGACTTTTGCAACTCTAAGATTAGTCAACTCGGTCTTCAGCTCTTCAAGTTGCTTGAAGAGTTCCTTTTTATCCTTCGTCCTCAACTCGGAGCACTTGACTTTTCCCTGATTTAAGGAAAAAACCATCATAGGATTACATTTTTTTAAATATCACTTTAAGATTTGTGTTGTACTTTAAGATCTTAATAATAAAGTAAATAAACACGGAAACGATGGAAAGCTGTCCAATATCTAGGTTAGAACCAATAACTAAGTTTTTTCAAGTCAGAATCGCAGAAATATTTATTGGTACGTGCTGAACATTAATAGCTAAACACTTTTCAAATTTGTAAACAACAATTTATTTACTGATTTTAATACTAAGAATAGATTTAAACAATAAAATAACATACCATTTTGAAAATTACACCACCTGTCACCACTATTTTGACATAAAGAAATGAAAGACACAAAATTTGGAATTTGGTAACCTGCGGTAAGGTCAGATAATGCAAAAATTTATGGTTTTGCCACAGATTATGTATAAACCATACCATACTCACATTCAAATTACGATATAAAAACAATTATAAGCAAAATAGACGAAAAGGGAACCATATCTAACGGTAGATTAGTAGATTTCTTTTTGTAATTTATTCAGGAAACAAAATAATTTATACCTTGTTTCATTGCAAGATATAATCGTTGTAAACAAACAAACGTCATTTACCCTGTGAATAAGGAAACTAATGGAACTGTTACTTTGTCATATAGATAGTTGATAGTTTAGTAAAATTTAAAATGACGAATATACAAACATCGATGGCGTCTCTGTCTAACGTATGCAATGAAAACAAACCAACTCTGTACACAAAAGTTTCGCTGTACTGGCAAATTTATTGTGACACTCTTTACTTACGTTTTAAACTTTGATTTCGTCGCTGCTATGTAGGGATGCTCGATCCGTATCGATACTTAATTAGATAGATACAGCGGCATTCGATCCATTGGATTTTCGTATTGATACATACGATTACGATCCGTTGATGGATCATACAAATGTCTGGAGGATCTGAACGAAAAAATTAAGTAAGTTATATTAAATTCCATTCGTCTTCCTATATTTGTGTTTGTCCTTGTGGTATTATGCTGATTCCGTTATCTACTTCGATGATGTTTCCGCAACATCTGGATCGCGTATTGTAATTTATTTGAATCTTTCTTTCTCTTCCTTATCTATCATATAAAAAGATTTTCTAGGTAGAACCTTTTTAATTGTATATGAATGGAATTTTTTTCTTTCCGCGATTACATGCTCGGAATTTTTATGAAAGACACAACATTGTCTTTTTAAGTTCATTAATTTTTTATATATTCTATTTAAGTATTCACTAGTCTGTTCATTTTGTACGGGGAGATTAATTACTCGCAAGAAATGGAGTTAATTTGGTGTTTTCTAAGAGCTACTATGTATTATAGAGTTATATGCTAATACTGCTAGGTTTACATCTGCCTTTTTTAATTCTTTTAATACGCGTAGTTTTTCTATTATTGTGGAATGAAATCGTTCTATGTCACCTTGTGATGTATGTGCTTAGGTTTAGTTAAATGTTGTTTAATTCTAAGACCAATAAAGAATTCTTTAGCAATATCTGACGTGAATTATTAATCGTTGTTAGTTGATATTTTTGAGGTGTTCCTACTATTGAAAATAAATGTAGTAGATTATCTATTACTGCTAAAGTGCTAGACTCTTGCAATTTGTTCATAAATGCCCATTTTGAAAATGTATCTATTCCTGTTTGATAACTGTCACCGTTAAATCGTAAAGTGTTCTCCAATGGGTTATCCGGAGTTGGGGTTTTTTCAAAAGGTATTTTTATAGGATTGCCTATCATATTTTAGGCGATTACATACGATGCATTATGTAAGAATTGAGCTGTATGTTTTTTAATACTTTCAATATAGTATTGTTTTGAAATTTCGTTTATTAGTCCTGGGTTACCTAGGTGTCGGTCTAAGTATTCATGTGTTTGTGTAATTACCTTTTTTATTTCTTCGGGGTTTCTTTTACTTTACTTTAATTCTTTCCGCACTTTAGTGAACCAGATAATAGTTAAGTGTTGGGTATAAATTTTTTTTCTGTATACCTCAAATAGTTGTGTTCCTAATGAATAATCGGAACATGCTAAGGCATATCGTTTTCTGCCTAAATATTATTAGAACAGAAAAGAATATTATAAAATCTGCTCCGTTATTTAATTTGAGATTGCAATCATATGCATGGTTTTTGTTGTGCTACTACTTTATATGTTCCTCGGGTAACGAATATTCGGTTCAAAGACTACTACACATACTAGGTATAATAGATAGATTCGGTTCATTCGACGAGTTTTGGCCCCACTGCGGGCCTAGTCAACGAGCGACCCAAAGCGCGGGTGGCGGGGGCAACAAACCAATTCAGTCTTGTCGCTCGGCGTATGTGCGTCTGTTTGTTTTGTTTGTCGTAAAATGGCGTAAGATACTGAATCTTTTATATGTGCAATTCACTTCTTTGGTGATTTTAAGTGATAGTTTACTTAGTATGTAGTTGACACGGGCATTCGAGTATACTGAAAGAATTTTGTAGGGTATAATCTCAATTCTTCATATAAGTTATCAAATTCACCAGTTATTGCTATTTTTTATTTATTTCGTGCACACCATCTCTAGTGTTCAACACCTCCCATCTCAGAATCGGACTGTCTAGTAAAAATAGCAAATCCTCGTCCATAATAGTTTACAACACCTGTTGTACGTCAAACCGCTACAAGAGTTCGCGCCTTACTGTGGCCACCGCACCCGCACGCCTAGGCTTCGGTCACCGCGCATTCAGTGTGGACGCACACTTAGTCTGGTTTGACTACTTTTGAGAGATTGGGTATGAATTTTCTATGGGTATGAATATTCTATACGACACAAGTCCAAGAAACGATTTTATTTCTTTTATTGTTTTTGGTGGAGGGAATTTCTTAATTTTTTTCTGGACTAAGTCCTCTTTCATTAAGTATATGTCTACTTCTGACCTGCAATCTGTGTTACGTGATATAACCAAGACAGTGGCGTTGTCGACAAAAATCAACGAATCAATCTGTTTTGATTAAATCGCAAACGAAGAAATTGAAGATCAAAAACTGCTGGTTGAGATTTTTTTTGCTGTGATTAGTGAACAGAAGAGGGTAATTGGAAGTTTTTTAACGAAAGTGGACAAGCTTGTAGCGGCGCCATCTAGTGCAACTATATCGCCGAGTGAGACGGACACCGTCGCGACTGAACCGAAAACAAGGGTACGTCTACATCGCACGGGCGGAAGTGATTAGAAAGTAAAGTCGCGACAAAGGATAAAACAAAGGACGGACCAGATAATAAATCTCCTATTGTTTCCGAATGGCAAACTGATAAGAAGACAGGACCTAAGAAGATTCAACTTAAAGTTGTGCAGAAGGGTGGAAACACTCATTTCTTCCATTAAAGCAAAAAGGGCCTAAATTATTCCATTTTAGATGGTGAAATCTTTCCCCCGGGTTATATAGTGTTTCGGTGTGATCGATCGGATGGACGAAAACTAGGAGGTCATCATCGCGGTTGGACTTGAGACGCGTTCATGTTGCTAATGTAGACACAGCCTTATTTGAAATAGTTTGTGCTACCGTCTTCCGTCGACAACAATTCTTATTTTTCTTGTGTGTGGTATGCATTCTTCCTAAACCCAATGTACAAGAATATATGCATTTATTTAACATATTAGAAGCTAAGTATTGTTTGGTATTTTCAACATGCCTTCTGCCACGCAAAAATTCAAAATTATTGTGAGTATGTTGCAGCCTTTTGTGGATTCCAAAAGGTAAATAATTTATGAAATATTAATAATAAACTTTAGATTTGGTATTGACGACCATCCCGGCGGGAGACTTGGTGTTACCTTGGGTGACGACCCCTTAATAGACACAAACGTGCAGCACCCGCCCCTGCTGGTGGAGGTCAAGCCGAAGGTCGCGCGGACTCGGGGTTCGTTGCTAAGAGATACGCAATTTAAATCAAATGTTAGCGGTAAAGTGGAAAATACTAGATGGAATTTTAATAAATGTGATTTTTCGAAATAGTAATGTAGTTATTTGTTTCGTATGATTGGAGTCCATCAATGCAGACGCTGCGTTGTCACTTTTCTATAAGATAATAAACCAAATGATGACGTGTGCACATCTAGAAAACTACGCAATCGCGGTATAATTAATTCTAAATCTAACTATCCGTCTCGGTACACATCCGATTTGATATTACATATCGAGAAGAAATGGAGGACTCATAAAATATATAAAAGATGTAGATCTATGATAGACTATCAAATATTTTCGCAATATCGTCATTAGTTAAAAATATTCGTCCCATTCACTTCAAAATCTGTAACATGCCTACCATCTATACTAAACTTACGCCCCAAATACACGAACTCTTCCACCTGTTCCACTTCTTTGCCGTTAACATTTACTGTCTTACTAAAACTTATCTTTCAAACACCACTACTTTCGTCTTACCTACATTCATCTTATTGCCTTTACCAAGCAAATAATAATTATCACTGAGAAGATTTTCCAAAACCTGGCACCATTGTATTTTTCATGAATTGTATATATGGGGTATTGGGGGGGGGGCATATATATGGGGAATTGTATCCCTTACGGGTGTGCGCTCATGTCAGATCTATTTAATTCTTCATCTTAGATCACCCCATACATAATAAGCGGTCAAAAGGGTTAATTATTAAGTTATTATAGGCTATTTCACATCACGCTTCGACCGTTAGGAGTCGAACAGAAAGAATAAGAACGCTAAGCGAGAAGCGGGCAAACCTAGTAACGCTATAAATCATCAACCTGACTTAAAAACAATGTTTTATATATTAGGTCCTTACAATATGAAATTGGCGTTTTGTATGGGAGGAACAAAAAGTCGAATATTTTTTAATATAATATATTTAATTAATCAAAGTATGAACCATTATTTTCTATGCACTTTTGCCATCTCATAGGTAGTTCATTGATCCCTTTACT
>JWHW01046163.1:39433-67233 GCA_000931545.1 Papilio glaucus
AATAAAAAATCGTGTCAATGTGTTGTTGGTAAAAGGCAAATTTTATTTGTTGTGATGATTATTTATCATTGTACTTAGAGAACGATACGAGTTTATTTTATAATTCGCCAGTACGCTAAAAATTGAAAGAAGCTATCTGATTGCAATGGCCAGTAGAAACCATAGAATGAAATAAGCATTTTTTTTTCGAATGTTTTGTGATCACTCAGCACAAGGCAAGTCTATGGCTGATATTTCTTAACTTGAAGACCAAAGTGTCCCGTGCTTTTTATGTTTTTGTTCTATAGTGTTGCCGTTTTATTATCCAACAGTCCTCCCCGTTATTATGGTCCTCAGGCATACAATAGAAATTAATTTGAAATAAAATACTCATTTCTTAAATATAAGTAAATTCAATTTATTGTGCAAGTTATTTTTATTTAGCTTCCCAAAATCCATGGAAATATTTACTTTTTCATTATTTGTGTAAATAAAATATGTATTCCTCAATTCTATCTACAATAAAATAATTAAATATGATTAAAATAAATAACTTAGCTATAACGCAACTATATTTAAAGCATTTAATACTTTATTTAAAAATATTTCGTAGCAAAATTTAAGGCTCGGTGTTAACAATAACAATTGTATGCATGGAGAACAAATTGCCGTCGTAGAAAAATACAAGACGACGAACAACCGGTCCTAGGAACGTTTCTGAGCCCACTTCATGTCGTCTGCGCGGGGTTTGCAGCCGGTCAGAGCTTCGATGATGACTTCCAGTGTCGACCAGAACTGCAGCTTCTCCAGGGGCCAGTTCAACCACCCCGTGGTGATGCAAAAGTAAGTCTCGTGCGGCGCCACGTGGTGTATGCGGTGGTGGCGGCGAGGTAGCACTATGTGCCACTCTTGCAGCCAAACCACCCACACTGGCAGACCAAAGTATGTATGTGACCATTTGTGTATCTGGAATTGTAAAGAAGAACAATCATTCGCGACTGTTTCATCTTAACTGTTTACTTATTGAGTATACACTTTATATTTACCACTCTGTAACCTAGCATTTTAGTATTCGTATCGTGATTCTGAGTCACAACCAATAGATTAACATTGCTTAAATACATGCTGACAACTTTCTTTCATCTAATTATCACGTTAAGTCATGGCTACATCTACGTTAAACGTCCATCATCGCGATAATTAACGGCATTTCCAAGAAACCAAAAGAAAAAATTAAATTGATATTTATTACTAGATACCAGTTGTAAATTTGACCATAATTTCATTTAAAAATAATTTGATACTTGTATGTAGTATCAAGTGGTATAATTTTTTGATTTATTTTTCATAACGATCGTAGAACGCTTTAAAACTTTCTTCTTTATTGTTTTATCGATCGACAATTTTCAAACAGCACAACACAACAGCGTACGTACTATGAATTATAAATGTTAGTTATGTTGTTCAGGCCACGAATCGTTGCATTAATCCGTTATACTATTGTTTTTACTCTTCAGTATCTTTACCCGACCGGGGTGGATAGAGGACTGACGAAGCAATCTTTATTCACTTTTCACCACCTTTGAACGATTTGTACAATAAAAGTAGATTTGGAAAAGGGATTACTGAGCTGACTAGACCGGAAAATAGCATCAGCTCATAGTATACTACTGTTTTGAGCCAGAGTCACGTCTGATGATAAAAGTGCCGTGCCTTTTTCAATCCCCTCCTCGCTTGTGGCGATAACAATCGCTATCAGCTTTCGTCGATCCTATTTGGGTCCGAAGGCAACAGACGTTGAGCTTATCGTTATATACAAGGAACTCGCAAGTACAGGACAGAAACATTTATGTAATTTTTGAAATGCACACATTAAACATTTGTTTCTTCAAGTATCGAAACCTAGGACCTCTGGCGTAAAAGATAAGACGGCGTAAGAGAAGAAATTAGAGTGGTTAAATCAAGTCGTCATATTTTATACAAAATATCTTAAATATGACCAAATTAGTTTAAGAACAAATTAATAACTATGCGAGAATTGTTTATATAGCAATGTCTGAACTTTACCTGATTAGTCATGGCGACAAATATACAACATAGGTACCAATAGGCGATCCAATGGAATTGTTGTTCAATAACATCGGCGTCGTATGTTACCAGCTGCCATACAATCCTAGCCAGCACCGGAACCGTTATGGCGAAGTTATCGCCGTTTGTTTCTATGAAATCGTGGCGCGTAATTGACGTAGGATCGATATGGTGTTCACGAAACGGTCGTAAAAAGTTCTGGAAAAATTATATTCATAAATATTAAATGAACGTGGTAATATTAAAACTTTCTACATACTCACTATATATAGGTAGTTCTTATTCTATTATCGCAATGAGATTCAGTACCCACCTCATCCTTGAAATGATATTGTGAAAGTAATCTGATGACATATGTATATATTTTATTATAAGCTTACGGTATTTTAATTCCATACTGATAAAGGTAATTGGCATTTAAATCCAAAGATACCAATACATTTGTAAACAATCGTAACGGTTAGTCAGCTTTACGTAAATTAAGATTACAACTTTAGACAATGTTATTGAATGGTTATAGCAATTTTAAGACATTTATTTTATCTACATATGCTATGTGCATTAACCGTTTTCGTGTTAACCCGATTACCAAAAACTGCTTCGTAAAATTATTGGTAGAAGCCTGGTGAGTCACACTTATGGGCGCGGATATATCCTCCATCCAGCTGCTATGCTATTCGATCACTAAACTGTAACGTTGCTAAGTAGCCAAATCTATGTAAATACTACTAATAATGTGAATATAACAGGTGTAGCGGAAATTTTGATCGATATAGCCAAAAAGCATGGCTAGGAGAGACGAAGAAAGCCAAAGAGAATGTACAAACGTGTCTTACAATTTATGATAAAGAAAATAATTTTTACTACAACTGTGCGAAGAGAAGTTAATCACAAGATTTAGCTGCTTCATAATTTTGCGAATTATTAAGCACTGAGAAAAGAACGAAAAAAAAAACAGAAAATGATTTTTAGATAATTAATGTACATTAAATGTTAATGTAGAATAAAACTTTCAATAGCATATTTCTGTTAATAAACGTGTTTATACTGGCATTTTATTGCATACTTTCATAATCAACGATATCTTAAACTATGTTATTGGCATTCAAAATCACCGGTCAAAAATGTTCCAAAGACAGTGGAAAGGATAAAATAATGACAAATAAACGAAAATGTTATATATTTTTGAAGTCGGTTTTTTTTCAATTATTTTTTATTTCTTGTGTTTATTGAATCTAAAGTTTGTTAACTGATTTTGTTTGTCATATGGGTAGACCTACTAAAACAACTAGCTGCTCATATAAAATAGCGTCTTGAAAATGAGACAAACGAAGATAAAAAAAAACGCCTAGCTCAAATTAGGAAATCTTTTTCGACGGATATTTAAAAACAGACTAGTGAAGAACGCAAAAATAGGCTTTTGAAAATGCGATCTTACGTGAAAAAGTTCTGAACAGAGAAAATTTCGAAACACGAACTCACGGTCTTATATACGTCTATACACGATCGTTCATCAAACGAGATGGAGGAGAAACGTGCCCACCGTCTTGGCTTGATGCACAGTCGTTTTAACACAAAACGAGAACACCGTCAATGCAGTGAAAGTCAATTAAATACGCTTTATTAAGAGTAACTCAATAGGTCAGATCTTGATCATTGATGTATGCGCGTGCAGCTAACAAAAGATAGGTCCACCACAAACGCAACCTAACGTGAATATTTAAGTTTCATAATCCTACCTTTTTTATTATGGCTTTCTTTTTTTTATTTAAACCTTCGCTGGACTGAGGGCATTAGTACAAAAAAAGAATTATACATATCCATCCAGCCGTTTCTGAATAAGCATGACTTACAAACGGCAAGTGATTAAAAGACCGGAGATTTTTTGAACGAGCGTTTTAAAAAAGGCTAGAAAGATCCCGCGCTTTATTACGGCGATCCGGGGGACAAATGTGGGGCTTTCATAACCATAGAATAAAAGAGTCAATCAAAGTTATATTTTGATATTAACAAACAATTTAATTGTGTATCTGTGTATAGAGCTACATTTCACTCGGTGTTGTTAATATTCAATTTAAAAGTTAAAAAAGTGGTAAAGAATTAACGCACGTGTTCAAGGCAATTAACAATAACAAAAGAAGACGCCGGTTTACGACCTCGTAAGCTGCGGCACCAAAAAAATAAGAATTAAGAATTTTCAACTGATATTTTGTGTTTTAATCGTACTAATATTATAAGTGCGAAAGTTCGTAAGTACGGATGTATGAATATAAGGATGTTTTCAATAACTATCAAATAATTTTAATTAAACTTTACAATAATATAGCTAGCTATACTATATTATTGTGTGTATTGTATAAAATATAAATGTCAAGTAAGAAGAAAAAAAAATCCACTATATGCGAGCTATTATGGCGTGCGCTGCACCACCGCACCATTACCGTTTTAACCGTTTATAATATATAAAATAATTAACCGTTACCATTACGAGTTACACATATATAATGTATAATGAAAATGTTTACCTTAAATAGTCCTACAAAAAAGCTCGAGACAGCATACTACATCTATCTTCTATGTGTAAGCCATTATCGCCAAAATAGTGGACCATCTATTAATTATAGGGCGGAACGAAGTTTGCCGGGCCAGCTTAGATATTTAGCTTAATGTACACACTGTTTATATTTTGTAATGAATATTTAGAATGCACGTTTCCAATCAAGAACTACGACACTAAAACCGATACAGATACTGACACTGCCACCGTCACCATCACCACCACGACCACCACCACCATCACCAACGACACCACCGTCACCACCACTAACCCTACCAAAAATCGTCTAACGCGGTTAACTATCAGTTCAATATGCATGTTGCAGACGCTGTCGCTGACGCATAATGCGCGTGTCGATCTCGCAAACTTATAAGATTTTCCCCAACAAATATGGTCTAACACGGCTCAAGAAGTTTACACTACAATAAAGTACGCAAGTATTTTTTTAAATTATACTGCCTTGAAGCAACTTTTGTGACATTGCAGGTAGCGGGCGGCCCTTTCGATACAGCGACGCGTAATTTTGTCCACAATTTCGAGGGTTTTTAACTTTTTGCGCGGAACCCTAATTATTTTGCTTAAATCAATATTAGCCTATTTGAATCCTTGCAATATTACCTATCTTTCAGTAAAAGTCCCATCCAAATCGGTTCAGTCGTTTCGGATAGTACCCGGAATAACCGGACAGACAGACAAAAATCTTTAAAATTGTATTTTTATTAAAGTACCGTATATATGTCACCTACCGATTGTCAGAGCAGACACTTTATAATTGGGCTAGGCAAATTCTAAACGGTCGGCACATTCTCAGTTGAACGAATCATTTACAATACGCCGTTTCATTTCCAGTCACTTTCTAATAGGGGCAAAGTCATTGGGCGAAGTACGGTACGCATAATGTGAATATGATAAAAATGTCGTTCGACAAAACGAAACGTCCACGCTGATTGGTCGAAACTCGTATCCTGCGCCACTTCTTTTATTTTGCTGGCAAGCTGTCGCTAAACGTAAACAAGCAAAATGTTCTTGTGAAGTTATTTTCAATTATTTTTGTAGCATTCGTACTAAACTTATAAATTAGATTTACATACTGAACTAAAATTAAAACTGTTATTTATTTTGTAGTAGTAGTGTAGTATGAGTGAGAATTGAAGACAGTGAAAAATAATGATTGGTGAATTCAACGATATGTTTTTTGTTTAAATAATTTTTAATGTTTAAGAAGTCTGTGTAATATTGTTTGTGACGTATATATCCAGTTGATAAAGGTTTTGTAATTCTTTTGGTTGTTTTTCACCGTCCATAACCTGTTGGAAAATAAATAACTTGTGTAAATTATTAAATAGTTACTAATGCTATGAAAATAGTTGAAAATAAAATCACATTTATTTGTTTACGTTTAGCGACTGACTAAAGGATGACTGGCAACGAATCAAAAAGTGGGTCTCATGTTTCGTACAATCAACGCTCAAAGTTCGTTTTGTAGACAAAGACAACCATATCTATTGGATAAATATGCGCTTGCCTTACGTCGCCTCTTTGTAAAGTGCCTAAAAAGAAACGGCACATTCTCAATAACTAGTTAAACTGACAATGTGCCGACGGCTTAGAATTTGTGTAGCCCGATTATAAAGTGCCTGCCCTTACAACCGGTCGGTGACATATACATCATGTGTACTGAGTATGGGAATTTAATTTTGATATTACATACAGACACTTCAATTTTATTTATCTGTATCTATACATAGATGGGAGCCGTTAACAGCACGAGCGTCTGTTTCAAATGTCTTCTTTATAGATACAAAAAAGATAGCTGCCGATGTTCGACATGCAAAATATGCAAACGATGGCATTACACAAATCTGCATAACAAGTCTCCCAAGTTCGAATAATAAGCAAACATTGACATAAGAAGCAACAATCGAGGCGCAACATGTGAACACGCTGCAGACACAAAAAGTCCATTTTTAGATAAAAAATGGTCCATGTAGAATTATTTGGGACCAATGGCTCAAAGGCAATTATGGCGCTTTTGGACGAGGTCTCAGCGGTGTCTTTACTGAGTCCCGATGTGGCCCGTGAAATCGGCTTAACAGGCAGCCCCGAAGAGCTTATTTTGGAAACTGTGGGCGACAGACGCATAACTGAAACGGAGTCTAAGAAACTAAACTTTGAAAATAAAAGCGATTTATCAAAACGAGAGCAAAGTTTTGAGAGGGGTACGTACGGTGCAAAACCTTAAGCTTGCATCACAGTTCTTAGACAAGAATAAAAAAACTATGTTTAAAAAAACTGAAAACAAAATAACTGAATAAATATTTAATTGAATACACCTCTTATACAAACGGAATACATTCAATATTCATAAAATACTATTATTTGTATGTGCTACCTATTAAAATGTTTACTTTTGGTGTCTATAATACATGAAAACAAACAAAAGTACATAGTACTAAATACATCGTTAAGCCTAGCCTTCTTATGCGCGACTTTTGAAATCACTTGCGCGTAGTTTTTATTTACTTTGTGGTTTAATCGCTTGATATCTTCTAAACTATTGGGCAGAACGATATAGTTCAAAGGGCAATTATAATCTACATTAAATTCACTTGATAATTAACACATTTAAATGGTTAAGGATTCATACCGAACACGAATAATAGCGTAGTAAGTGGCGTATGCGTTTTAATTAATGTTTCCTATGAAGAAAATGGTTATTGTGAGACAACCATACAAGATAGATATATGTCATCGCGGATTTTGATTTAGCTTATTTAAAGGGCTACAAATATTCGTCTATTTATATAGCGGAATCGACTTTATTTTTTACTATGTAAACATAAAAAATTGCACTTCCCGAAGGTGTTAATAAAATGTCAATAAACCAAATAAAACCAAAGTGTGACTTTTCACATGCATGTACTAATGGCCATACTTGAATTTGAAAATATTTACCAAGTGTGCTAAATTGAATAGTGCTAAGCAATGCAAAAAGCAGTACTTTTTTTTTGCCTTTTTCATACAAATCTATACTCAAACTTAATAAAAAACTTTACAGGCATTTCGAAAAAAGAGTAGAGATGAAAAACTTAAAAAAACTAATTTGGAAATGCTAATCATAGCAATGAAATTATATATTAGTATCAAGTTATACAAAACAAAACAATGGATTACCTACAATGGTAAATTGTTTATATGTCATAAGAAAAATAAGCTCAAACCTATTGAGTAGAAAATACAGAAACAAGAATCAAAATTTTGGAGATTATTTTTATTTAATCAAAAATCAAAATTAGCAATAAATTATTGTTAAAACTGAATTCGTAAATTTAAAATATTCTAAAAACATTTTTTTATTCTTCATCTTTTCAGAAATATGAAAAGAAATCATCTTTTCTTTTTATTAATTTTTTTGTCAATGCCTACATATTTTATGAGAGACATGTGATTGTTGAAAATTATTCTTCTAATGAGACATAGTTATTATGAAAATGGCAAACATTTTGAAAGTTTCCGAGTGTATGATTATTCTCTAGTCACTGAATATACCTTGCCAATTAAAGGTAAATCTACAGCTCCCCAAGTGTCTGCTGCCCAATGCACTATGCCTGAAGCAAAATCTGCTGTCAACACTCCAGCTATTGCTGCAAAGAATAGTGACGCATCTGCTCTGACATATCGGGCCATGAGCAGGCCTGCACAAACAGTTAATGTGCAACAAAACACCACACACACCCATTCCTGAAGTCTCTTTCCTGTTTACAAAGAATACTTGTTAGTGTTTTAATAAAGATTATTCAAGGGTGTCTTCTTTTCCAACAGCCACATATTGCTTTGCTATAAAATTATGCACAGTTTATTTATCTGTCCTTATCCATATCTTCAATAAGATATACTAAGTTCATGATTTGAATAAAGTAAAGGTTTGTAAAAAAAAAATGAAGAAATTAATAAAATATTGTATTAATATTGAAGAAATAAAAAATAAAAAGTGTATCTTACTTACTCAAGATTTCATACACTCACTAAAATAATATTATTATCATAACAGTACTACTTTACTAATTCTATAATTATTAAAAATTCAAATATAAACTATGGACTGAATATATGGGAGTACTTAGGTACATAGTAAATATATGCATGGAGTTACTAATAGGCACGAGTCCCAAATTTTTGAAATAACCAACCTGGACTGTACAACTCGGCGAGTTCTTGAGCACCGCGATGCCGTGGGCCCCATCTCGGCTGTTTACCTATTTCACTCAATAACTGCGTATTAGCATTAGGATCATCTTCCGACATGGAATGTTCAAGGATTTCTCTTTCTGTTTTTACCGGTGCCAATAATGTAGTAGCCATACTACTGGCGTATTCAAAACGTTCACAGCCTAAACCACTGAGGCAATCTCTCTTGGCGCACGGAGGTATTGGGAGTGGTAGAGTCATATTCTGACCAGTTTATAAAAAACGTTGAATATAAAATATAGGCTACAACAGTAATAAAAATTATCTAGTAAGATATTTTTACCTATCTTTTATGTAGCGACATCTGGACAGTGGATATCGCACAATGATAATTCGCGCGTGACCTGACAATCAAGTGACACTGACAATCTTAAGCGAAAACTGTCACTGTCAGACTTCAGATTGCCATGTAACTAGGGCTGCGTTCCAGTTCCACCAAACGTTCACGTTCGATATGCTCCTATAGTTTGCGTGGCATTATTCAAAAGTAGCATGTGAAAAACCACATGAAATGCTTTTTTATACATCTCATCTGCTACCAGCCTAGATGAAGTCTATTAAAAATCATACTCTGCAATCGCAACATCGACGACTCACGATGTCCGAAAGAGCGAATGAGTATTTCAAAAATAAACTTAAATGGTATTTGTTTAAAGTATTAACTTCTTTGGGATGGTTTTGTAGCAGATCGCAAAATCGTTTGTTTCTTAACTACATCGACGCGGATGCAGAGCGGAAATATAGTGGTCGCAGCCAGCCATAACCTTACTTCTCCGTGTTTGAGTTGAGGTCTCACATGAACTGGGGACTAACATACTTTAAAAAATAGAATAAAATGGTTTTAGTTGTTTATTGTCCTTAAAAAAATTTTATGTAAAAAAATCGCACAATTGTATTCTTCAAGGACTTCAACGTTGATTCCAGAGCTTGAGAGTTGTGGAAGAGGAACGTGAGGATAACATATCCGATTACGTCGGTTTCCAGTTTTACTGAAGCACGAATCCATATTTCAGATTTTCCAGTATTTTAGGAATATGAAATTTAATTAGATTCATTAATAAAGGGCAAAACACTGTACCTAGGGATACAACGTTTATTTTTAGTTTATTTTGTAAGTTTTATTTCGTTTCGTAAAAATATCGTTAAGTAATAACGCACATGTTCAAGTCAATTAACAATACCAAAAAAGGCGGCTGTTTACGACCTCGTAAGCTGTGGCACCAAAAAAAAAACAAGTATTTCAACTTATCTATTGACTGTTATATTGTACACACTGTTTATATTTTGTAATGTATTTTTAGAATGCGCTTTTTTAATCCATAACAAAGACACCCACACTGAAACCGATACCGACACCACCACCACCTCGACCACTATCTCCATCACCATCACCACCATCATCGCTACCTCCATCACCACCACTACTATCTCACCACCAATTTTTTTTTCACAATTTAGGGTGTTTTTAACTTTTTGCGCGGAACCCTTATTATTTTGCGTAGATTAAATTAGCCTATTTGAATCCTTACCTACCGAATACTACCTATCTTCCAGTAAAAGTCCCATCCAAATCGGATCAGTCGTTTCGGAGATTAACCGGACAGATAGATTAATTTAACTAGAAATCGTACTTACGAATGAAAGGTTATTTTTTGTTCAGATTTCCATTCACTAGGGCTCTTGCAACCATATAATAGATAACCGTATTTATTAGATTAAAATAATAATTACGAGCACAGAAATTAGTGTTAAACGTGGATATTATACAAATAATTACAAAATTTATAATCTCACATCTCACTGTGTTGGTCGCAATTTTATTTGTAACCAACGAAAAAAGTGAAACTCTAACAAAAATACAAAATTTATTTGACGTCTGTTTCATTCCTAGCAGATTGTATATTGCAATCTCGTTCATCCGCGTGATGTCATTTGCATGACAAATCCAGGTAATACTTACGATGCACGGTCTACTCTGTAGTCTTTGGCTGCTTGGTTTGGTTGCTTCACAGAAAAAAAAAATAAGTAATCAATGCGGCATCTAACACCTGGTCACAGCCCACTACAGATGCTTTGCAGCTGCTGGTGCTGGCTCTACCACTGCTAAAAGATACTAAAAAAGCTGCAAAACAAATAATTGTACAATTTATTAATAACCCTATCCTAAGTTTCATCGAATTTTCGAACTTTTCGTTCCCTGAAAACCGTAAAAATTCATCACCACGATGGCTAATAGGATTTAGCCATTCGGGTGATGAATTTTCCGGGAACATTTAATTTTTTAATTACATTTTTTAATGGAGTAAGGAACATTATTCCCAGCGGGTGTTCCACGACGCCTCGTTCTTTTTTTATAAATATGCATGTATGAATGTATGTTGTGTCAGCCACTCGGCTAGCCGAGTGGTTTGCTAAATAGATAGTAGAAATTAACCCCGAAAAAAGCGTAGCAATACACTTTAGTCGATGCACCCGCCCAGGACGCCCCAAACGATCGCGCAGATTAGGGCAAATCTCCCTATTCGGCCAAGCTATCCCATGGCAGAAAACCGCAAAGTACCTAGGTTTCACGTTAGATAAAAAACTTAATTTCACAGCCCACCTCAAAGAGATCCGACGTAAAGCATGCATTGTTAACAGTATTCTCCACCCGCTCACATGCTCTTCAAGCAAACTTTCCCTACGGTACAAACTGCTGCTTTACAAGTCATGCATACTCTCCAAATACTCCTCATAATGTCCTACGCGAGCGTAGTATTCGCTGACGTACATACTTATAAGATCAACCAACTCCAAATTATCCACATCCGCTTCCTTCAAAAATCTGCTGGAGCCCGATGGTTCCAGCGCAACGAAGATATACATAACGATCTATAAATGGACACAATCCAAGAGCATTTCCGGGAACTCTCAAAGCGCTACGTTCCAAATCCTGAGTCTACAGTCGCCAAACGCAGACCTAAACACGTCCTACTGATCCACCGCGATCATGAGGACACTCAAACTATGGCACAGACACGACAAAACTCTCACCGTCCTCGCCTACGAGTACGACGACAGATACTTATCAAGTGCATAAATCGCACCCGCGGTAAAGAGAGGTCCTCAGCGCCCCCAGATACTCGTTAAAACAGTTGACGGCAGTCAGGAGACAGGTACGCTTCTTCCCTCTACGATCACGTAAACAACGCCCCTACTTAGTAGACGTCATTAAAGTCTTAGATGGTAACATATTCAACCTGAGTAGATAACACCCACACCGATAGTTGCTAAATCCAGCAACTAGGCCCCTAAATTACATTAGGGACCTAGAATTTTTTACTTTTAGCTCAAGATCACTCGGATCGCGAGCCCTGTATCAGATGAAGCTGTAAGAACCGTCAATAAGGTTACCAGCAACGACATCTCCGAAAATTAGTAGTAGTATGTTGTGTTTCATAATTCTCTCAATTAGTCATAGGAATATTGCAATGATGCATAGTATAAATTTTGGGAATATGTAATTATCGATAGTCTATAATATTGAAACACATGATATTATGTAATATATCCTAGTTTAAATTTGGTTTTAATCACGATTTATTTTCCTTTTACTATTTTCATTTAGATATGTTTTATTACAGTAAAAGTCATATCATCTTCGTGTGATATAAAATTTTCTATACATGAAATTTATACGGCAATGTAAAACGGGCTTTAAATCTTGTTAGCCGATCTTTTGGTAATCTGTAAGGGGATAAAAATAGGTGTACGGACGTCGGATGGGTCCCTTTTTCTTACAAGTCTCTTCAAGATATTTTTGACTGATTTTATTAGATGAAAATATAAGTACAGTATTTGCTTTGAAATTACTAGAACTATTGTAGTGTGATTTCGATTAAAATAAATGGTATGTGTTTAATTTAAAAGTATTAAGAAATCTAAAAATAAAGCTCATATTTTAAGCTTTATGTTTAGTGCGTATTTTCAACAATTTAAGAATACTATGTTTTAAATAGGTAGTAATGCACAGCGGTATTATTTTAATCTATGTATTAAAATAACACCGCTGTGCAATACTACTTATATTTATAGTATATATTTGCAAACATAGGTACTGCTGGAAATTGACAAGTTCTCGAGTCTTCTATCTTGAAGTGACAGCGTTCGTTAATTACCTTGTCTATACATATAATAAAAATGTAAGTGGTAGCTGTCTGTACATGGAAGATGTTTGAGAAAAACTATTATTAGGGGCTTTCAAAGACGCAATAAAACCCAAAATAATGATTTTTAGGATTTTTGTCTGTTTGTCTGTGCGTTTGTTACCGCTAATCTCAGAAATGGCTTAACCGTTTTCACTAATGTATTGTGGTAAGCTTCACTTAACATTTATTGTATGTTTTATCTCAATCGGTTTATAAATAAAAAAGTAATATCAATTTAACTGTACTACGGCTAAACTGTGTCGACCCCACATACACGGGAAGGGCAGTGAGATGGTGATGAAGTTACTGTAGTATTAAGTAGGTAATATAATTTCCTTTAAGTAAAATTGCAGGGCGAGTGAAACCGCGGGGCACAGCTAGTATATAATATTTTTATACTGCTTCGACATGTGTGAACTGTAAGCTCGTAAAAGGCGTGTAGTAGTAGGCTATCTAAGTTACTCAATTTAGACACCAATCATTACACTTTACTGCTACTTTTAACTCAAAATGGCCTTCTCTCCTCTTATCTCCTACGCTAATGACTGAATATATTCTTGAATATTATATAATCAAATGAAACACGAATATTTAAAAATCTAAGTATTGTGCTTTAACTTCCAATCCTTTTTTTAATGAACATGCCGACAAAGCCTAGCGTATTTTAAAACTATAGTTTATTTTTTTCCAGATTCATAATGTCGAGATACAAGCAGCCAGATAAATTGGAGAAATTGGCTTTACGCAGCCTTGGTGATTGGATTGCGTTACAGGCAGAGATTCAAATGGAACCGGCGGCAGTATTGGCTCACGAAAACATCAGTAATGCACGAGTTGTACTAGCCCATAGCATTGATGTCATTCGTTCTTATCTAGATTTTAACGTTCCTTGGATGCTCTACGACTCATTAACAGTAGAGACGATTAGGGCTCTATCAGATTTAATAGAAAAAACTAAAAAGTCGTATGGATTTAGAATTTCTATGGGAAAATTTGTTACTCAAATGAACGTTATTGTAAAAATGTCTGAGGTACTTTTTACTAAAAATCTTACGCATCTCTCTGTAGACAAAATTCCGAAGATGATTCGGTCAGTTTTCTATGCCAAGTTATACATGCTCAAAGGTTTGGTATATTTAAATTTGGGTTCCCTTTCGGGTGGATGGAAAACTGCAGATATGGAGGGTGCCATAATTCAATCTTTAAAAGAATTGCATTGTCTTAAATATCTGTTTATAAACTACGATTGCACTGATAACATTTTGATATGTATTGTACAAAATTGCCCAAAATTAGAAACTCTAGACGTTTCTTCTTCCAAATGCATATCGAATGAGAGTATTGATATAATTTATAACCTAAAAAAATTAAGAAACATTCAGCTTTATAGGACATCCGTTACTTGGACTGGGTTTGCAAATTTGCTTCTGCATTGCGATCATTTGGAAGACGTGGGCAGATGTGACGAAATTGGCAGAGTATTAGAGTTTATACATAAGACAGACATTGGATTAAAGCAACTTAAATTAAAATCTTACGTCAGTCGTTACGCTACTGATTATCATTTACAATTGGCAGTAAAAATGTGCCCTTTGATTCGAAGTATGACAGTTTTCCATAACACTTTGCAGAGCGATCTCATGGTATTAATAGGTTTAGACCACTTGTGTGATCTGAAATTACTATCATGTGACTTTTATGCAGATCAAATTAAACAGGTGCTTCAAGCCAAAGGTTGTAACATTATAAATTTACATCTTGAACATGTCGATCAAATCGATATGAATGCTCTGATGTACATAAGTCAAATGTGTCCACTGCTTGAAAATTTCACCCTTTATAATTGCACCTTAATACAGCATACCTCTTTATACACAAAAAAATTAGATATATTACCCTTTAGAAATTTAAAAAGATTAACGTGCGTAAGCACTTGCACAGATGAACAGTTATTATTTTTACTAACTAATTGCTTAAACGTAGAATTCCTTCATATTGGGACAGCTGTACAATTTACCGACGATTTTATGTTGAAAATATTAGAAAAGAATCCACTTATACATTTAAGAGAATTGCGTATAATGCAATCTGACTTTTTGACTGTTACTTCAGTGGAAAGAATAATACAAAGCTGCATGAGTTTAGAAATATTGGTAGAGCTAGAGAGTTGGACACTATTAACAGACAATGATCGGGAGTTTATAAGAAACTATATTAATATTAACAACTTTAACATTGACACAAGCCCAATCAGAAGATATGATGCGTGATGATTTAAACAATAGTTTTTTAAATACAAACACTATGGTAAACAATGGGTAGAAGTTTGAAGTTTTAAAAGTATTCAAAGACAAGAAATAATCTTAGCGCGAAATATTTAAAAACAAATACCCCATTTGTTGGTGTAACAAACTACAGTTTTGGGTTCATAAAGGCACCCAATAATAGTTTTTCTCAAATATCTTCCATGTACAGACAGCGATCAGTTACATTTTTATAATATGTATAGATTAAATTGTTTAAAAAAATAAATTATTAATTTTAAAATGTAAGTTTTTTATTATATAAAGGTGAGACAACCCACGACAGTAAGATCCCATAAAAACATGCAGCAATTCCCTTGCAATCATAGCTTTGGGGCAAGTTACAAAATTGATATCGTAAAAAGGTAGGGTACGATGCGGTGGAAAAAAGGTAGGGTACGATGTCAGCAGGAAAGGGGTAAAATTTAAATTAGTAAATTTTAACCAAGAAACAACCTGGGTCAAGCGTCTCCATCTCGCCCGCCGTGTGTACTCTGTATTGGGAAATGCGCAAGATAGGTTGCGCATGAGACTCCTCATAAATTTTCATGCCCCGGGCTCATATATGAAAATCGATTCTTAAGGAGTTAACTCCAAAAATACAAATAATTAAAATAGATTGTAATCAGCATTTAATGTTATGTTTTCTCAAATTGTATGGATATATGGAGTGAAGTAGTGGTATGGTCTCTATATGGCTACAACGCACACCAATGTACTTCTTTTGGGTTCAGACCAACTGCAGTAGTATTACAAATCAGCAGTACGCTTTGATTTTCTATATAGATTTAATTAGATATTCCAAAACTTGTCTATTTTGTTCAACATGTGACCTGATATGACAATATGGTTTTCTTCAATAGAAAATATTTCAATAATGTAATCATAGACCGTAAATAAATATTTGACTCCATTTTTCGACGACGACATATTATAGTAATGCAAAAGTTGCTATTCCACGTTATTTTGGGATACGGAACCCAATTTTATAATTTACAGTGGTAGAGCCCGCAACAACATCTGTTGTACGAATGGGCCGGCTCAACCGGTAAAATACCACCTCACAGAAAACAGGCGTGAAGTAGAAGCACTCTGCGTTTCGTCTGATGAGTGAGGTACCGTAGGCCCAACTTCAGTCCTCCTCCCCTTCCCACCCTTTACTCATAAGGATAGGATGAGAACGGGAAGATGATTGGACATCCTTATTCCTGTCTATGCCCTCCTCTGTCCATTACATGTTGTCCACATTAGGCAACGCATCTGCAACACTCTTGGTTGCTACGGATGTCTATGCGTTCACTTAACATCAGGTGCTCTGGTTGCTCGTTTGCCACCTTATTCCATTAAAAAAAATTAAAATGTTTTGCGTGCTTTCATCTTCGCCTCTCACTAATCTTATATAGTTTCTTTGTAAACTCTTTCTGCCATGTTCCCATTAAGTATTCTTATATACTTATACCTTATTTACTATGCGGCGAATCCCGCAATTTCTTTTCTTCACCTTCTACATTTCTAATAATATAATATAAAACGGGAATATTAAAAATTAAAGATACCTTTATCGTTACATCTGAACTGAATAGGTCTCATTAGGTGAGGAATTGCGCTCTAAAGAGTGCTTTTACTCAGGCATATACAATATTAAAAAGTCGATTGTCATGTAATTTAAATCAGTTCGCCAGTTCGCTGTTATTAACATTTATAAATTCCCCATAGTGCTCATATGAGCTATTTATGTGGCGCTATATCGCCACTGAATAACACTGTGAAGGTTCCACTAAAATCAGCATGATGAAAATGTTCTATTGCAAATAACATTTATTACTTTTACAGTGTGTTAGTTTAATACATAAATATAAAACAATCTAAAATATAAAAAGCTTATTCGAAGTGGCCTCCATTGGTTGCAATACAGTCCTTTAAACGTTGAGGCCAGTTATCAATAGAAGCATGCACTCTTTCCATAGGAAAATTCTTCACTGCCAACCATACGGATTGTTTTAGGGACTCCAAATTATCATGACATTTTAATTAGCAAGCCGTACTCTCTAAAACTGACCATAAATCATAATCCAGCGGATTAAGATCAGGACTAGACGATGGCCAGTCTTCAGCTCTGATGAAGTCCTAAGCGTTCGTTTCCAACCAAGACTGCGTAGACCGAGCTTTATGACCCGGCGCCGAGTCTAGATGGTAGAACCATTCTTGGTAATGGAAGATGGTGATGTTAAGGGGTTTCACTACCTTCTCAAGAATGGTTTATTGATACACTTGTGCCGACGTTTTGATACTTTTTCACCCCACCAAACCATCAATGAAGTCGGATAGTGCCCACGTTGCACTCAGTCGACTAAATGGGAAGCTTCCTTAGAGCTTTGAGCATAAATACGGTTATTTTGTTTGTTAAAATGTTGCTCAATTTAAAAAAAAAATCCGTGACCTCCCTTTGCGTACCGCTTCAGTAGTTATTTCGATTTTACCACCCTATTCTTTTGTACATTATCAGTTAAAAACATAAAAAAAATGTTATGAATTTATTAATTATTTAATTATTTTAAAAACATAACCATTTTCTTAGCTCTACTAGGAATAGAAATTAGGAACTTAAACTGAAAAAAAAATATCACAAAGGAATAAGGCGGAAATTTTCAACCCTACTAAACTTAAGCTTGTTCTTTTAAATTTCCATAAAATTAATAAAAAACAACACCCAATGTAAATAAAACAAATTTAAAACCAGTAACAGTTCAGTAGAAGTTAATTCGTTACCAATAAATCTGTATTACTATAGTATTAACATTTAAAAATTAATAATAAGTGGAAGCTAAACTCGAAGTACGTGGAATAAGCAAGGCCGCAAGGAAAGCCAATACGGTGTGGTGGGATAGGGAAGTTCGAACGGAAGTGAATGCGAAGAAGAAAGCTTGGCTTCATTTACTGACAGCAAAAGCCAAGCAGACTGTATGAATGAAGATATCAAAAGGATGAAGTTACGATTCCGTTGTTTGAGGAAGAGAGTGAATGAGGCAGTGAATAGGAAGAAGCAAGAAAGCAAGGAGAGAAATGAAAAAGATTGTCTGACGACACCCAGGCAAATATAAAAATGTTTTAAAATTCGTCAAAAATGCCAGATACATTACAATCGAGAATTAATGTTGTTCGTGATGAGAATGGGGACCTTCTGAATGATGAAATAGCAATTCTGAAGAGATAGATGGGATATTTTGAAAGTTTGTTTGAATGTGAGGAGGTATCTGCATGAAACAAGGCAGATACTCACGAGGAAAAGGAGTTGGAAAGTGAGATAACTTTGAATGAGATTGTGATTGCTACCTTTTTTTATTGCTACATTGCTAGTCCACAAGTTTACTTTAAATTCTTTCATTTGACACGAAATGCAAAATGTACTTAGTGTGGCCATTAATACTGTTACAATTAAAAATAAACAAAATATTACATTTGAATTTGGAATCTGACATTTTTATATGATTATTCATTGAGTGTTCTCATTTTGAAAGAATTCGAAGATATCCTGTCCGAAAGCAAAAGATTTTATCACGGGAGATGAAGATAGCACCCAGAACCATGTCGCGTGTTTTAAAAGATGACTTAAGGCTTGCAGCCTATAAGAGACGTACAGGTCATTTTAGTGAATATAAATCTCAAAAAAATATCGTTTCTCATCTCGCATTTTAAAATTTGGACCAATGTTGTTTAATCTTGTTGTTTTAATATTGATAAATAACCAGGGTTTAGTGGTTTTTAAAAATCAGAAGAAAATATGAGATTTAATACTTTTTAAAATAAATTTTTGATAGTGTACTTTTGACTTATTTTGCAAAAAGCTAAAAATCAAGATAACTCGAAAATTTATCACTATTGCATAATGCATATAGGGGTCAAAATTATCCCTATCACCTACTGACGGGAATTCATCGAATAACGATGTATATAGATAAGATTATGAGTGACAATAGTAATGAAATAAGTAAGCAATCAAATAAACCTAAAAAAAACTTATTGAACTATGATGCTCTTCTCAAGTTTGGTTCATTCATCAACCAAGGATTACTTTAACTTAATACCTCAATGTCATTGCATAAATAACTAACGATACATCAATGAAAACTGTTGTATTTTCAAAAAACTATTTATTGATTTCTTTTTGAGTCTGAGTAGCACTATGTTGTGTGCTTCTTAATCTTCTTGTACATGATAATTCTTGTATTCTTGTACTTGGTACTAGAGCAAACATATAAACAGGATATATTCCACTAGGGAAGTTTGTTTGCTTACATTGTTTAATCCTTTTTAAATTTGCTTTTTTGAAAATTCTCATGTAATCTTTTAATGATCTA
This sequence comes from Papilio glaucus, assembly GCA_000931545.1. NCBI lineage: Eukaryota > Metazoa > Arthropoda > Insecta > Lepidoptera > Papilionidae > Papilio > Papilio glaucus. Next base: position 59,154 of record JWHW01046163.1, read on the forward strand.
GTTACAGATGAATCTGTTTCATCTTTTTCTGTAGTGCCTGATGAGGTAACATTTTCTTTTACAACTATAACTCCATTTTCAGTCAATGCATCCCTGCAAAATTTGTTTAATTTAAAACGTAAACTTTTAACAATTAAAACAATTGCTTTATCAATAAATAGAGATGGGTGGTTTGTTAAATTTAATATCATATACTTGAGTTACTTATTTTACTTTAGTTTCTATAATAATTAGATGATATTTAATATTACGACCAAAATTTATGTATATAAATAGAACAAACAACAATTTGAGTCAGTATTCAAATTCTAATGTCACTAGATTTTTAGTTACACGGTCAACTGGTGTCACTCGCTCGCACTCAGCGATGTTTGCATCTGGGTGTTGCGGATGTCCGTTTTTCAAAACATAAGTATCTGGTGCCAGCCTAGTATACTGACATCAAAACTCAAAAACATTTTTAGAAAAACAACCATAAATATCAATAAAAGTAATTACCTGCAGCGGCTTAGATAAAGTACAAGATCCTCGTCAGTTAAATACCCTAAAACCCACTGATTCCATACAACATCATATTTTTTCTCTGGTTTAAATTCTTGTAAGCTGACTTTATATAAAGTTCCGACTTTACATTTGCTGTCACCAACAAAATCCGCTATTGTATTAATAAATTTGTCATCAGGTTCTATTACATCGACTTTTTGAAAATTTGGTAATAGTAAATATTTTGTTATCCTGCCAATACCAGCACCACAATCCACAGCAAAATTTGAGGCAGGGGCATTGTCTAACGTAAATATTGATTTTAAAAACAGTTTAGATCCTTCAATATCCACATTAGAGATAAATCCAAAGCCACCAAGCACACCATCCACCGTCGGCGGGACGTCAGCCCAATACTTTAACGACAATTCATAACTAATTGGAGAATTATCATTCATTCTGCATTTGTATAAATGTAAGTTGTACAAATTATGAAAAATGGAGGGCGAGGTTAAATTTTAAAACAAAAAACACAATTAGCTATAGGCTATAACTTTATAACTCAAACCTAACTAACAGAACAGAACGGAATGGAAAGTAGAAACGTTATTTTTGACAAAGCAACAAAGGGTATTTAACCGTTGATTTCCACTACCGTAAAAACCAAGGTTTTCACTCCCGTAAAAACCAGCTTTCACATTTGACAGTTGAATAATCAAGGAATGACAAGTCTTTATCAAAAAACAACTACTCTCTAACGAGAGAAGAATGATATCTATACATACAAAAAAGAAAAAACAAATGTCTTTATACTTAGACTACTAGCGCCGCGGCGGAAACCCATAAGAAAAACGAAATTTGGCGGGATTTTCAAAAAAAATTATGGAACGAATCGGTTCCTAGGGGGCTTTATTTTTTTTGTGTATAAAACTCCAAATTGTTAACTATATTACAATTTTATACAAAAAAAAACTTAATTATGGTTATATTATAAGGTATAAATAATGAAATAACATATAACAGATAATCTAATGTAAAGTAATTTCAAGTATGGAATATTAAATCTTTATTAGAGCCGACTCGATAATACCCTGCTTTTATCGATAGCGATACCGTACTACTTTATTTATCGCGTTCGGTTGGAAGCATCGTTTTTCCTCTTCTGTGAGAAAATGTGAAGATAAATATTTGCACATTAGTTAAGATTTTATGTCCAATACACATAATTCTTTTGTTCGAAGCCAACCTTCTTATTAACGTAGTTATTACATACTCTTGGGTAAAAAGTCACGGTACGAGATTTACGTATGACCTAAAGGTCTATGTTACCAGGTCATAAGATTAATAAAAAAATATACAAGATTTCTCTCAATGTTTCAATGTGCGTTTCCAGTCCCATTTAAAATGTAATACATTTTGACATCGAACTAGGGTTGAATTCAGTTCCTAAAAAAAACTATTGTACATAACTAAAATTAAACTACTTTGTTCAAAATTATAGTACCCATTTCTTTCTTACTTTGCGGGATAGAGGAGTGCTACACGTTTTTATATCCCATTTCATTTCAAATGATCGCATAAATCACGTCAAATTCTATTTATGGCAACCATCACACTATAGTTTATAGTTTGATCGGAAATGTTACAATTTTGAGGAAATTGTCTAAAAGATTTTTTTTCATAAAAAAATTGATATAATGTAAATACGAGTTGGTCGACCCGAAGGCAAAATTATGGTACTTATGCGTAGTAGAGTTACTATACTGTACAACAAAATGTGAATTATGGTACTAATAGTATAATTATACTACGAAATCCAAGGTTGAGGTTGGCGAGTAACATATGCTGGCAAGTATAGATAAATAAAACTTTTCATGGTTTAATTTTCTTTTTAGGGAAATATGCACAAATAGAAATATTTAAATAATGCTAAGGTTAATTTCTATGTGTCATGTAGTTGTGGTAAATAAATATGTAACATAATAATAATTGTACAAAACAAAAATGTCAATACACCCATGGGTCTACATTACGGGTCCTTATCCAAAGGAAATTTGGCCAAGAACTATTTTTGCAGCACTTTTCTTGTTTTGCTTTAAAAACATACCTCGCAAGTTCTATATCATTTGCCTGGCATTCTATGTGACTTGTGATTATATATTAAAAAGGAATAAAATAATAACACTATTTGACACATTTAAACTCTATTAATTGATTGCTTAATGTCAAATATCAGTATTTATTTTTAAGAGAGTAAGCGTAATCCGCCACTAAACGCACTATAAAATCCGTTGTCACCCATATAATAATGTCAAGTGGCAAATTTCACAGCTGGACAACCTTGGTACGTACCAGCAAAACTATATATCTGTCTTATTCGAATACACTGACATTTAGTAATTGCGAGAAGAGTCAGCATTATGTTAGAAACTTCAATATTCCGGGAACATTATCAGGATGTAACAAAATCATCCTTGAGGCTCGTTTTGGTTGGTGTAGAGGTAGACGCTCAAGTTTAAAAAACTACTATTCTATTGAGTGACGGTAGAGACAGTAGACTAATAGTGTACTAATCATCGTGACTCGGCTTGACCCGAGTTACATTCAACCCGGATTGATTCGGTTTGCCAAACCGAGTTGACACATCTTTATCAAATCATTGCTCAAAAGTCATATCGTACCTATCAAAATTTATTGTCAACGCAGTTATTACTTACATTCTTTTCGCTAGTGATGGACACTGAAAAATAATATCGATGTTTTTTTCGATGCAATACATCGGTTAGTTGCATCGATGTTATATCGATATATCAAAAAATACATCGATGTTTCCCATACATCGATTTTTTTTTCTGTAAGTTATATGAATGTGGTTGAGATAAGAAAAAAACAAGCACTTTTTAGACACAAAACCTTTATTATTAATTTTAAAAATTGAACATTAATTAAATATCCCAATACTGTTTATCAACACTTTGTAGAAACAAAAGTTTGCCTAATCTTTTGCCCTTCAATCTGTTTCTTTGCTGAGTCATCACCTGCGCCGCTTGCGAAAACAGTCTTTCAGATGGAACCGATGTTCCCACTATTGTTAGATATTTATAGGCGAGTTTATGCAATGTTGGAAACTGTATTCAATAGTTTATAAAATTTTCTGTGCTGATGATAAAATATTGGTCGGGGACTCGGGGTGCACTTATAACCTGTACAGTCACTACGTACAGTACGTACTGCACGGTGCACGTGTTACCTTCTGGCAATCTGGTAACACTGATTTTTTAAATGTTGGCTAGCTTGGGACTTCGGAGATGAAAGACAAAAAACATTTTTTTACACAGACTAATAATAAATGTCTGTGTGTTTTTAGTAAAAGTAATTATTTTTACAAATAGGTAATTGACCATAAATTATCTGACGTGACGCTGGCAGTAATGTTTAAAAACAGTTGCCAAAGACAAAAGATTGTATAGAATGTTTTAGTAGGTTAGCCTCTTTGATGCATCGGAACAAAAAACATCGATGTATACTCGATGTTTAAGAATTAACAATACGTTGGTTTGATTCGATGTATCGATACAATACATCGAGTGTTTTTAAAACATCGATGTATATCGTCCACTCCTACTTTTCGCACGTCATATTCATGTCATATTGCGTATCGTTCCATAGAGATATCGATGTAAATACAAAAAATTGAGACAATAATTCCAAATTTTATCAAAATGGACGAAAGAGCAGCTAAACTTGCGGCCGCAAGACAAAAGGTACTATTTACTATACATTCATTATAACGTTTCTTAAGAATATTACAAAAATATATATTAATTGCAGTTGAAACACCACCAAGAAAAGAAAATAGTACGTACAGAAGTTTCAAATTCCACTCAGCAACACTATAACGTTGTACAAGAAGAGACGACGGCAGAGATTGTAAATCCACAAGTGACTACTGACACCAAAGTAGAAACGTTGTATGATAATCATGATATAAAGCAAAATGAGAAGCCGATCAAAAGTGATTTGAATGTGACTGAAATTTTAATTACTAATAAAACCAAACTTGAAGAGCAAGTAAAAACATTAGAAAAACAACTTATGGAAATACATAGAAATTATAATTCAGCACTAGAACAACAAAATGTTCATGCACAATCTGTCTCTTGCTTGGAGATGGAACTGCAAACTATTCTGAATAAGTATGCTGCTGTAAATGATGAAAATGCTTCGCAAAAGAATATTATACTAGATCTTCAAAGTAAAATCTCAGCTTTATCGGATCAAAACACCAATTTGCTTGAACAATTGGAATTCACAAAAACTGTATTGACTGTGAAAGAAAATGAAAATTCCCAACTTACTAACCATATTTCAGTGCTTCAAAATAAAATAGATGTGCTCCAGTTACAGATTAAGCAATTGACAAATAACTCTAATATTAATATATGTCAAGACCAAGAAGAAAAATCATCACATGCTGAACTCTGCCAAAAAATTTCATACTTAGAGCAACAACTGCAAACACTCCAAAAAGAAAGGGATAGCATTAGTTCTCACTATGAACACTATGTTAGTGAGCTCAGCAGACAACTAAAAGCAATAGAAACAAATAATCATGATTCAACTCTGGAAATACAAAGATTGTACAATAGAGAAAATAACCTAGTAGATCAAATAAGTGAAATGGAAATAAGACTTCAAAGTTATCAATCTAAGAAGGTTGAAGAAAATGAAAATGTGTTAAAACTCCAAGAAACAATTCAATCGAAAGAAGTATGTTTTATTTACTTTAACTCTAAAATGTGTTATACATTTTTAAATGTTGTATTCTTATTAAGTTCATTTATATACTCCCTTCTTGCATCATATGTGCTTACACTAGTTGAAATTTAGGGCTTTCTATGACATTTCAACCTTGATATATGTGAATTATGGTGTTCACTAGAGTTTCTCAGTCTTAGCATCTCCATTCCCATTGGGATTTGAGAATAGTTTTCAAATGATCCTTGTCAAAGAATATGCCTATGATAAATTAATTTGCTATTAACATGTGGTGTGGTGGATAATAAAATAGACTCATGATCATAAAACCTTTCAATCTGATATATTAATTTGCTATTAACATGTGGTGTGGGGGATAATAAAATAGACTGATGATCATAAAACCTTTAAATCTGATAAATTAATTTAAACTTAACTTTTCATGGAATATGCAAAATTATGTGTTGTAAGGTATTCAGGATGAGAAATTTTAAAAATTCTTGTAAAAAAATAAGAAATCATTATTTCAAAATCCTTTCATAATGACTATATCTATGATGACCAACAATTGCTTTAATTTCAGAAAAAAATTGAAGAATTAAATGCTGCATATTATGAACTTCAAGCAAAATGTTACGAAACTCAAGTGCAAATTGAAACTTTAAACAAAAGTGAAGAAATTATCTGTGATCAAGACAACATAAGTATATCAAAACTAAATGCTGATATTGCCAGTGACAAAATTGCAGCACAGCGGGCAACTGAACAGAATAAAAAACTTAAAACTGATTTAGAGGAATTGGAATTTGCTTTTATAAAAATGGTAAATTATAATTATTTTTGATCATGTTATTTAAAGCCAGCCCAGCCTTACAGAATCCTTATATTTATTGACTAATCCCTCACTAGAACAGAAATGTATAAAATGAGCTTTAATTTTCATTGAATACAATGAAGTTTGGCTGGTTTTATAGACATAAGTATCCAACAATAAACAAAAACTTATCAATTGACATTTTACTTGTAAAAAATTCCACCTTTTATATCCATATTGCATAGCTTTATTCTTTTTTAATCCATATACCTAAGGACTCGACTGATCTACTGGTTCAATTATTGTGTAATTTGCATTCTGACCATTTGTTTAACAGATTTAATACCTAATAATGTTAATATGTAATAAAAAAAACTACAATACTATAAAATAAGTAAATTTTATGGAACTAAATCATATACCAAAATTGAGCCCTGGTAGAAAGCCTTGACGCTTACAAATAAAATCAGTTGTAGTTTCAGGAGTTCTGCTGAAACTAGTGCAATTTTACATAAAAATTGCCTAACTTAATACATTTGTTTTGTTTCAGAGTAAAGATAAATTGGATTTAACAGAGAAGTTAACCCATGAAAAGCAATTAAATAAAGAACTAATGCTCAAACTTGCCGATATAGAGGAGAATTTAAAAAGTGTTCAAAACAAGTTGAAGGCTAAAGATGATGAAATGATAAGATTACAGAATACTTGTCGTATTTTACAAACAAATTATGAGAAATCTCTTGAGAATTACCATCACACTAAAGAAAAGGACCAAAATTGTATGCATTCAGAAGAAATAGATATCAATTCTAATGAAAAAGAGGTTCAACATGTTCACAACCAGGAGTGTGATGAAAGTAGAGAGTTAGTTGAAATGAACAATGAAAAAATAAGATTAAGCATTGCAAAGGAAGATGCTATGTTAAAGCTTCAAGAGAGGTTTTTAAATATAATGGATGAAGTTGCCAATTTGTCTGATGAAAAACATAGACTTGAACACATCATTCTGCAACTGCAAAATGAAACAGACACAATATGTGAATACATTGCTCTATACCAACAACAACGCAGCTTGTTGAAAAAGAGGGATGAAGACAGGAGTGAACAAATCAAAATGTTCCAAGTAGAAAGTAATAAATTAAAGAGGCAATTAGAGGAGCTAAATAACTTGTTATTGAGATTTGCTAATGACCATGACTTAAAAGAATTTTTGGAAGATGAATCAAGGAAGAATGACTTAGATCAGGTCATGGAAATAATGTTAAGTGTAAAAAATAGTTCATTGATATCCTTAAACCATAGAATCCTTGACTTGAAAAACTTTTACCCATGCAATTGTTGTTCAGGACAACTTATTGATGTTTGAATGAGCTTGTTTCTGTGATCATGGCCAAACATGTTTTTCTTTGATTCAATGTAAAAATATATAAATGAAAGCAAGGCTCAACATATAGACGCAATTACTTGTAAATCATTTTAAAAATCTATGTGACCAGTTCTAAGTCTCAGTGAAGTTTATCACAACATTTATTATTTGTTTGTTTATATAGTTGTAATTATATTATAATTTCTCAAAGATGTTTTTATGGGTACTCTATCCCTAAATTCTTCTTCTAAAGTAAAAGACTAAACACCGATTGGAGGCCCAGGCCGAGATAAATAGATGTTACTAAGTCATGCCTTAGCCAAAGCAAGGGCTTATTGACGTTCGAGTTCACAGCATGATGTTAGCATAAAGACATTTACGTCCGGATACAGATAAATAAAATTAAAGTGTCTGTATGTAATACCAAAATAAAATAAAATTTATTATACTAATAATGAAAACACATTTTTTTTATTCTGTCTGTGTGAATGTTCCGGGTAATCTCCGAAACGACCGGACGGATTTTTAATCGATTTCAAAAAGGAGGAGGTTATCAATTCGTGTGAATGTTTTTTTATGTTTGTTACCTCAGAACTCCGCTCCTGGTGAACCGATTTCGATGATTCTTTTTTTGTTCGAGAGCTAATGCTTGTCGATTG
>JWHW01046163.1:67465-80075 GCA_000931545.1 Papilio glaucus
AGTAAAAACTTCGCGCAAGTGATTTCAAGAGCCCCATATAAATTAGATTCACTAAAAATCGAGAAAAAAAAACTTTTAAATAAAAACAAAACCGACTTCAAAAAAACTATATTCAAAAACTTATTGTGAGAAAAAAAAACACACACGAATTGATAACCTCCTCCTTTTTGAAGTCAGTTAAAAAATGGTACCAAGCGACAAGCATTAGATCTCGAACAAAAAAAGAATCATCGAAATCGGTTCACCAGGACTGGAGTTCTGAGGTAACAAACATAAAAAAAAACATACACACGAATTGATAACCTCCTCCTTTTTGAAGTCGGTTAAAAAGATATCCCCACTCGTTGCAAAAAAGGATACCGATTGAACGGATTCCATACCACTAAAAATACAACTTGCAATCACATTAAGATATTTAGCTACTGGTGATAGCTACAGAACTTTGCATTATACGTTCAAAGTTTCTGCGCAGAGTATATCAAATATAATTATATAAGTATGCCAAGCCCTGAACTTGGTTTTAAAGGATTCGATGAAGGTAAGAAAATAAGACTCATAAATGTTTAAAACTTATTTATAATAGGTATCAAGTAATCAGCACAATTCTTTTATTTTTCATTTTGGAACAATTTCCTATCAATGCATGGTTGGGAAAGAATGTCCAGAGACTGAGTTTCATACATAACAGGTTGGGGGGATTATTGTGATTGAGAAATATACATGGCTGAAGGAGCTTCATTCATAGTAAATTGTTTGAGAAATGTGTGAATTTATGGAATCAATTGACACGCCAAGTGCAGGACTGGAATAGTAGTTGCTACTTTCAGAGCTGGGACGGGAATAACAAGTGCACGATTTAGGATGGTGATCATGAAGACACTATCGCATTACGCTTCCGTTTTTTTAATAGCCAACCGTCGATTTCCTACATTCGTTCTTGTCTTTCTATGGCAGAATATGATTTTAACTTGTGGGCTAAAAACCTTCCATACAGATTACGTTCATCTTCGCTTTTATTTTCTTTCGGATTATTTAATGCTTTATTCAGTTAACGCATTGCTCATTTGTGCTTGGGTTTCTCCCAAATTCACCGGCTTTTGACATCGTCGTATTTGGACAGGGATTTTTACTGAGCGCTTAACACTCTTATTAGAGTCTACCTGATTTTCATCTACACTAAGCTCTTCAATTGATTGGGATTCCTGTAATAAAAAAATACTATATTTTATTTTTCAGCTTCCAGCCACAGAGAATGAATGGTTCAGTAAAGCAGGGAAGTTCCGATTCCCACACTGCCTGGGCGCGCTTGATGGGAAGCACATAACTATACAAGCACCATCTCATAGTGCATCAGATTATTATAAACGTACATAAGCGATGGCGAGTATTTAATAACAGCATATTGTGGGAAACATTTTCTACTGAAAGTCTTAATTTACCGCAACCTATTTCACTCCCAGGTAGTCACATTGTTGCACGCTACCTATTTTTATGCCTCATCTCATATATATATATCGTTTGCTTTGAGTACTCATGTGATGAAGCCATTTCCTGGGTACCATGCGTTAGTCACGCCCGAACATTTTTTTAATTAAAAACTATTTAGGTCTCGGGTTGTTGTATTCCGTATTTTTAGATCAAATATACCCATGTGTTAAAGCTTCTATTATCACTATGACATGTGTTTTGTTACACAACTTTTTAAGAAAAAGTAAGGCGTCTCGAACATTTGTTGGTTTTGTTGATACATTTATAAATGGTGAAATAGTTCAACCAGGTTCGTGGAGAACCGGATTGAATGATAGTAATAATGGCAATTTACCTTTTCAACCAATACCGCGTAGAGCTACGAATAATGAATTACAAACGCGATTCGATTTTATGAATTATTTTGTGGCTACAAACGTATAGAACCCTAAAAACTGAGTGAAAAGTAAATTGCCAAGTTACTCATTGAATGCTTAAAGTCAATTGGTTATTAAAGTTTCGCAAATTAAACATATGTCTTTCATTTACCTCATCCTCCGTAGTTATTACGCTTTTACATTCATACACATCCCTCATAAAAGTAGCCAGCATCATAATAAATCCATATGGGCTTGAAGATGTCCTCTTCCCCAGCGCCTGATTTTATGGACACTTGTACTTTTTTATGATTCAAACGGAAAGCTACAATTAGGGTTTCTTTTTTAATTCAGGAACGGGTATGGACAGCCTCGGCAATACGTGTCCATGCATCGTTAACCTGTTATATATGTATATAAGGTACTATAAATATGTTGTTACCTACTTACTACGTAAGTGAAAATAAAAAGGTTACCGATCTTATATGTAACCGCCATATTCATTATAAAAATATTAAAGTGTACATGTATTAATGTGTAGATAGGCACCCATCTCCTTTTTTTCTTTATGGTATTTATTTTTGGGAATCCAAATTGTAAACTCCTTTTGGTACAATTCCATAAATTTAAATGTTTCATAATTTGTCCACTTCGGCTCCGGCATCGTGAAGAGGTAGGTATCACAAATTAACAAAGTAGCACGCGTCCACACCGTACCGTTAACAATTAAGAACTAAATGATCGGCGATCGTGTAGACGGTGTAGACACGCTTACAATCATGGCCGAACTTCCGATCTTGGCGCGATAAACCGACCAAGCGGGGATTACGCACAACCGTCGCCGATCATGGGCAATTGCAGAAGATTATGTCATCTACACGATCCCTTGTGATTGATCATGATGATGATGTGATTCATCAGCATAAGGTATGGCTTAGTAATGACTAGTTATCTCGGCCGTCTTCCCGATGATTAAAATATAAAGTTTTTTCCTACATCTTATACACTTATTGTACAGCACCTATGCTATATCTCTACCTCATCTACTCATTTAGTCAGTTCAGTCATTTTCAGCATTAACATAACACACACGGACACGCGGAGTTCTTGACATAATTTATATTATTCAGGAGTTAACATATGAATGTGGAAGAAATTGAAAAGATGTGTCAATCCTAAGGTGTGCAAAAGGGATCTTCTTAATCTATCAAACTCTCTGGATCTCAGCAATATGTGATTTATAAATAATAAATCAGTCTTCTAGAATGTTCCCTACTGCAGGGCCTGATCTCCGAGAGGGGGAAGGGGCCGTAATCGACCACGCTGGCCCAGTTCGGGTTGGTGGATGTCACATGTCTTCGAATTTATTGGTTCTAAGACATGCCGGTTTCCTTAACCGTTTTTGGAGCAGTGGTGATGAAATAAATTAACACAAAGTAAAGCGCTTGCCTGGGTTCGAACCCGCGACCAACCGTACGTAAGTCAGGGCCTAAATCACTGCTCCTCTATAAATAAAATACTTTATTTCCCGCTCATATCCCAGAGTTATAAAATGAGATCGTTCACTGCTTTTCATATGTCAAGAAAAAAAATTCGACATATATTTGAGAAACATTTAATAGTCTATATAAATTACTAGAATAACACTCAATACCCGTCATCATTAGCATTTCAATTAAAGTAGAAGCTTCTAGATTAAAGTAGAAAAGAAAGTAACATCATAATGATTATGGCATCACACATTGTTTCGAGAAACATTAAAATATGCACCATTTCATTATGACTTGCAATTTTTACATTATGCTTGAATGTCATAAAAATATAACAATCTTAATAAAAAAAACTTGTTTTAAAATATACATCATTTCATTCTGATTTGCAATCTTTTATACTTTCCTTTTAAAATAATAAACACATTACAATCAACAAAAACATCATCTAGATGTATTTAGATTTTGTACATAATTTTTTTATTATGAAGGGCATTATATATAGGCAAAGCAACAAGTATACTTCTATAATTTCACAACACACAATATTTACATCTGCAAATATGTTTATAAATGCTTTCAAAACTTTGGCTTTAATATTAGATTATTAGACAATTTTAGATGATTTTTTTACAGACTGATTTAAAGGATGATAACTAATAAGTAATTTAATTAGAATTAGTAATTAAATTACTTGTTCGTTGTATTTAAAGTACATTCTGATATTTACTCAATAGCACTCCACTAATATGTTCATGGTAAATATTAAACACATTTTGTTTTTCAGACAGTTTTCAACTTTTTTCCTTCCATAAGTTCCTTGATGGTTACATCAGCTTGTATATGTTGCAGTTAATAGCTTATGCAGTAATATTTACAGCAACATTGTAGCATCTATTTCAAGAATGTAATTAAAAAAGTTTACACATTCGGCTGTAGTTGCCGACTAACTTAGATTTTTGTTTGATAACACCAGTAGCCACATTTTTGAATAAGTACTTATTGTAATGCAAGCGAAGTAGAAGTATATTGAAAATGTTATTAATTTTACAACAAATGCCTTTAACAAAGTGTAAAAATACGAAATCATCAATGTATGCCTCATACTCAAACTAAGTACATTTAGAATAGCTTTTTTTTTAATTATCGATAGAAACTCTGTTAAGCTTCGTGTAATTTTAGTCTTATTGTTTCAAATATGTTGTTGACAGTGAGGTTTGGTTAAACATAGCGTGTCTGATAATAATGTAAATGGTCACACAATCTTAAATTAAACTTCAGACTAGAACTTAACCAACGAACGCTGTTTGGGTCTTTTTGCGCCTCACAATCAATATCCCAAACGTAAATTATCCTACAATCTTCATAGCAATATAATTATCGCGCTCTTGAACTTTTGTGATAGTTATTAAAGCTACGGGAAGTTAATTGAGACTAATAATTTTAAAGTATATGTAATAAATTATATTTGGCGGCTCTAGATTCCGTAAAATAACATTTAGTAGTCAATTACTAGGCTAATAACATCACAACATGAACCTAATTTAAATAATATCAAGTCGGTCACATCTGAAACAATAAAGTCATCATATAATAATTATGTTAGCGATAAAAAATATTTTATTAAAAAGTTTCATAATGGTTCGGGAGCAGAAGGGGGGATTTCTGTACATCCTCGAGCATGTCAGATTTACATATCGGGGGTGTCTTGGACACTTTAAGAACCCTACGCCAAAAATCAGTCATCTGTGTAGAGCCGCGCGCTTAGGGTAGCCCATTACATTTGTAAAAAAAATCGATTATTGTACAAACTCGCGTCAGATTAAGGATAGAAGGGGTTGTTTGCATTTTGGTAAGCGTGCATTTCAATAATCTGACAAGTTCTGCGCGACGCAAAGAAGCGCGGAACATTTTTTTTATTCTAAAGGAAATAGTTTAAGCCGGAGTAACAAAAATCGTAAATAAAGATTATTGCGTGCAGTGAAGTACTTATTTCCCATTCTGCGCCTCTTTTTCCATTATATTTTCTCTCTTCTCATCTTTTTACTCTCTGGCACCTTCCTCTTTCTACTTTTCGTCGCCATGACCAAGCCCGTGCAGCTGATAAACCATACACGGATCTTAGGTCACAGATCCGCTCATGGCATATTTGTGAATTTAATATCTACTGCACAATGAATGTAATATATATAAACGAGTAATTCTTGTCTATTATATATACCAACGATGTTCATGAAATTTTGTTTTTGTTTTTAAATTTATCTATAGGGGTGTTTTGTCCATAAAAGCATAAAAATAATAATGGTTATAATTAATGTAAAAAGATGGTGCCATCTTTTGATCGATTTTTGCATTATTTATTGTTGGAGCGACTAACTTACTGATATCTCATATTTTTGTTAGACGGCACTATATTTAAAAAATACGATCTTACATATAAGACAACGCGGAGCGAAGCTCGGCCCACAGTTAGTGATATATAAAGCGAACATATCTTGTATCTACATATATAAGAGGTATCCCGCGGCGTTGCCACATCCGGGCAAAGTACTACGTACGACAAAGAAACTTTGTTTTTATTTTGAAAAGAATTTTGCATGTACATATATATAGTATACAATGTTTACTAACAAATTTTTATTTGTATAATTTTTAATAGAAGTAGAATTTTTTGACCGCTCTTGAAGGAAAACTCTGCTACTCTAAATTCTGCAGATAGAAAATTTTATTCAAAGGATAGTCTTCTGTATTTAAAAAGAATTAAAACTGTAATTAAAGATATTTGAAAATACCCTCACACACTCTTGGAATTTGAGATAATTGTAGAATAGCAACGGTCTGCACTCCTAGTGTTGTTATTCTACAAAAATGGATTCAGATATTACACATAGTAATTTTATACTAAAGAAAAGTAGTTAGACACACACAATATAAGTATTTTAATATTATGTTCAGGTATAGCCCAAGAATGGCATTCTAATAGTCTAATATAATTATATACATAAATAACAACCAAGAAACAATTTTATAACTTGCGATGACTCATTCTACTTTAATAGTTACTATAGAAGTATGAATAGTATTGTCTGGCTTTAGATGCAAGTAGTTTTAATAAATAAAAAAATATCATTAAATTACAAGATCAATACCGATTTTTACCTTTTCACTTCTATTTGTCTTTTTTGGGGGTCTCCTGACCCAAGTCTTTAGCGGGCTGAAAATGAAATTTCATTATCATTATAAATAAGCTTTCAAGTTTCTGTAATACTCTATGACTGTACAGAGATATCAGTTTTCATATGTACCCTCAAATTATGTTTAGTCACATATGTTATATACTGTTAAGTCGGAGTACGAGTCGGCGGGCACAGCTAGTATCATAATAATTCACAAATATTGACTAATAATTATTTTGTTCTGTTCAAAAGGAAGGCTGAAAAAAATTGACTTAAAACTGTAGTCGATTTCTCTAATCCCTATATACTAAGCAAGCCTTTTAATAAAATCCTATCTGATCTGAGTCACCTCAGTTTATTATTGTTACGTGAGGTTCTGGTAAAAAACTTGCATTTTACTAAATACCAAAAACACCTTTAAAACATACCTCAATATATCGATGGTACAAAACCACTCCATATACGCAGCCTATTGACACTAAAATTTGAATGACTAGCCATACAATAACATTGCACACTTGAGCTTGTCCAAATAGTTCTTTGCCATTTTTTATGCATAGCATGGACTCGGTTACCATGATAGCCCCATACACCCAACACTGTGTACCAACTCTCTTACATCTCGAATCTGTCACGTATGTATAATACTGCCTGAAAAAATTAACAACAAAGTCTGTGATTCAGAGAGTCATACATTAAAAGGGTCTTTCTTAATTATGATCACTGAGTGTGCTTTTTGTCAATTAGCGATATTGTATAAGTAACTGTCGTAAAATTGTGAACTGAACAAGTGATAGTTTATAATTAAGTATGTAAAACACATTTTATTACATCGAAAATAGATAATAACAGAAATTGGTTAATGAAAAACAAGCGCAACCTTCGCAGTAAGAGTTCTAATAACTTCTTTTTATTTATTTTTAATTTGATACAATGATTGTCCTTTAGTTGACATTTTTCTTAATAATTCTTTTTTATACTGCATTAACTTTCCCAAAGCTTTGCCACCCACCGAAAGAGGCTTCGTGACCCCCGGGTTGCAACCCTGTTGTCAAAACACGTTGAAAAACACTGAACTAGACAATATGAATCAAAAGTGAAAGTTCTCTAAACTTCTCCTAAAAATAAAAACTGAGGTGTGTAAATTTATTTTATTTATACTTAAAATTTTAAAATAAATTGTATCCAATATTTATTTAGAAAAATCTTACCTGACTGATGGGGCTACAATTACTCCAATAAGACACAACCGTGCTATCACTAAAGGATGTGATGGAGGCATTTCAAATATATGTTTCAGGAAGAATGTATTGAGTTCAGATATTTGCCAAAATACAACCAATTGGCTTAAAGCAAAGAATCGCATGTAAGTGCAATTCGGATCTAACCATCTCACTGGCGTCCATTGTACAGGTGTAAATTGAAGAATGGCTCTTTTAATCTTGCCTGTTGTTGATGAAATATCCCTGAAACATTGACAACATATTTAACACTCCACTGGTAGCCTTTCTTTATAATCAATAGTCTTGATGGCACTGCAATCTGAATTGACAATTTTTAAAATGGTGATCGCAAACCATACACTTATCTTAGAGAGGGCTTTTAATGCACGCCTCTCACATTTCCCGTAGACAATATTATTATGTTTGGGCCTAGGCTGGGGTTAATTTAATAAGGTTATGCTGCTAATGGAAATCATACTACCTCTCATCTCAAGTCCCTTCAGAAAACTAAAATAACCTGAATCAGTCAACATTATTGTTTCAAGATCATACTCCAACAGTGTTTAACAAACATATGACTACACTGTTTCAAAAAATTGTAAAAACAAGTAAAACACTATCAGGTACTCTAGAATGTCTTGTTCATGCTAGATTTGCTCATTAGCCTTGGCTCCATACATACTTTACTCCCGCAGTTTTTAGTTACAGTAACTTAAAATGAAAAATATGTAAAATGTTACACATACTCTTGAACAAAAAGTAAAAGAATTTTTATGATCCTGAGTTGATAACATTAAAACTATCCATAAATAGTGGTAATACATTACCTTATACTGACCCATGTATATTCCCTCATTTCTAAAACTTTGCATATTTTTAGGCCACACCAAATACCAAAGCCATTACAAATTAAAACATCTAATATAATCGAGTCCCACCAACACTCTAAGAAGTTAGGTAGTAAATGTGCAAATGCGATTTCAGTTATTTCCCACATTATTGAAATAGCCCACAGTAGGCCTGTATGTCTGAACAGAATAGCTTTGAACATCCATCCTAAAAAGTGCCCCCAAGCAAAGACATCCACATGAGACCAAACTTTGGCTATGGAAATATCTGAGCAGTTCACAGCATACTCCTGTAAATCAATTTAAATAAATATTAGAAATTTTCAAGTGATATTTGTTATTGCAAGATTTTAGTATAAAATAAACTGTAAAAATATTTTAAAACTAACCGTGGCTTTACACTGCACAAAACATTCACACAAAACATATTGTCATCTCAGTTTTTTTTAGAGAGAAAGAGAGAAACTTTGAAACACTAATGGAAACCAACGGTTACACATACCTTATCCATATCAATGTGAAAGTTCCGTAGATTAGGATCAATCCAATACATTATCTCATTTACAGTGGAATGACTTTGAAACAGTAAAAATAATAATGCGAGAAGATAAAGTACTGAAGCTCCAAATACAATTCTCCAAACTGCTGGATGTGGTCTCGTAAAAGGTCCATTGGGAAATGTAAGAACTGATATAATAAGGAAAAAGAAAACAACACAGCAAATACCAGACCAGATATTGTCTTGTATTGTTGATTCATCCCTGAAATAAAAAAAAAATTATGTGCTTCAAAAACAGAGGTAATGTATGAATGTTGCTGTTGCATTATTACTACAGGCTTACCTTACAAAAGCTGTATAAATAACAGTAGCAATTGACACCGCCAAAAGAGTTATTGTATGGGGTTTATAAAAAAATTCCAAAGATATGTCATCAACTGGCCTTTCGTTAATATAACTAAATGCGTCCACGTATTCGTTTGATGCTAAATTATTACTACTTTCCATTGTCTTTTCGTTGGTCTTTCTCATTGTCCACAATTATTTCATTCTTACCAAAGCACGAGTAAACGTGATATAATTCTAATCTTCGTTATTTCAACGCTTTTAACGTCAAGTAAATTTTTTTTTTATTAATTTTATGACCTGGTAACATAGACCTTTAGGTCATTCGACAAGTTAAGCCTACCTATTACCAAAGAGAATGTAATAACTAAGTTAAAAAGATGGTTGGCTTCGAACATAAGAATCATGTCTATTTTGGTTATCCTTATAGATAAAATGTAGGGCGGCAGTTAGCACGTCATAATCCCGACTATGCACTTGCAGACGCAGCAGTATTTTTTATTAAACTATCGATCGCCGAATACTTAACTCAGCTCATATAAACTTTATAATTCCATATTTGAAACAACTTTACATTCGAACTAATGTTGTATGATTTATGATTGGTAATTTTATTTAACAACATTGGGCTTAAATGTGGCCAAATGTAAATAAAACGATAACAGTAATTTCCGTTAAAAGTATATTTACATATGTCACCGACCGTGTGTATTTTCGGAGAAGTAATTGCTGGTAACCTTATTGACGGTTCTTACAGCTTCATCGAATACAGGGCTTGCGATCCGAGTGATCTTGAGCTGCTCTTGAGAGCTCACCGACCGATTATCAGGACAGGCTCTTTATAATCAGGCTAGGCAAATTCTAATATATTTATCCAATAGACATGAATGTCTTTGCTACAAAACGAACTTTGAGCACTTATTGGTCGAAACTTGATACCCGCTTTTTTGATTCGTTGTCAGTCATCCTTTTGTCAGTCGCCAAACGTAAACAAATAAATGTGATTTTATTTTCAATTATTTTGCATATTAGTAACTATTTAATTAATTACACAAATTATTTATTTTCCAACAGATTATGGACAATGGAAAACACACAAAAGAATTTTAAACCTTTATCAACTAGATATTGTCATCAAATAATATTTCACAAGTTTCTTAAACATTAACATTTAAACAAAAACATATAGCTGAATTCACTTTTTTCAATTCTCACTGTTGTCAAAATAAATAACAGGTTTAATCTGAGTTCAGTATGTAAATGTAATTTATAAGTTTAGTACTAATAGTACGAAAATAATTGAAAATAACTTCACATGAACATTTTGTTTGTTTACGTTTAGCAACAGCTTGCCAGCAAAAGAAAAGAACACGAGTTTCGACCAATCAGCGCGGATGTTTCGTTTTGTCGAACGACACTTTTATCGTATTCACAATATACGTACCGTACTTCGCCCCATTAGAAAGTGACTAGAAATGATACGGCACATTGTCAATGATTCGTTCAACTGAGAATGTGTCGACCGTTTAGAATTTGCCTAGTCCAATTATAAAGTGTCTGCTCTGACAATCGGTCGGTGACATAAATATCGGGGACTAAATGCGAAAATGGGTGTCTCGTACTGGTAGTCTTGTCAAGCAGGCTAATATTCTTCCCTGGACTACATCTACGTGGGCGTCACGTGAGATACGAGCAGCGATGCAACACTTTTAAACCACTATGAAGTTACACTTTTACAAGTTCTCTGTACAACAAGCAGTAGGACAGTTTCTAGACGAGTCGTTCGCCATGAGGTTATAACGCTTCTGTCCAACCAAAAAATCAAATTATCAACCAAAGCCAAATGAATGTCCGTGCTATGACATCCTACACATTTCATGCCATTGGCATCCTCTTCGCTTCGCGCTATTGATATTCTCTACAGTTCGTATTGACATCTCCGATTTATATATACGGTAACCAGCGGAGCCCCACGATTTCACCTGCACAATTTAATTTAACTAACAAATGTCCAGCCTAAGCTGAACTCTATTAAGAACACTATCACATTCTCAAATATTCGATTCGGTTGATATTTCAGTGATTTTATTAAAATATTTTTTCTTAAAATGCTATTCACATACATATTTCAATTCGTGCATCTTCTCGATCGGAACATACGCTAAATCCTCTATACTTGCAAGACTAACCCATACCTCGCATCTGTAACTATAAAAAAATACTAGTTAGTTTTATATTATTCTACAAGTTAGTTTTGAAGTATTGTTTGAAATTATTAATAAATGCTACATATTATTATAATAATAATAAATAAATCTGTTTATTATCACACCATGAGTCCATACATATACATAAAAATATAAAGAGAAACTTAAATTTACAAAATTAGTAAATATACACGTGAAATAAAATTTTTATTTATTTTATATGCAGAGCTACCCAGTACCGCCAGAATGGTGAGTTCCATCTGCACACTACGGTGCTCAGGAGACCATTATTGCTATGATATTGTAAATAAATGCTTACCGGGTCTCATTAAAGGAAATTTGGAAAAAAACCTTTCTTGATTTGCTTTAAAAACTTCAACTTTTGTTTATGGCAACCGAGATTTTCTTTAAAACATATCTCGCCAGTTCTATATCGTTTGCCTAACATTCTGTGACTCGTGAGTTTTATAGTTTTTTTACAAGATATATCAAAGATTTGTATAAAATTAATTAAAAAGGTATAATAATAACACTATTTGACACATTTAAAATAAAATGATTCTTTTTCACTTTTCCTTGGCTACGCACGACTTGTGCATTAGCCATTCCAAAGTTTGGGAAACGTTTGATTTATAAAATAAAGGAACGAGGAATCGAAATGGGAATAAGGTCAATATTAGGGTTAGTGAAGTGATAAAATTAAATATACAAGCTAACTACAAGTTCTATAAACTTGTAGACACACATATATATGAATGAATAGTTTTATAAGCATCTTTACTATTTTTGGCCATAAGGACAGAAATCGAAGTCGGGAAGGGAACGTGAAGTGATGATAATGACGTGTACAGATTGATCATATAAAGGGCAAAAAATGTTATGTTCGCATCACCAACAGCAGAGCCACTTTTACACAAATCAGAATCAAGAATTTTCCACTTCGCTAAATGAGCAGGAGTGCAAGTATGACCGATCCGT
>JWHW01046201.1:0-14237 GCA_000931545.1 Papilio glaucus
TAGCATTGCAAAATTGAGATTAAATAAGTTTGCCGTTCCATTTGAAGCACTAAAAACTCATGTGCACAGATGCAGAAGGATTTGGAAGTTACAGCCGTTACAGCAGTTACTTCTCAGTTTTCTACATCTTCAGAACACTCAAATGAATATAATATTGATAGCCCATATTTGACCAAGGTAATTTAATTAATTATGATACTTATGGGTTGATTAATATTTTGTTTGAATAGGCCAAATTCATTATTTCTGTGGATAAATAAAATTGATTAATTTTCTGTTAACATTATAGAAATTTGTCGGAGGTCTTAGCCATTGTTGGAATATTATAATGTGATTAAGATTATAAGCACATTGAAAGCTCTAAAATAGAATATTTTGTCTTTCAGAAAATTTCAAAAAGCAAAGGCATATTAAAGGACCTGGATATGAAAAAAGTTGCCGAACTAACACCCAGAAAACAAAAACTGTACAAAAGAGGCAGAAAAAACTTAAATGAAATCTTGAGACTGAGAAGAAAATTTAAAAAAAATAAAAATTTAAAAACAATATTAGACAGTACAGTTGCAATATGCCTGAAACGGTTTTGCGCAATCAAAAATCGAGAATTAGTTGAGGAAGCCTCAAAAAAATCATTATTAAGAAAAATAAATATATTTAAACTTGTTTAAAAGGCTTGTTTCATTTGGTATCGCTTATTATAAATGTGCAGAAACCGGAAACGAAAATTGTATGATTTAATCCATTCCGGAATTTTAATAGGCGTAAGTGACAATTAATTAAATGTACCATTTAATTGATCGTCTTTTACGCATAATGAAATGGTATCGAATATAAAAATAGAATTAAAACTATTCAAATATCCCGCGTTATCAAAAGTTACTGATGGCATACACGGCAGCGCTAGTGTGCTTCTGTGTAAGCATTTTTGAAGTATGAAGTTGACGTTCTTCCCTTTAGGGTTTAAGTTTTCTGTGCTCGGTTGCCATAAACAAAAGTCGAAGTTCGTAAGGTTGCCAATGATTTTTACAGAAATATAATGTAATATTGATAAAAGAAGGAAAATAAACAATATTTTCGAAAATATTTTTTTTAACACTTTGAATACCTATTTTTGAACTCCTGTCCTCTAGTTCTTTCACTAAACAAGGCAATATATAATTAAACAAGGCATAAGGCTTTGACCATTTTGACATATTTAATGCATAATTTATTTGAATTTGATTAAACATTTAATTTGACGTATATATTGTGATAAGTGAAAACGTATTTTTCTTCATTAGTGTTTAGTATAGCATTATTAATGTAAATATTTAGAAAGTCGATAAAACTATATTATATGGTATCAATTTTTTATGTATTTGTGTTCACTGTGCTGATGAATTAATGAATTGGTGTCAATTTGTTTCTTAAGTATAGTACCATCGTTTTACGCTAGCAAGATGAGAACTGTCCAAGAGAAAGAAGCTGGCGCTTACATATTGAAGAGTTACAGTCAGTTTTTTAAGAAACAATATCAAGACCATCTTGAAATATGTGACCACTCTATTTTAATAGGAAATAAAACGTTCTTACCGATAAAAATTGATATGATGCCCAGGGAACATATCCCTATTCCAGACTTAGTTTCATCTGATAATATCATAATGACGAAAGTTTTAGGGGTATTAAGCTCATTGTGTGTTGAAGTTTCTACTTTGAAAAAAGAAGCATTTGAAAGGTCAGTATACATAAGTACACTTCTATTGAACTCTTAAAAATGGAAAAACAACTATTACATTTACAACTCTGGCAATAAGTCACTTTATTACTATAGTTTTGAGAACTAGTGCCGAGTTTATCACATACTATAATATTACATACTATAAGATTAGGTATTTATTTATATAAGAGTGGAATCTATTATACATATAACCATAGGTTTTCACTGCTGAAAACATTCACATAAAACATATTGTCATCTCATTTTTTTCAGAGAGAAACCTAGTATATGATAGATACACAGTACCCCAATGGAAACCCATGGTTATATGACAATAAACTTTAATCACTGTAAACTTTTGCCACTAGATTTTTTATGGCAAAAGGATGAAATTAAGTAAGTTGTTACTTGCATCTGCTACCATGCGACAACTTGCAGATGTATTGCTAGCTTGTTAAGGAAATGGAGATTTTGATTGGCCCATGGGTCTCTTGTTCTTAACTTCTCCATCTTATCTCATTAATCAAAAAAATAAAGAGAGGTGACATGGAGAAGCAGGGTTGGCCATAAGATAGAGCGAAAGAAGTAGTTTCTTTAGGTAAATAAATATGTACTCACACCTGTAACACAGAGGGGTAGACAGAGATCATGGAATTCCATTTGGTGCAATCCTGTTACACCTCTCTTTCTTTTACATTCATACATCTATGCATACTTGCTCGTCAGATAGGGGTGCTTCTTATATCACCCTTCTTTAGTGAGCCACAAAATGAACTTTCTTTAGGTCTAGGTAACAAGGTATAAAACTAAGAAAGGGGCTGCTCAAAGTGAGATAATCTTTTTTTACATTTTTTTTCACCTTAAACCCACATGAATGTAACATAAAACATAATATAGCATAGTTAAACCCTGTTGGTTCCCATGTTATAAACATAATGAATTGAAAAATATTTAAACTTAGTATAAACAAACATTTTACAGGTATTTTCCATTCTTAGCTGTATATGAAGAATACACTCAAAGTGACATTGCTTCACAAATGGAATCAATATGTGCATTTAATGCATTTGTTTCTCATTGCAATGACACACTACAGAACTTATGCAACCAAGTATTTGCCATTGTAACTGAAGGTGTTATAAATCTTAGTAAGTAACTAAATATTTTTTCAAGTCATCCTATTACAAAATAAAGTTGTTCATATGTACAATGTTATCAATTATTGAAGGGATCAGTTGCTATTAATTAATATAATTAATAGTCATGATAATTTGCTGTACGAAAGTAGAACTATAAATATGTGTGATCATGAAACACAGATGTATACATCACCGACGGATTGTCAGAGCAGACACTTTAGTGTACTTTTAGCAACAGCTTGCCAGCAAAAGAAAAGAAAAGGTCCAGGATACGTGTTTCGACCAATCAGCGCGGAGTTTCATTTTGTCGAACAACATTTTTATCATATTCATAATATGCCTACAGTACCTAACTTAACGACTTCGCCCCATTAGACCACCGTTTAGAATTTGAATTGAATTTGAATTTTTGACCGGAAATGAAACATCATATTGTCAATGATTCTTTCAACTGCCAATGTGCCAACCGTTTAGAATTTGCCTAGCCCAATTATAAAGTGTCTGCTCTGACCATCAGTTGGTGACATATATTTGAAAAGTAGATCATTGTGTATGTGCACTACTATAATTGTGAGAGTCCATTCATGAAATAGATGTTGCTGCTGCATTACTGTACTGCTGATTAGTGTTGTATTCAGGGCCATCTTAACCATTCCGTGCCATTCTGGGGACTTAGGGTATGCTAAAATATAAGTCCATACGGAATATAAAAAAACTTAAAATATAAGCAAATATATAGTCTTTATAATGAATCATTGTCATTTTCAGATGGAATACAACTGCATTATATTATTAATAATATAGGAGAACTATTCACTATAATAATTCTATCAGAATTATTAATATCTAGAACATCATTGCCTACTAAATGGAGTAACTATTGTAAAAGTCTGAAGACATTCACTCCAGAAAATTTAGAAACATGTGATGAAAAATTTAAAGCAATTTTGGGTGCCATTGATAACATTACATCTAAAATTATGAGTGATGATATTGTTCAAAATACACTTCATAATTTATTAAACCAAAGGAAAAATCAGTTGGTTGGAAAAAATTGCACTATTGTTGCCTCAGAATTTACTCAATACATTAAGCAAGCGCTAATTAACCTTGATAAATTAGTGCAAGAAAAACCTACTACAGAGAATATGTACAAATGCATAAAAATCAATTCCCTGTTGGTGCTAAGCTCACATTTATTTGGTACCAGTGATAAAAAGATATTTAAGGCTTTAGTTGATCTAAACACAAAGGTATGCTCTAATTCATATAATTATATAGTAATAAAGGTTTCTTAGATTTTCTGGTTATAAAGATTTCTCATTCTTTTTCTCTTCAAAAATTGACTTCATTAAACTTAAATTTTGTATGTAAAAGACATTCCAGATACTATAAAGTGAGGGTCAGCAACCTTTTGACAGTAAGGGGCTACTAAGGACTATCTTGTGAAATAATATAAAAATAATAATTAACAAAGCAATCTTCTTCATTTTTCTTCTTCATCTCTGCCTAAAGTCGTTCAATCCTGGTAGTAGGTTCATTGATCGCCACAAAAATTGGTCCCCTGTCGCCCTCATCCAGTTTACTCCCGCAACTTTGACCAGATCCATCTTGCCGGAGATCTACCTATGTTACGTCGTCGTCGGTCGATAGGTTGAAATGACTGCTACGTATAGCCGTCCCCATCAGCCATCAGTTCTGCGCGCGACGTGTCCGGCCCATTGCAACTTAAGCAATTTTTTCGGCGATGCCAGTCACTTTGGTTCTGCTGCGGATCACATCATTTGTGATGTGAATATGCAGAGAGACTTCAAGCATAGCCCTCTCCATTGCCTTTTGAATGACCTTAAGCCGTCTAATTGTCTCGGTTCCGTAAGTCATCACTGGCATACACACTGTTCATAAGCTTATTTTGAGACCCACATTTTTTAGGCCACCGCGCATTATACTGAGTTCTTTGACGGTTTCAGCCTCGTTATTGGCAAATCGAAGATGATTGATGTACTCGCCGCGGTTGAAATACCATCGCCCAGTCTTACATTGCGGTACAATTGGATAGGTTGTGTGCACTTCGATGTATCGGTAATCAATTTGGCACCGTTCGAGAGACTGTAATACCGCCCAGGTCTGTACCGAATCGAAATCCTTCTCGTAGTCGACAAACGCTAAGCATAGGGCTATGCTCGTCGGTCTTCTGTATAATCTGACGCAGGGTATGTATGTTGTCTACGGTACTGAAGCTTTTATGGAAACCGGCTTGTTCGGGAGACTGGAAGTCGTCAAATTTGTGAGCGAGACAGTTAGTAATGACCCTCGAAAACAACTTATAGACTTGGCATTATGGCTCAGAATTGCAATGGACCTTTAGTTCTTTAGGTTCATTATCGCTCCGGGCCGCGTGTTGCCAGCCACTGCTATAAAGTAACCAACTGCATAAAATGTATTTAAAGCATTTTGGTGCTCAAAGTTGACTGAATAATTTTAAACTTCTTCCCTTGCCTTGGACCCATGTCCAGTTGTAGGCTACCAATGGCTGCCGATGACAATGATGATAATCATAATTAGCGATCATTATTAAATAGAGATAATAGCAACTTGTGGGATACCCTTAGAATATATATTTAAATTTTACTAACATTGGAATAATTCAATATTGAATTTCCAGGCACACAGTATTCACATCATAGGAACAACACTATGGTTCCCGGAACAGTTTTTACAAAGATATTCACCGTCGCTTTCTTCTAGTCATGGCAAATTATCACAAACGATGCTTAAATCACGACAAGCCTATATGAACGCCAAGAAATTGTTGCTGTCTCGAGATGTGACAACTTTACAAGCTGTTTGCTCACAGTGGATATTAAACGTTGAAGACCTTTTTTCAAATTGTATTAAATTAGATGCAGCAGAAATGAGCCTTCACGCTAAAATAATATTAGAAGGACTCGATATTGCCTCCACTATTTATCATTCTCTCTTGACCTTTCTAAACTTACATTTGTCACTGGGAATACCTTTATCGAAACAGACTTTAATGTCCCTCTTTGAAATCATTGATATACTAAAAGGTGTTAAAAATGCCGTTACTCGTAATTGTAGTCAGATCATAAATTCAACTACGATGATAATTCAACATTTGCTGTTTCAAGCTGCGTCTACTATACAAGAAGTGAAGAAAATGTTAATGTGTGATAAAAAATATGCTAACAAAAAACTAGATGAGCTCACTTGCATTGTAATCGCTGAACAAGCTGTGAAAGGGGCGGCTACCGTCGAGCGCAATACCGCTACGAACATTGCGTTAAGTTTTGTTCCAGACACGACGTATGTTGACGACACTTACGTAAAATTGGGAACGTTACTTGAGAAAATACAAATTCTGACACAATTTCTTAATAATATGGATAAATATTGCAATTGTTCATGGATGTTGTGGCATCAGAACATAATTCCAGTTTATTTTGATCAACCATTCAGCGTCCAATTAAATGCACTAAAATTGAAGAATTTCTTCATGGTATTTGAAGATTGCGCAGCTCTACTTTACAAAACAGACAAATATTATGCATACGCAAAGATTACAGACTTTTTAACCAGTGCCAATGAAATAGTTGAGGATAAAATATTGAATGATACGAGTCAAAACATTGAAACAAACTTACGTTTACATACACATTCACATCTGCAATTGGATATAGTCAATCCGTTTACAGATGACATGATAAAGAAAATATTCCTAATAGCTAACAATTTAAGAATTTTGAACGTTTACACAAATGTGGTGCACGATGTGGAACATTATTTATCAAAAACTTACTACAATTTAACCACCGTCGTATTATCTGACTGGAAAACCTACGGAGAGATGCGACAAATGGCTAAACTTAAATTTAACCTTGCAACGGTACAAGACAATCTTCCTAAACAGACCTTAGAACAAGGTTTAGATATACTGGAAATTATGCGGAAAATACATATCTTTGTTTCTAAATATCAATACAACTTAAACAATCAAATTTTTATAGAAAAGAGTAGTAACAACAAGCATTTGAATTCTATAAACATAAGACACATAGCAAATTCAATCAGAACTCATGGTACAGGAATAATGAATACCACTGTAAATTTTACGTATCAATTTTTGAAAAACAAATTCTTTATCTTTTCTCAATTTATGTTCGATGAACAGATTAAATCAAGACTGGCCAAAGACTTGAGATATTTTAAAGATAACGCACACGCCAGTGGCAATATGTATCTTTATAAGCATGCTGAAAAATTCAATAAGGGTATAAAAATGTTAGGTCTAGCCGAGGACGGTCAGAGTTATTTGGATTTATTTAGAGACCTCATAACTCAAATAGGTAATGCCATGGGGTATGTGCGAATGGTCCGTTCCGGTGGCCGACATTGCTGTTCAGACGCAACCGCTTTTCTGCCAAGCCTCGACAACAAATCATTTAAACAGTTATGTCAAGAAAATTCTCTGTGCGACAAAGCAACCGAGGCTGCAGAGAATTTAGACAATAACATTAACGATCTGGTATCTAATTTTGTAGAAGGCACTGAATATTTTAAATTACTTGTTGACGTTTTTGCGCCAGTGTTCAGGAATCCTAAAAATGTTCATTTAAAAAATTTCTTTATAATCGTACCACCTTTAACCCTAAATTTCGTTGAACACATGATATTATCGAAGGACAAAATGTCAAAGAAAAACAATGCGGGCGCTGCTTTTACAGACGACGGTTTCGCTGTTGGCATAGCGTATATACTGAAGTTATTAGATCAGGTAAATATTTCATGACTACTCTGTTACGTTCAAGTTGACACAGCGCAGGTAGGCCTTTCCCAAGATGGATCTGGTCGAATTTGAGGTCGTCGACTATATGAGGATGGTTCTTGTGGCGATCTAGCCTAGGTCCAGCAGTGGACCTCTATCGGCTGAAAGGAAGCAAGGAAGTCGTTACACTTTAGTTCATAAACATCACAACAATTCGGGCTTAGAGTGGAGCTACGCTTTATATTGAAATAGCGATTTTTCTAAGCATAATCCACCACAAAGATGATCTATTTTAAACAGAATTGTGATAAGGTTGGTGACACTAATATTTTTTTGCGATAAATCATTCCAATTCAACCAACAAAATGAGATTTAGTAAAAGTAGTAAATACCTGTAATACTAAGTATGGACATGTTAAAAGTATGAATGAAGAGAAAAAGACAAGACCAATTTATCGCCCCATATGAGCATGTATGTGTAGATGTATGTAGAGGCGAGTGTGCCAGAATTGCGCCAAATAGAAATCCGTGATATCCGCTACCCCTCTGGGTTATGGGCGTAAGTGCGTATTTATTTTATTAATAGTAAGTACTTTAGCTGTAGTAGTAACAGGTAGGGTATACTAGTTATGTCTCAGGATTTCATATAATTAAAAATTCTGCTGCTACCCTTGTTATGCAAAATATACTATCCTAGTTTAGTCATTTTGAATTAAAATATAAAATTGGGTAAAATGTTATTATGGTTTAATATAAATAATATGAAACAATTTTATATATACTTAAACTTTTCCACATTTTGTTTACTCAAGCTTAATAAATTTCTTAATTTGTTTGATTTTAGGATCCAAATTTTGAATCCCTGCATTGGTTTAACTCAGTATGGAGCCATATAAAGGGAGAACGAGAAGTTATTAATGAACAAAAAAATCAAGGAACTCTTCAGCTACAACAAGCACTTGCACTTTCGGAAAAGAAAATTAAAACACTTGAAGAAGAGTTTCAGCTATTTTATTACAGTCTTACTAGTGCTCGAATATTCTTCAGATAATTTTTTACTGTATGTTATGTTAATTCATTATGTGTACAAAATTGTATGTAAATAAGAAATCTAAATAAATTAACAATCTTTTTATTGTTTTAGCATTTTTTTCATAAATATTCTGCAGATTTGCAGCAGGTGCCACCCAAGAACCTATCATACCTCAATGTAGCTACATATATAATTCCTTACTTTACTCCATAGTATTATTAGCTGTCAATACTTGTTGCATTTCTTGAAGCGCCCCATACTCTAAATGATCTTCCAATGTCTTTGCACATTTTACTACGGATTTTTCAGCATTCTGGCTTTGCAAATAGTTAATAAGTCTTTTCATAGCTTGATAAGCTTGAACACCAGATGAAGGTGGTGAATCATTTTCCAAGAGAGTATTATTTACATTAAATACAATATCGCTTGTGGAATTTGAATTTATAATGTGTAGATCTTTGTCACATTCAATATAACAGTCCAATAAATCTGAATACCTTTCAAGATCTCCAGGGATATTATGCAATTTGCACCACTGCAATAAACTGTGATTGGAATCAGTAGCATCACCTGTATTTAAATAAAGACAACCGTTTTCGAGTGGAAAAAACAATCTTAGTATATATTCAGATGCCACGCTGCTCCAAGCGGCACTCATAATGTTCATATAATCTATGATTGAAAGACCACTACTATCTTTATTTAATAATATTTTTTTTGTCATTTGGATTCTTCTGTAATGAAATTTGAAACATTTCGAAATCATTGCCATGTTTTTGGTAACAAATTCCATATTATTAAGTTTTTCTATTTTAATGTTGCTTAAATTGATACTTTTAAGCAAGTTTTCTGGAACATCCAGTACTAAACTTACTTTACGATTTTGAGCCTGCAGATCACTGTCCCATTTGGTAAGATAATTCTCAATAGTCTGATAGTTAAGGCAATTATTTTTACTCTGATAATATTGTAAAGGAAGGCTTCTCACACTGTATTCTTGAACTGTTTCATCTCCTACTACTAATAGCTCCTTCTTATCAACCCCAGAGCAACTAACAATAAACAACAAGCATACATGCTTATCTGAACTTTGTTGATTTGCATATTTATCAAAGTCAAAAGAATAGTGTAATCCAACACCTCCACCAATGTAAATGTTGTTAACATCTAGATCTTTCACAAATTTATTCCATTCCTCTTTAGCTACATCACTACATTCAATGCTTGAACTAAATTTCATAACATTATTTCTTCTTCTAAAGTCCAATAACCAATCATCTATACAGCTGAAATCTTCACTAATAGTATTTATTATTTCTTCAGCTTTCTCTCTTAAATGTTCTTCTTTAATTGTTTTTCCTTTTTTAACTTCACTTGCAATCCAATCTAATAATGTTTGATTTAAATTTATGCATCGAACTTCATTTAACAGGTTAAACTTTTGAGCCGATATCGGTTCTCGTTACTTCTCGTTCTTACACGAACGAAATTCTAAAAATTATGCAACCATCGTGATTTAAAAGGTTTCGTCATACATTGCATTGTTATGTCACTTGGGGAAACTTTCTATGCGTATCAAAAGATCAATGTATAATAAAAAAAATAATTGAATGGCAGTTGCAAGTATTATAGTAAAATAAATATGCGCTCACGCCCGTAACCCAGAGGGGTAGGCAGAGATCATGGATTTCCATTTGGCGCGATCCTGACACACCTCTCTCGCCTCTTCTACATTCATACATCTACGCATACAAGCTCGTCGGTTATGGGCGCTCCTAATAATAATGTGTACTAGATTTCTTAAAATTTTGTATTTACGTAATTTTTTTAGTCCCGATGCGTAACGTGTAAAAGTTAAAATTATTTTGAATTCTTCTTATTTGTGCATTTTCCTCTAATGGTAAATTATTTTACTAATTTAAAAATATAATTTATGTATATATATAATCATATTTCGATTATTCAACCTGCCAGTTCTAACTAAGCCTGGTAAAAGTACGAAGAGAGGTTCATTTTAAGTAATAAAAAAGTAATTGATAATCAATAAATGTTGCTTATCACAAGGGTATTCGGGGTTGACATGACAATGAACGTGTTAACCCAGTCGAAAATTAGACTGTTTTATAAACTAGTTTACCGTCGATAATAAACGGTCTCGTTTCGTTGACGTAGAAAAAGTAAACGACCCACGTCTACTCTTTAGTGTTGTGTAACTCATACACGAAATAGGAATGAGGCGTGTTTATCGTAACAGGTACAAATCACAGGTATTCGTAAATACTAGATAAATAACAGTAGTTCCTGTGATATCATAATCTGTTAAAAATATCATTCATAAATCACAGTCTGCACTACACTCTTCACAAAACAAGAACTGTTCCTCCTGTTATTTGTTCTGTTTCTTCTGCGTATGTATTACTTATTAATCTGTCTCGCTCACACCCGCTTTATTGAATGTTGCTAAAACGAGAAGCACCTAGTATTACTAGTACTATTAATCTTTCTCGCTCACACCCGATTGATTGAATGTTGCTAAAACGAGTAGCACCTAGTATTGGTTTTATAGTACTAATTCAAATTGTAATCTTACAAGGAGATACCAACCAAAAAATTATAGTATTATGGTATCTGTTCCTGTTCCTTTTCCTTTCAGTTCGGAAACACTGCAAGAATAATCCTAACATTACCTCATATATTATTTTACAATTTTGAAAGTTAAATATGTATTACACGCATATAATTATAATATGCATGAAATTAAAAAATATATAAATTCTAAATAATGGTAAAATAGTTTTTTCTTCGTATTAAAATTAATTGACACGAAATATACTTGTAAATTCAATGAATTGACAATCCTAAGGCTAATGATGTACTAGTACTCACATTTGTGCTTTGTGCTGTACATGTTTATTTTCTAACAGAAGCGTTTAAAGATAAATACCAGGCTGTTATTTAATAACAGATATCGATATCTGTTATTACTGCGTAACAGTAAAAGGATTAATAGATATCTTGTTTGACCTGTTATAACCCAAGACTAACATGAAACACCTCAAATTTCAAACTTAAAAAATACGTAATTATTGATAACATTATAAATCTTTATTTTAATTACAAATGTTTTTTTTACACAATTTTATGTTAAGTAACAGTAAGTCTTAGTTTCTTTAGTCTTTGTATAATATAAACCTCATGTAACTTTTCCCTCAGAAAATACGATAAGACATTTTGTGTGTACTTTTCATTTGAGGACCACCTCAAATGATGTGGAACATTGTCCCACCCAAGGAACATTATACTTTAAAGAGGTCCCACCTCAATTGGCAAAATGAGTACCTCATACAAACTCATCATTTTGGATTGTCCTACCCATAATTATTACTCTTTCGGCCAGTACTACTGGCCACTACTGACCAAAGATGATATAATACTTAATTACTACTTTAAAAAAAATCTGAGATTTGAGTAATCAATTAGTAAAGTTTAAATAATTATGTCAAATAGTGTTGATTTTATATTTTAAGAATTAATTTTATTTTAATAATTTATTTCAATTAATTTAAGAACGTTACTTTCATAATTTATTTTGTTTATTTATACTAGTAATGTACCTATAAACCTATCTATAATTTTTATTCCACAAGAGTAAAATGAATGATCATATTCATAGATGAATGGGTTAGACTTGCAAGTATAGAGGATTTAGGGTTCCGATCGAGATGTTGCAGGAATTGAAATATGTATGTCAATAGCATTTTAAGAATGATTAAAACTTTGAATATGATAGTGTTTTTAATAGCGTTCAGCGTAGCCTGGACATTGGTCGGTTAAATTAAATTGTGCGGTGGTAAGTATACTATTAACGGAAATTTCTTTTCCCATTTTTTATATTTGGCCACATTTAAGCTCAATGTTTTTAAATAAAATTACCAATAATAAAAAAATCATACAACATTGGGAACGAATCTAAAGTTGTTTCAAATATGGAATTTAAAATTTTTATAGGAGCCTCGATAACCACCCTACATTATATCGATAACCAAGCGTACTTCGTTATTAACTCCGTTAGCTTGGTAGCTCTTTAGAGTATAATGTTCCTTGGTGACATAACTCTTTTGTTCCAAGCCAAGCCTCTTCTTAACGTAGTTATTACATTCTCTTTGGTCGGGAAATCTTTTTATCTGGTTTTCTTGTTTATGAAGTGTCAGTTGAGATTGGAATAAAATATTGATAAAATAATTTTTACAAATATGGCAACTGTGGCTACCAACATAAAAAAATTAGAGACGAACCTATTGCTTTGGTATTAACCTTAAAAATTAAATGAATTTCGGTTTCAAATTAAAATAATTTTATTTATTGTATGATTTTTTAAAAAGAAACTTTGCTAAAATTTACTATACAATACATAAGTAAAAAATAACTTCGCTTTTTCAGAGCAAACACTTATTTCAAACAAATCAATCATTTTTATCATAAAATTTGACCTGAAGAGATAAGGCACAAAGCTATAAGCCTATAACAATGTTATAAAAACACTTAATAGAATGTTGATTTGTGTTAATTGTATTGGAATCGGCCACTCAGCTATAATTATGTCGACACATAACTTAATGTCAAGTCTTACTGAAGTCCAAATAGGTATGCTATATTTCCTGATGAGGGTCTCCAAAGCATTATAGTTGATAGCAATAAATTCACTGCCTGGGGAATCTGGTTGATCAACTACCTGCTAGCTTAGGAACACGGTGACAGGGATATGGGATAAGTAAAGTGAGACCACGGAAATGTATATCAAGCACTAGTAAGCAGTGGTAAAAAAACCTTGTCTAAGTGACGAAATGACTTAGCTCAATAAATATTGTTGTATTTATGAAACACAATTATGAAGGAGATTAAATTTTTTCAATCGTCATAATACGAACAAGAATCTTAACTAGTGATTTTTAAACGTAAGAAACCGACATAAAAAATCTTCATAAGTAAAAGCTGTTTGCGAACCGAATCATATCTTTTATACTAGAAAAGATAGTTTAGTAAATTAAAATATTTTTATTTTTTTGTGTCAAGAAACATCTATACTATATAGTCGTATAATAAAAGCGATATTACCCTAACAATAATATAAGTTAACAACCAAGAAACTCGAAGCAACTTTTCAATAAAGCCTGTTAAGAAATAAATAAAATGCATAAGGTTGTTAACTGTTTATTTACGTCTGAGAAATGTTTTCTTAATCTAATTTAAATAACTTTTGACATTATAGCATTTAGCTTCAACTTAAATAATGTTGTCAATAAATCGTCATGGCCTTTTTATGACAATTTATTTACGATTGTTATCCAAATGTAATGGAGTAAAAATATGACATAATATGATTATTCTCTTTGTACAATTGTACTTTTAAAACAGAAACTATAACGGCTATAGGACTTATTAAGCCTGCGTCAATCTTAAGTCATGATGAGGCCGTAAGAGTTAAGATAGCTTAGTTTAGATTTTACATTACACTTTATCAAAGCTTTTTTGGACCGTCAATAAGCTTGGGTATATGGTACAATCATTAAAAAAGCAGTT
>JWHW01046228.1:0-13242 GCA_000931545.1 Papilio glaucus
TTGTTTTTGAATATAGTTTTTTTGAAGTCGGTTTTGTTTTTTGTTTAATTGAATATAGTGTTTTTTAAAGTCGGTTTTGTTGTTGTTTAATTGAATATAGTTTTTTTGAAGTCGGTTTTGTTTTTGTTTAAAAGTTTCTTTTCTTGATTTTTATATCATATGTATAGATGACAATAGTATTTTGATAGCCTGAATCCACTGGTTGACCGTGACGTGTTAATAAATCGTGACACATGGGACACATATTTTATACGTCAGAATTGTAGTCTTAGAAGTGAAATATATATTTAAGGACCGTGTCAAATTAAATCCGTTAGCTCTGCCTACGCTTTTGTGTCGGGGGCAATAATGTTTATTTATTTTCTCTTCTGTCACTCCTGGCTTCCAGTGTCGTTTGGCCATTTCAAAAACTGATGTTTACTTTTCGCCTATTTAATAAAAGGTGAACGTGTGTAAAATTTCTACTTCCTAGGGCCAGAAGTTTCGACTGCGCTTTCAGGTCGGTCAGCCGGCCGGCTCGACCCGTGAAATACCACTACTTCACAGAAAACACGCGTGGAATACAAGTATTTTATGCTACTGCTTTTCCATCTATAAGGAAAGGATGAGAAGGACAAGAGGATTTCACGGGGGAGGGGATGGATAGGAAACGGAAATAATATTTTTTCTGTTTGTCTTCCTTTGTTCATTTTCTTTTCGTTTCCTCTTCCCATTGAACATAGGCAACGCATTTGCATTTGTTTGCTGATGCATATGGGTAGCTACTTAATATCGGTTGACCGCTTTGTCATTTGCCAACTTCTACTTTAAAAAACACGCACAAAAGACACTTAAAATCATATGTTATTGGTAAAAAAAGCTCAGATAGGTTGTTCCTTAGGATTTTTGGGAACAACAACAATTCTTAGGAACGACGGGAAAGCTACAATAATTCAATTAACTTTGTAGCATTCCCGTTGCTCCATCATAGACGTATTATGTCTATATATATATACTCTCTGCTTATCAACGCAAGTAACTGTGAGGTATTTGAGTATCAAAGTATAAGTTACTTCCTCTGTTACCCCGAGGGATACATTTTACTAAGTTGTCTTTTACGACTCTCCCGAGATCGTGTTAGGGTAGTAATCCATTTCTTACACAATTCCCGAGTCTTTTGAAATAACTTATATTCATTAAATATTTATAACGAAAAACGACAAGCCAATAATATTTCTTTATTAGTTTGTATAATAGAATAAACATTGTTCATTTATTTATTTTTTATTTCTTAAAGATAAAAGGAGCGAAAATATACCTATTTATTTTACAGGGATGTGTCTGGATGCTAACATTGTTTTTGTACAAGAAGGTGACATATGATGAAGAGGTTCTGGTTCAAGGAGGAGATCTGCAAAGAGATCAGTTGCAGATGCGTTACCTACTTTATTAAAGATCTATTTGGACGGAAGAGGTGATAGACAGGAAAATTGATATTTATTTTTCTTTCCCCTGTTCCTACAAATCCTCGCTTTCCCATCCTATAGGAATAGCAAGGGGAATAGGACAAGAATTGAGCACATCTACTTGACGGCTGTCTTTTGTGAGTTTGCGGTATTACACCGGTGGAGCCGGCGAATTCGTGCAACAGTTGTTGTTGTTGCGGGCTCTAGCACTGTTGTTTTTCCTCTTCTTACCTGACTGACCCAGAAGGAGGGTACCTAATATTCGCGCGTATGTACGTAAGAAAATTATGTATGTATATACACACGTTTCATTGTGACCTGTAGCCGGATAAATCCCCTATCGCAACCTTGACCAAATCATCAAACATATATAAATCAACAAAAATAGCTAATATATATTCGGTGGGTTCTTTTTTATGTATGTACATCGATTACTCCGTGATTTATAATCGGATTTCGATGATTCTTTTTTTGTTCGACAGCTAGTGCTCGCCATTTGGTCACATTTTTTTTTAATTCAAGATCCGACCAACAAACCCGACCAAGTAGTTTTTGAGTTATTCTTAATAATGCATAATATGACAACGCTGAGTTTTACTTTCTTGGCTTACGTAGGCAAAACTATAGGACTTACATTAAAATGATGTATGTAATATTTGTAGCCCTTTAAATAAGCTAAATAAAAGTCCGCGTAAAAGTAAAATCTATCTTGTATGGTTATCTCACAATAACCATTTTTTTCTTACGAAACATTAATTAAAACGCATACGCCACTTACTACGCTATTATTCGTGTTCGGTATGAATCCTTATCCATTTAAATGTGTTAATTATCAAAATAATTTAATGTAGATTATAATTGCCCTTTGAACTATATCATTCTGCCCAATAGTTTAGAAGATATCAAGAGATTAAACCAAAACTAAAAACTACGCGCAAGTGATTTCAAAAGCCGCGCAGTAGAGGGCTAGGTTTAGCGATGTGTTTAGTACTATGTACTTTTGTTTGTTTTCATGTATTATAGACACCAAAAAGTAAAAAAAAAAACTACGTTTAAAAAAAACCGACTTCAAAAACTAAAAAGTACAAAACAACTTAATAAAGATTTAATTGAATAGACCTCTTATACAAACCTTTAATATTCATAAAATACTATTATTTATATGTGCTACCTACTAATAGGTTTGAAGTCGGTGCCAAGCCGACTGTTTTAGACAAACTAATAATAGAATTAAGTTATAACTTAATTCTTCATTATAATGAATACCTACAATTCTTTATGTTCTAGACGAAGCTATCCCGCTCAGTCACACGGGGCGAGTGTAGGTTCAACTACTATTATATTTGGCTTGGCACCGACTTCAAACCTTTTAATAGGTAATACATAAAAATAATAATATTTTATGAATATTAAAGGTATTAGGTTTGTATAAGAGGTGTATTCAATTAAATCTTTATTAAGTTTTTTGTACTTTTTAGTTTTACAAGTCGTTTTTTTTAAACGTAGTTTCTTTTATTATATGTTTAGATAATGACGATGGCAATCTGTTGGTCATAACGCGAATAACTTCCATCAAACTCGCAAAATACACTCGACTTCCAGGCAAAACAACCCTCACATCGGCCTGTTTGACATTTAAAGCCCGGAACACAAGCGACCCGTGACTAAAAGGGGCGGCCCTTTTGTGATCCTTTTAATTCCGGCCCCCTGTCTACAACGGAACCTTATTAACTTCAAATTGCGACGACAAATTAACAATACAACCCCGAAACATTTCCACGGATAATTTCGCTAGAATTATTCTGTCAACCCTTTTTTATGTATAATATGTATGCGTTGTTTAATTTCTTTATTAAACTTCGGTTTTATACAATTTATTTTGTTTGAAAAATTTACTTTATTATTTGTGTATATATGAGCGCCGAAAGTCTCGAAACACTTAAAAACAGAGGCAGTCATAAGGACTGCAGACAGAAGTGAAAACTAAAAACAGGTTGGAAGGCGCGGCTATAGTTCAAAAATAAATATTTAACAAAAATAAACCCTTTTGTATACCTTAAATAAATAAATGAAAAGACGAAACTATTCTAAATTCAAATAAGCGTGTTGCTAACGCATGTTGTTCACGGTCACGTTCAAGTAATAAGATTTTCCAGTATTTTCACTTCAAAAATTTTGAAACAAAATAAAAAAAAAACAACACAAAATGTTTACGATTTATTTATAACAATGTTTTATTTTAGTATAAAGTGCACATAATACTTATATAAAACCTCAACTGCACCATTCATGATACCTTTGTAACATAGTTATTAGTTTCGTTATATCATATTTTTGGTATTGCCACTCAGGTCCTATTGTGCTCTAATATGTTCTTAAATTAATACTGCATTTTAAATTGTAACAAAAGCATTAACTTATACTTAATTAACAAAACCTTTTATTAAATGGAATACCAAAGACTTATTATAAAAATACACACTGTGGAGTTATTGAGTTAAATCAGAACAAAACAATTATGCTGCCTAAAAATTTAATTAGAATAATTCTCTAGTCTCATTCCTAACATTCCAACTAATCTTTATCTTAGCCAGATGGTTCCCTACAGTTTCAAACCCACAACCATACCATTCTAAACTGTTTTCTATTGAATTGATGTAGACTGCAGCCTATCTTTGAGTCTAAGCAACCTTTTGTACATGGCAATTTTGTTCGCTGGGAAACTGCACTTCGGTTCATCCTCCTGTAAAAATCAAGGTATATCATTTTAGCTCTTAAGAGATATCATGCCTTTACTTTTGAGTATCTGTTACAACTGAGTATGTGACCTCCATGACCCTTTAACATCCACTTGCTTGCCTTGCTTGTTTTTATAGGAAGGCAAACACTACACTGATTGTACAAAATGCCAGATAAGTTAATTTAATCTTAGAAATACACAAATGTAATGTTGTACTTGGGTAGTGGTGTGTTAGTCTAACCAACCAATTTTATGTGACACCTGTTCCTATTTATGTTTGTTTTGGTCATAGTTGTATAGCATAGTACAATCCAAATGGTTCAAATATACACAACTTACATAAGGAAAGAAGTTGTACTCCACAAGTATGACCTCAAAGAATGTAGATGCTATTATTAGAGGTCCGTTTTTCCTTTCACAAACATCTAATTGCACTGCAAATTTTCCTTCTGGAAATATTGCTAACGTCTCAAATATAGGTCTTGACATCCGCCCCGTCTTTTGACTAGATAGCCTATACAATAACAATTCTCCAGCCCTTGTTGCTATAAGGACTATGTCCGCATAGAAGAATAAAGCGGTTATTGGTGGAAATTCTAAATATAAATGATGATACATATCCGTGTCCAGCTTGAATATATGACGAGAATAACAGACAAAGTTTCGATCATTTATAGCATATATATTCCTCAAATGCTTCACCCATTCAATGGGACAATTTATTAACTTTTCCAACACCTGATTATCTTTGGTAATATTTAAAATTCTACCACATGTTGTAAATAAATGTAATATCTTATCACAGTATTGAATTTCCTTAATGCTATAATTGCAATGGATTATTAAATTTGATGCTATGGTTGCTGATGTCAAGTCACATTTATACACATCTCTATTGTTATAATAATATAATTCTTCTCCAGATAGCACGAAATTGTCTGCTTTAAAGAATTCTTCTGTGCTATTGCTGGAATCAACACATTTTTGGACATATAATCCCCATTTTGTAAGTAAAACTGTGACATTATCGTTGTTAGCAATTTTACTGCAAGTTATATCTGGAATTGCAACCGGTATGTACTTAAGGGTACTTATATCGTAGAAGACTACACCCCTTGCGTCTTTCAAAGGTAATACACCATAATCTATATCAAGGACATGTGATTTATCGTGGAGAGAAAACTTGTAGAACTCTCGCACTTTTTTATCGTATTTCGTGATGTTCAACCATAATTTAAGATTCTTATAAACATGATACCATCGGGAATCGTTGCTAGCCTTACGTTTAGCTATTTGTGATGAATATTTAAATTCATTCAGACACATTTCTTGCCAAATGTGATCACTTCCATCTATAGAATCTCTCCATTTTTTACATACTCTTCGGCACTTTCCAACTGATATACCGTCGATTTTCAATAAGATTTCAATAAATATCTCTAATGGCAAGTCGTTTATATGGATTCTCTGCTCCATTTAAAAATCGATTTATTTTACGTAACCTAGAGCAGTAAAAACATTTTATTTAATTTTCGATACACAAATGTGCTATA
Organism: Papilio glaucus; assembly: GCA_000931545.1. Lineage (NCBI taxonomy): Eukaryota > Metazoa > Arthropoda > Insecta > Lepidoptera > Papilionidae > Papilio > Papilio glaucus. The sequence continues at coordinate 5,739 of JWHW01046228.1, forward strand.
GATAGCCAGCCAAAAAGCATGGAACTTACGAGTATATTACTATAATTTTTGTAACTGAATTAATTTTAATTTAATTTTTATATAATCTAGTAACATAATGTAAACAAATAAAAGGTCTTGTGATTTTGACCACAGACAAATGAAAATGAAGTGCAGATTTGACATTTGCATTTGAAATTAACACCACAGATAAATAAACCGATGAAAAGTATAGATGATATCAAGACCGAAAAATGTGATTTTAATATACTTGACATCTTCGTGACGAATAAGGCCATCATCTGACGATTTGGTTTTGGCTGTTATTTTGGTTATTAGTGCTTAAGTATTTTTTTCAAAATAGTTCAGCCAAAAATATTGCGTTATTGATCTAGAATCTATTGATATAATTTGGACATATGTGTAGAAAGGTCTTATCGTAACATCAGGAACGTAGTACTCGTGAACGTAGCTGTTCACCCACTATCAACAAAAGAAGAACCAAAATGACTAATCGCCCTACTATTAGTCATTTTGGTCATTGTGGTCCAAAATATTGGCAACGGTTGAAATCTATTCAATCCATCATAGATATGCGGTCCAACATAGATATGCGGTGAGATATTAAGTTGCGAGCACCTCATCGCTACGGTCGTGGGTGCACAGACTCAGACCTAGGAAAGTTTATGTACGACTCGCCTTTCAAGTCGTAATAGCGTCATAGCTTATATGCATAGCCATCACCGTCATGGCGTCCCTCGCAAATATATATTTTATTTTCATTTAATATATTTCCACGACGCTAAAAGTAATGATCAAACGAAACGCTCGAGAGCTTTGGAACTGTTGACGACAATTTGGCTCGCGTGCGCCTTTGGTGCGCTCACACCAGTCAACGATTGCAGACGTCAGTATTCAATGTACGCATCTTTACTTCGTCTCATACGAAATGTGCTTTAAATTCGGTGGATAAGGGTGAATTTGCTACGTTAACTTTTTGATTGACGCTTCGATCCTCGTCGCCTCTGCGTTATCATTTGTTTGCGGGCTGAGGGCTAGACCGAAAAAAGTAGTAGCAGTAACATGTGACATCTGACTGACCCAAAGAAAGCTTTTTTATCAAAATAAATTGGTACATTATAAATTATATGATAATTGTGTATAACTTTTACATTTAAAAACGACCTGTAAAAGTGAGTAATAAAAAAAATAATAATTTATCACGTATCTTATATATTATCTTCTGATAAATTAAAGTAGTAAACAGTAAAGTACAAAAATACAGCGAAAAGAACTCTGTTTTAACTGGGTGTCCATAAGAAACCTCTGTTTATGTCATTTAGATATTAAAAAAAAAACAAGCAAACCAACAAATACATTTTATTTAATTCACAATTGATTTCATTTAAATATAGAATGATAACAAGATTTACAATTAAGTTTTTTTATTTTATTTCGGTAACAGTTTTTCTCACTTTAAGTACATTTTTAGTCCATAATTTATAAAAAAAAAGTAAAAAAAGATTAACACCTTTTAAAAATATAAAACAATTTTAAATAAATTATATGAGAGGGAATGATTTAAAATTAATAATAACAAACATTCTCTTAACAAAACTTTTGTGTCACGTTCACATATTATTTTAATGCAGTCGTAATAATTTCAATGTTTAAAAATCAAACTTTGTGGTACGATTAAAAAAATTATTAATTTAACAATTGGTACACCATTGCGATATGATTGTGTTAGCAGTATCAGGGAATGCGACTTTTCGTAACCGCGACGATCAGTCAAATTGATATATTAACAATAACATGTTAATTAATGTTTGGTAAATTATTTATAGCTCTGTGCTGCCTCGTATCTATTAGTCAAGTACAAACGATCAGTCAGAACCTCTTTATTAATGCCCCTTCGTTTGACACCTGTCATATTAGATTTACGTTGACAAGGTTCCATCTCTCTTTAGGCTTAAATTCGAACTTTCACACATCAAGTTGACATGTATAAATCTGAATTTCATTTATAAAAATTGCTACACGCTAAATCTGTTCGACCCTGACCTATATATCGTGTAAAATGATAATAATTGATCGATTGTTACCACATACAAAACTCCGTACACCTCATTAAGTTAGTTCAAGTTGTGTTTTCACCAATGATATTTTACAAAAAGGAGGAGATAGCGGTCCAAAAGTGAAGACTCCAAAGCGTCCCGGTTGGGACGCTTTTTCTTTAGCTTACGTCATGTATTCACACTAACGCTTAGTGACAAACAAAGGCTGTCCTATTTTTTCTCATTATTTTAATCACACTATCCTTTTTACACAATGTGACATGTGTGAATGTTGCTGTCACTGTCTGAGGAACACTTTTGACCAGTGACTTATGAGTATTACATATCTATAGTATAAAATATTATTGGTTTTCACACTATTTGTACAACCAATTAACAAAGAAAAACATTTTTACTTAAAATTTAAAATGCAATATAAAAATTTTTAATATCATCGTTTATAATATCGATTAAATATTTATGTAGGCAGCCCTTCAACAAACTATGGTACGAAATATTTCGTCGTTTTAACATTGCCTTAAAATTTATTACTATAACTCATACAATGTTGTGATGATAATAGTTAAATCCAGCGCCCCTTGTAATCTGACGTGCCTATAATATGTACATTGACTTCAGCAAATCTTTGTTAATGCAGGAGCCAAAGATTCTCGAAATTAGTTTTATACGATCGTTTAAGTCGAAATTGCAGAAACTTCTCTTTTCACAAGTAAATAATTAATTATCAGAAACATATTTGCACAATTAAAGAAAACAATCGAATGACGTATTTGAACGTTAAATTTGAATGGAACACGTTATGAATGGATGTATATATATTATTTTAATTTTAATAAGTTTCATTTTTTAATTTTCCAGGAATTTATTAATTGTGTATATAGTTTAATATATATCCTAATAATATCATATCCTAATAATATAAAAAGCAGTTGGACTTGTAATTATATATATAATTAGTATAATTTTATTACTTAAACATATAAGGAATAGGAACTAAATTCATTTTAATTAATATAAGAACATCATTTCTTCGTTGTTTTGAAATCAAAATTTACCTAGAATTTAGATAAACCTAGGAATTATTTTTTTTAGTACACGAAGTTTCAAAAAAGTGAATTCGGTCGAATAAAAATTGCCAACATTTAATAATAATGAATTTATTATCCCCCACTAAATTGAGACAAATGAAAATTGCAAGATTTCCAAATTACTCATTAAAGTCAAATATTGCCAGTCCATTAAATATTGCTAACATTAAAATATGAACTGTATTAAATAAAAATTATCAAGATTAAAATTGAGCCTGGTCAAACAAATTTCGCCACGATCAAAAGTAAGTCAAGTCAAATAAATTATACCAACATTAAAATGTAACTACATCAAATAAAAATTGCTAAGATTGATGTGAAAAAATATTTTTCAAACAATGGGATTAAATGCATGTTGGACTTATTTTTATTTAAATATATTTAGACCTACCTAAAATATTTTCAAAAATGTATTGATTGTTAATAAATAAGAAAAGCGTGATTTAATTTGATGCACAGCTGTGTAATAAGTGAAAAATAAGTGTTTAGTGATTTAGAACAATATAAACTTTTGAAAATTACTTAAATAAAGTTGAGCTTAGTTTAAAAAATCTTGTTTTTAATTATCAGTATCATATTTCTGGTTATTTTAAACGGCTAAGAACTCTGTCGCTGCAGATAAAGTGAACAGTATTTGTTTTTACATAACTAATGTCACAAACGTAACAGGTTGGGAACCTATAGCCATACACCAATAACTAACAAGACTAGAAAACGAAACAAATGTGTTTTATAAAAAACAAAAAAATCAGAGACAAATAACCATTATTACAAAACATATCAAACCTATTTGTATATAAATTAAAAAAATCCTTAAGCCTCAAGCCATAAAGTTGAAAATTGAATAAAAGATTTAAAAAAAAAAAAAAAAAATTATAAATAGATATTGAACCTTAAAAGTATAGTCACAAAGCTGTAAATGCATAGTACTATTATTGCACAGTAATATGCAAGGTAATCCAAATGTCATAGCGTGTACAGTGCTTAAAAAAGTTCACGTCGTGTGAAATAATCAAACGAGACATACATACAGATTATAGCTCCGTCGCTCGCTGTACAAACAACACCGACCGCGGGGAGGTTGCTGTGCACGGGGGGCATGTGTTTTTGAGATAATTCTATACAACCCATTTTCCCTTCAATTGTCACCAACGTTCGGATAATCAACTGTACAGTTATTTTACAGTATAATGAAAGACGAAATGTAACATTTTTACTCCAAAATACCAACAGACGTATGGTTTGTTCCACATCAAGATTTTTTTAAACAAACAAACGTCACTTACATGGCGGCGGCACATGGCGGCCATTACACATTTTATACTTTCATCGGAAATGTTGTAATTTCGTGAAAATTGTGAGATAAAGTGAAGTGAAATTGTGAAATATGAATAGCTAATAAAGGTCATGAGAGAAAACGTTATTTTTTATGTTTTAGTTTATTCAAGTTGAAGCGTGAGGTGAGGTGTATCCTTTGTTTACAAAGATTCCATTTTGATGTGCAACAAACTATAGTTAACAATGTACAAAACATTTGTATGTCATTCTAACCTCCCTAAAATGAGATCTGAAACACAGGAATCGAAACTATTAAAATAATAAAGTCAAAAATAAATTAAATACCATTACCCATTTCACACAATTGGAAAATTCGTTCTTATTACTATATGACGACGAACCATTTTAACTTATCATCTATTTTTGAGCATATTTGATACGACTAGCATTGCGAAACTCCCCATTATATACAAAGTGGCGGGAATTGAAGCCAGAAGCTTGTATCTCTCCTCTGTAAAAGAAAGAAAGAACGTCTTTTAGTATTCTTAAAATAAAAGAAAGTAATTGATCAAACAGTTTATATTATTGCACATCTAATTCATGTATAGTGGAGACCTCTGGTGAAATCTATGTACACATCAAATCATGGTTTTCGTTATAGTGGTTCATATACCAAATTAAGTTACAGTCACAATAACCATAATGGGTCTGTTATTTTGTCACATTGCGTCCCTATCCAGAAATTAATGAATCATAAAATAAAGTCTCTATAGTATTGAAGACAAATTTATATTAGGGGACGTCCAAGGAGAACTTTATCGATCAGATTAGATTATCGATCAGACGTACTAAATAAGGGCGATGTAAAGAGTATCCGTAACCGATGCGTATGCCTTGTTTCATTGCAAGATATGACTGTTGTAAACAAACAAACGTCATTTACCATACATGGCGGCCATCACACTTTTTACACTTTCATCGAAAATGTTGTTATTTTGTAGTAATCTTTACATAGAGTGAATAGAATATATATAAAAATTGTGTAATAAGGATAGCTAATGTTAAATATAATGTGAAAAAATTTGTTTTTCGAAATTATTTTGTAATTTACGTATTTTAACGTTAAAACGTTCACAAAAATCCCATCTTACTGTGAAACAAGGTATAAGATGTATGGATGTAGAAGAAGCGAGAGAGGTGTGCCGGGATTTCGCCAAATGCAAATCCATAATCTCTGCCTACCCATCCATGTTACGGGCGCGAGCGCAAAATTATTATTATTAATAAACTAAATAATAAATTAGTACAATTTGGCTATTCCAGAAAGAAGAAAATTCCATAACCTACATTAATATTTCAGGAGATGGGTTTGTCTGTTTTAAACCGTGTTCACACTGCCGAAAACATTAACATAAAACATGTTGTTATCTTCTTATTTCTCTATGAAAAAACTGAGATGATAATATGTTCCATATGAATGTATTCAGCTGTGGCTACTCACGGTTAGACATACAGAAGCTTGATCACTTAACATCAACTTAATGTATCTGTACTTAATACAACAAAGTGAAAGAATTTGTTTAAACGCTCTAATCTCAAGAACTATTTTTGCATTTGACAGCCTTAGTATTACGGAAGGTTTTAGGACATTTTGTTAAATATGGCTGTTAACTGCGACGCTTTTACGAGGACGAAAGGAATTTTGATTACACCCGATTGGTAGTTTTAAAGGATTAAAGCGTTCAAACTCATCGGCTTTATTTAATTGCCAAACAAAGTGATTTATATTTTTAATTTTAAAGTGCTAAAATAGCGTGATTAGTTTTATTTTTAGTTTATTAAAATCAAAAAGATACTCGTGTAAGAATGGTTACTATTCTATATTAAAAATTAAAAACATTTTGTGCTAAAAGTAATACTTTTATTTGAAAGTTAAAGTATGTCTTTTTGTTTTTTTACAAATTAACAAAATAAAAACTACGTTTTCAAACAGAAACAGCTTCGAGTTATATAAAACAATCAAAAACCACACTATGACATTAAGGCTAATGTTGCCAGGGTAGAAAAATAATTACATTTTATTTCATAAACAAGACGGATTCAAACAAAGAAAAGTAAATAAAGCAATGTTAAGTACATGTTCAATGCTAATTTTAAAATTAAAAAAAGGATTCGTAATACATATTTAAAAAAAAAACGAATTAAAACATCATGTTTAATTTTCAACGAAAATCTTAGTATCAATTTTAGATGGAATGCCTCATAATCAATTAGGTCTACTGCGTATCAGAACTTTATATTGACATCTGCTATAAGAAGCTGGACATATTGAGTCAACTATAGTTCACTTTAACTAAGTCCATCGAGCAATTTGCCTTGAATTTTAAATCTTAAGGCATCAAGTTTTAAAACACGTTGTCAGGACAAGCTGACTAAATTATGTTAATTTAATGTTTACGTTAGGGTAGTATGCGAGAGTTTGTTACAAATATGCTTAAAAACTTCGGGTACATTGTCCAATTTCATCCCCTCACTCAAACCAACCCCGTTTCCGAAAATCGTAGGCAAAACAATGGCGTTCGGTTCAACCACAATGGGATTGTCATCACTGTCAAAAATGATCTCTGGATCGTTCTCTATAATCTCCTCTATGGTTTCCCAATTTGTCAGTTTTCTCTTAGTGTGGCAACACTGACACATGCCATAATCGCACTCCTTTTTACTCATAAAATAATCAGCGTCGTCTAAAATGGTGGCTTCGTCGTTTACGACTGGTACAAAAACGGAAAATTTACGAGCAGAAAATTTAATTAACTCTTCTATCGAATCATCGACACCTTCATCTATGATGGGATTACCGAAGTCATCGTAGTCTATGCTCTGACCATCGACAAGGGAAGCTTTGCGGCTCTGAGCTGGGGAGAGGGGAACGTCGAAGCTTTGATTGAGTGTTACCATACTAGATTTTCTTTTAGCCTGACCTGTCATTGCGATGGACTTTTTCGTGGTCGCCCAGCCGAGCGAACGTTGCACCGCCATTTTCCATTTCGTGTATCTCGCGTCGCGGTCTGAAACAATATT
>JWHW01046228.1:16156-32448 GCA_000931545.1 Papilio glaucus
AAACATATGTATATGTATAAATAATTCTTAAAATTGTCTAGCAGTGGTAGAGCCCGCAACATCATCTGTTACAATTTTTTTCAATTTCCTGTTTTCTAATAAGGAATGGATAGGAAAAGGAAATATTCCTTTTTCTGTTTATCCTCTCCTCTGTCTTAATTAGATGAATCGATTGCGCGTTCGCCACCTTCTGGTATAAAAAACCTCTTCATGCATATGCATGTTCTTTGAGGTGACACTTTCTTTGAAGTCGACTTATTCGACCAACGAATTTGAAAACTATTAAAAATTATAAATGATGACCCAAACGGGAACCACTAAACATTAGGTTTCTCAATATGGGAAACCTAATGTTTGGTGGTTCCCGTCTAATAGTTCATGTCTTTCCATAAATGGTCTCTTACCCTCTAGCGTCTTTCCTCCAGTAGGGCGCGTACAGTCCACTAAACGCTGGCACAAAGTACACGTCGCCGGTGGAGAACACCTGGCCCGCGATCTGCTCCGTCTCGCGCGCCACGTCCTGTATCAGCTTCAGATTGTCGCGCAGGAACTTCATAGCACCGCCCGCTACAGCTATGGAACCTGCAAATATTCACAATATGTTTTTTTCTTTTACGTCAGTAGGAGACGAACGCTATTCACCCGATATGAAGTGACTAACTATACTACCCAAAGGCATCTGCAACAAGCTAATGAGTTGCAGATTCGTTGCCTACCTTTAATGGACTGAAGAGGGGAAACACCCTTATTTCCATTTCCTATCCGTTGCTCCCTGTCAAATCCTCTTCCCCTTTCAATTTTAGAAAAAGGATAGGAATGGGAAAAGGATTACGATTAGGCCTCCCGAACCTCTCACTCGTCAGACGAAACGCAGAATACTTCTACTTCAAGCCTGTCTTCTGTGAGGTCGGGGTATTTCAAAGGTCGAGTCGGCACTTCAGTGCAACAGATGTTGTTGTTGCTGGCTCTACCACTGTAAAAATTATGATAATACTCTACAATGTTCAAGAACTCTTCTTATTTTGAAATAACGATCGTCCACTGCTAGATGTAGGCCTCCCCAAATGATCGCCATAAATTCAGTCCCCTGCCGACCTAATCCAATGGGCTCCCACAACTCTGACTAGATAAACGGTTTATCTTGTGGGAGGCCTACCTTCGTTGCGTCGACCACAAACAGAAAAAAAGACAACCAGTACGTTATATTTACCTTCCAAAGCATAAACAGCGGGTGCATTGGGACCCAGTTTATAGGCAACAGTTGTAATCAGGCCGTGCGTGGAGTGGATGCGTCTGGGCCCGGTGTTGTACAGGAGGAAACATCCGGTCCTGTAAGTGTTCTTTGCTTGACCAGCTTGAAGGCAATTCTGACCAACGAGTGCCGCTTGCTGGTTACCTAATATCTGTTAAAACAATTTAATACATAAAAACAGATAGTCATAAGGGCTGCCGATAAAAGTGTAAACTCAAATAGGTGGGAAAGCGCGACAATAGTTCAAAAATAAATAAATAATCAACAAAAATTAACCCTTGTATCTTAATATTGTCGATTCAAAATTGAATACAAGAGAAAAAATAGACCAAGTGCGAGTCGAACTAGCGCTCGAAGGGTTCCGTTCCGTGCCATCTATAAAAAATGATGGGAGCCCCCTTTAATATTCATTTTATTCTGTTTTTTAGTATTTGTTGTTATAGCGGCAACAGAAATACCCGTTGTTCACCCGAACCTATAACAAATATTGTCTACCGCGGGTAAAGAAGATTTCACTTAAAAAAAAAAAACATAGCCTGGGTTCCTCGCTGATTATTTTCTATTGGTGAAAGTATTTTTAATATCGGTTTAGTAGTTTTGGTAGATCTTTATATCTCGAAAGCTGATTGGGAAGGAGGTAATCCCGCTTACTCCCGAGAAAATTAAAAAAGAAATTTAACGGAGTCGCTTTTGGCAATCACTTACTAATCACGTACGAGTGGTCTATGTTCAAGTGTTCAAACTTAAACCAAATGGGAGAGTGACGATTTTTTATAACTAAAACTGTAAAGAAAGTTTAAAAACTCGCAACTTTAAATTGTCCCTTCCGAATAAAAAAAGCACCCGTAGTTTTTCAGTTCGGAACAAACAAACAATCAAATCTTGTGTCTTAATAACATTAGTGTAGATAATACAGTGAATACCTTACCCCGGATATGCCAATGCCATCCAATACGGAGCCATCTTTGACAACGCCGTACAACTCGGAGCTGCTACGTATTTGAGGCAGCGAATCCCTATGTATCCCAAACAATCTGAAATTATAAAATAAATATTTTATTCCAATTGAGGAATGACAGAGATAACAGTGGTCTTCGATACATGACAGAAATACGTTGAAACAATTGATAAAAAAGTCCCATTTGTGGAAACAATTATGTAGTCTTTAGAATATAAATAAGCACTTATGTTTTTTTTATAAAGTTAACTCTCTTTTCCTAAGATGATAAAATAAAGTAAAAAGTAAAAATGGCCACATTGATGACATACTACATGAGATGTATGTATTTTTCTTTACAAAATGTTTATTTAAGTAAACAAGTGCAAGTAATTTGAACCTTACCTACACAACATAGGGTCCCAATTCAATGTGTCGAGGTCCATCAGAAGAGTCCTAGAAGCGTTAGTTACGTCCGTTATATGCAGACCGCCTTGAGGACCTCCAGTCAAGTTCTGAAAAAAAAGCAGAAAGTTATTTGTTTAATTACATTAATAATACTAATAACATAGAATATAAATTATATGAAACACAAAATCCACAAAGGTCGTCTTAGAACATTTAAAACACATTTAAAACATATAGAGTATCGAAAAAGAACAATAAAAGTAAAACACAGCTTTTTGTATTAAGTGCTCCCCACTCTCTCCCCTTCATGTCTTCAGTCCCCTCTTCCATCCTAACTAATATTATAAATGCGAATGTGAGTTTGTTACGCTTTAACTCCTTCACGACTCAACCGATGGTCATGAAATTTTACACACACGTTGTCAGGAGTTCAGAAAATGACATGGTGTACTTACCTTTTATCTCGAAAATAAAACTGTTCCCGAGGTACATAAAACCCTCACTAACAAAATCGGTTACCATGGTGATGTTTTGACAAAAACAACTTTTTGACACATGTTACTTATAATTCAAAGTTATTATACGCAGAATCATCTTACAAATAAGCCGAAAGCCGCGGGCAACAGCTAGTATAAAATAAAGGTAGGCAACGCATCTGCAACTCGTTAGCTTGCTGCAGATGCCTATGCTATGGAGCAATCACTTATATCAGATGAACCACATGCTCGTATGTGCCACCTTCTTTCATTAAAAAAATGAAATTTGTAAAACTTACCCAAACAATCCAAGAATCGACAGTTCCAAATAGCAATCTCTTATCCCGACTAGCTCGCCTGACCTCCTTTATATTGTCCTTCATCCATCGCATCTTCAGAGCGCTGAAGTACGGACTTATGGGGAGACCACTGATATTCTTCAAATAATTCTTATTTCTATCAGGTAGCTTAGCCAGTATCGCGTCCACTGTACTGTCTGTCCGAATGTCGTTCCACGCTGGAAGGAATACCATGTTTGTTTGTTAATTTAAAGTGTAAGAAAGAAACTGACAAACTGTCAAAAAACTGACAAACCTAGGTCTGAGATAATTGACAATCTCCATTAGAATCCCAGCGGATTAATGGATAAGGTCTGCTTCTTTATTATTCCTGCAGACCATCACACCTTTATCATTTAATTGAAAATTGAAAATTTAATTGAAAAAGAAGCGGGCTACATTACCTATTGCAGGATGTAGCGGCACGCCTGTATATTTGTCCCATGCTACTGTTGTCTCTCTCTGATTAGTTATGCCTAACGTCACGATATCTTCTTTAGAGTATCCTGAAAAGAAAAGAAATATAAATATTTTCCAAAAGCCACATAATACCAACCAAGTTAAGGCTTAGGTTTTAGACTATTAGCAATATGCAATTACTTCTACAGTCCGGTTTTTTTTATGGAAGAAGGGGGCAAACGAACAAGCTGTTCCTGCAACAAGCTAATAAGTTGCAAATGCGTTGCTGCCTACCTTTGATTAGAGAAGGGGTAGATAGGTAAAAGGGAAATGAGAATAGGATGGGAAGAGGCACAGGACTGGAATTGAGTCTCGGAAACGCAAAAGTGTAAAATACTCTACTTAACGCCTGTCTTCTGTCGGGTCGCATTATTTCACCGGCGGAGCGAGCGTTACGGGCTCTACCACTGTTTGAAGAACGCGCAATACCCATATCTATCATTATTGAGTGTAATCTACACTAATGTAATAAATTTGAAGAGTTCAAGTGTTTGTTTGAACGCGATAATCTCTTAAAACTCTTCGGATTTCAAAAATTATTTTTCCATTTGTAGCCTTTATTAAAGAAGGTTATGGGATATAATTAAATATTAACATCACGCTAAGACCCTTAGGAGCCGAGCAAATAGAAAATCGCGAGGTTCACCTAGTTTCTTAAAGTTTTCATAGTATAAAACCATATCGTTTCCGTTTCGTATCCAGTATAAATCCTTATCCAAATAAATATCTTTGTAAGCCAGAGTATTAAATGTAGATTATAATTGTCTTTTACACTATAACATTCTCGCAGATAGTTTACAAGAAGATATCAAAAGTTTAAAAACTACACGCAAGGGATAAATTCAATTGCCGCCGAGCGACAGACCACTAGCGGGCGGGGCGCAGCGATGTCTTATAAATTATAATGTCTTTATAAAGTGATCGAGCCGGGTATAACCCATCCAGCAATTAATAAAGCTTGTAAGATAACACAACATAAATTAATTGTAAGGCGGAACGAAGTTTGTGTCAGCTAATGTAAAATTATATAACATTATTTCTAAAGCCCGCAGCTTCGCATGCATTCTTTTCTCATTTTACACTCTAGAATTTTTTTTAATAATAATATAAATCGACAAACCTAACTCAGTCAACTGGCCTATGGCGTTCTCTGAGCATGTTTTGATGTGGTGAATGATCTCCATGGGGTCCTGTTCGTACCATCCCTCCTGCGGCTGTACCTCTGCCTTGTCTAACTGATAAGCTGCTAGTTCCTCCGAACGTTCCGCCTCGTATATCTGAAAGTAAAGATTTTTAACATGATACAAAAACATCAATATTCATAATCCAATAAGAATTATCCATCGAGTCGAGGTTTTTACCCGAATCGATTACCAGAATCGGAATGTTAAACGTTCAACGCCCTGACAACTGAGGTTAGCTTTCGGGGGCTCTTGAACCAAATTACTCGTTAACGCTATGGGCGACCACCGTGGGGTTTTAGGGTATACCACACACAGCGCTCATTATCAACATACATACCACTGCGTCGGCGTCGCATTGCCGTCCCGCCCCGCCCGCTGTGTGGACAAACTCTAGTCGGTGCAAGCCCGATATAAATACATATACGCTCACGCGCGTAACCCAGAAGGGTACGCAGAGATTATGGTAACAGTGGTAGAGCCCGCAACAACGACATCTGTTGCTCGAATGGGCCGGCTCGACCGATTAAATACCACGACCTCACAGAATGCAGGCGTGAAGTAGAAGTACACTGCGTTTAATCTGATGAGTGAGGTGCCGGAGGCCTAATTTCAGTCCTCTTCTCCTTCCCATCCCTTCCTCATTAGGATAGGATGGGAACGGGAAGAGAATTGGACGGGGAGAGTGTTAACGAAGAAAGGGAAATATCCTTATTCCTGTCTATGCCCTCCTCTGTCCAGGTGATCCGCTTGCTCGTTCGCCACCTTCTTCCACAAAAAAAAATTGAAGACCTAGGAGCCTGGCCACATTTTGATTCGGTAATTTAAATAAAGTAACGCCTGCAGCCGAGGTATCCGACAGTGCCATCAAGGTTATTTGGTTTTGTTAGTCCTTTGCGTTTTGCCACCTCAAGCAACAAGGCACCAAATTAACAATACTATAATATGTTCATTGTCTTATATCTGTATGTCTAGTGTATACCATAAAGATGTAGGTTCCACCTTCATCATTTCATTCTTCTCATAAAAACGTCGACCCTTCGATCTTTAGACGAGCTCTTAATCTATAGCCACACCAGACATACATACATTCAAAATGTAGATTAAATTGTGAGTAGAATTAATTTTTAATAAATTATCTGTCGCACTGGCAAGTAAATATTAAAAACAAAAAAAATGCTATAAACATAGGAAGCGTAGCATAAAACAATGATAAAAAAATATATTTTCAGATGACCGTGCGATATGCGAGTTGCGCAAAAAACGTACAACCAGAAACAAATTACTTTTACAAACAAAAACAAGGACAAAGTATCGAAAAAGCAATGACGCTGTATAATGAAACCAGAAAACATTTGTACTTTCGTTTACGTATAAGAAACTAATTAGTTAAATAGCTAGCAAACTGCGCTGTCGTAATGAATTACAATATTACAAACGGGTACCTAACTATTACTCTAAAGAAACCGAAACCCGTCTGACTGTATGGTATGGTTATTAACATTTTAATGATTTATGGGTTTTATGCTAACCTCAATGCGCTATGACACACATTTAAAAACCGAATTTAATGACACATCACTCACCAAAATCGGTCAAGCCGTTTAGACTACAACAAGAGAAACAATGGAACGAACATACATACATATTTAATCCATTAATAAAAAAAGCGATGTTTTTATGTATGTATTCTCCATAAAGACTCGGAAACGGCTGGAGCGATTTCGATGAAATATATAGCTATCGGATCAACATAATTAGTGCTACCCGGGTAAACCGAGCGAAGCCGGGTCGGTTTACTAGTAATTATATAAATTGGAATCACATCCGTAACCTAAAAAGATAGGTTAAGGATTTCAAGTTGGCACGATACTGGCACGATACTGGCACACCTCTCTCACATCTTCTACATACATACATATATCTATCTAGGCATACACGTCAGTTACGAATACATACATAAATTTACTTTGACACTTTGTCTTAATTCAACATGCCCAAACCACCAAACCATACCTTTCTCAATTTTAGTCAAAACCTCCTCTTTTTAATTAAAAAAAAAAACTTTTAAACAAAAACAAAACCGACTTCAAAAAACTATATTCAAAAATAACAAATGCACTTAAAAGTATAAAATAATTTTACCGAATTAAACATAAGAATCAATTCTTAATTATATTTATTTTTGGATTCGGTGTCAGCGTCAGCTAAGGAAATACCAATATACGAGGATGCCTTAAGAAAGCATTTTACAAATGAACTTTATACTATACTAGTGACCCGCCTCGGCTTCGCCTTGGTACCACTAAATATGTTGATCCGATCGCTACCAAAGCTGAAGCTCAGTCCACAGCTAGTAAATGATTTAAACAAGAATGTGTGTAAGCGTACCTACCACAAACCTGACGGTCTTCGTGCCATCATCAATGACGCCGACCAACGACTTCTTTAAACCGTCTCGGACCGGCATCTCGGCTTCTGGTAAGAAATACAAAAGATGACATTTAATTAAATAATTTTTTAAAAAATCTGTCCATTTAAAAAAAATCATTCAAGGATAAATTATTGATTAAACAGAAAAATTTCATATTAGTATAGAATGTAGAAAACTGAATTGTCATATTCTTGCTATTTTTTTTCTTATTTCGGTTTTTTTGTCATTATATTTTTTCTTTTTCATTTTAATTAGTGCGGTTTATCCTTTACGTCCTTTTAAGTGTTGTTTATTTATAAGTAAAAGGCTCCTCCGAACAGGCGCAAGGCTACGTGGGTTGGACTGAAAACAACACCACGTGGCTTATGTCATGCGGTACACGCGGAGCCTGCTACCGTTTGTTATCTTCATAAGAAATTAATGCTTAGTTTTCTATGTTTTGTTTTAAAGATAACCACAAACTTTTTTTATTTATTTATACAAATAGAATTATAATTATGGCAAAAAATTGTAAAGGGCCTTTTCGATTCTGTAATTTGTTTTAAAATTTCTTATTAGACATAATAGTTCTTTTACAAAAAAAATGTAATAGAAATATTATAAAATTGCGAAACAATTTGGGATTTATCTGTTTTTGAAGTGAAAACATCTTTACCCGCGTTAGACCACATTTGGTAGGGGAAAATCTTATAGGTTCGGGTGAACAACAAGCTCACGCAAGCAGCCACACGCATCAGCAACAAGCTTATTTGAATTTGAAAAAGTTTCAACAAAAAAAATTTCATTGATTTTTCAGTTTTAATTTAATTGTTAAGATACAAGGGTCTATTTTTGTTGATTATTTATTTATTTTGAACTACGCCTTCCTACACACAGACAGTCCGTATGAATGCCTGTATTTTTAATTTATTATTGCTGGGTTGTTGTTGTTAATGAATTATCGCAGTTATTTGCATCTGTAGTTGTGGTTGCACATTACGTATAAATTTTCCACAATAATCGTCAATTAATACAATTAGTTACGTGAGATATAACTGAGAGAGATTATGAGTATTAAATTTCAAATTAATTAATTTGCTTCGTTATTAATTAACATGTATCTAGCTAATGAACCATCGCCAGATTGTTGATGAAGAAGTCAGCGTACTCCTGCCTTAAAGGTTTTCCTCTGGTGTTGTAGATGTGCATTAGCGTCGGTGAGCACTTAACTTTAGGCAACCCGTTACTCGTTTCGCCCCTTCTATAAAAAATGTTTATACTTAACTGCAACCCTAAATGAAGAGGGTAGATGTAAGTTCAAAATGTAGGTTTTAAATGTAGGCCAACCCCTAGAAAAAAACGTTACCGAGAAAAATCTTGGGAACGTTTCTTCTCATCGGTTATTAACTGCAAGGAAAAAATGCTAAACTAGTGCATAGCATGTTTCGATCACGCGATAAAATGATTGTAAAATTGAATTACTTTGTAAAATAAAGATGTCTCGTTACAACAATTAAAGTGTCTTTGTGTTCGCGAGCACTTCACGAGTTTGTCAACAATGTTTGATGCCTCATTTACAATACAAAGAGAGTTTGTCTGAATTAAATTTAATGACTCATTCCCTTGTCTTGTCACATATTCTCCTTTGTGTAACAAAATTATTTTATTGCTAGCTGCAAAGACCTGAGCTTTTTCTTTGAATTTAATGAAATTAAAGTACCAGAATAATGTAGACGAATAATTGACTGAAAAGACTGACTTTTCAGGGTTTGCCTAGAATAGACATCTACAGAGTTACGGGGTTCGAGGCGGCAGGGCGCAGAAAGCGCCTAGCCTAAACCACTTTAAGAGTAACTTAGAGCCTCGGCTCGGCCCGTTACTTTATTCGTATTAGGAGACCGCCAAGCTCTTAGGTCGCTTCGGTGGACGTACATATCCGCTCAAGGATCGGTAGTTATTATCGGATTACGTTGTTTGTTTACAACAATCATATATCTTGCTATGAAACAAGGTATAAACGAATTGCTCGTAGTATACGATTTAATAGTTACTCATCTACTTTTAATGAATATTCCGAACGAAAGTCATCTACTGTTTTGTGTAAAAAAAGCTAACTTTCCATCGCATTTCTCATGGTGACGATAATATAGTAATCTAACATATTATTTTCACAGACCATTAGATGAACGCACTGATCGTATTGTCACTTTAATAAACAACAAAACAAATCAGTTCAACAGAGATACAAAACATGATAAACGCCTTATAAATACTTGCTGAGCCGGCAAACATTCTTCCGCCTCGTTTGTTTTCGCGCGCGTTAGTTTTTATTTCGCGATAACTCCCAAGACATTCATTTAAATTATATGGTGTAAAGAATTATCATAATGTGCATGACCTGCTTAAAGTTACTAATATATTTAAGTTGATAAGGATTCATACTGTGTCCCACTAAATAGCTTTCCATTTACTGCATTGCACGTGATCATTTTTTTAGAAGTTAAAATAGGTATAATAAGGTATCCTTAAAAGATATCTGCTATCGCTAACTTTTTTGTAGATCTTTTTAAGATAATGAATTCCGTAGTACATTATTTTGATCTATCTCGTAAGGTTTAGCCCGCGTTTGCAATGTAAGCGCACAAAAATGTGTTTTTACGCCATCACCTTACAAATCTTTGAAATTCTTTTACATGTTAACCTTCGTTTTGAATCACTCTGTATATTGATGAAAGAACGTTTGAAAGAACTAAGGGAACAGAGAGCGAAAGCGAGTTTGTCTATACTTTGTTCCTCGACATGATTAATCGAATTATAAATCGATTATTACTAACTACTAATTGAACGCACTTGTTTTTGGGACGACGAATAAAAAATGTTCAATCGTAACAGTCTTGAATAATATGATCCGACAATGGAGAGAAAACACGTCGAGATCGACTAAAATCGAATAATTCGAGAACTTTTAGTAATAATCGCTCATCGCTAGTTCAGATCATTGTTTTGAATTCGAAGTTGTCAAGAAAACTTTGAACTCAAGATATAACGCATTTATTATTTTATTTGTTATACAAATACATTTTAATTGACACATCTTAATTAGTATGAGTGTGTTTGTTATAACGGCTAGTTATAAGAAGTTTATACCCTCGTCTATTATTTAATCAAGACCTAGATATGTTAGATAATGTGGACATTAGTAAATCATAGGTGGGTTGCCGTGCTAAGTCTAGGGCCAACACTGTCAAGTCTCTCGCTCGCCGTTGGTGATTATAGGGGTCAAGTTAGTGTCTCTACACTAACCAATCGAAATCGACGCGAATAAAACGCGGGAAAAGGACAGGGAGATGATGATGAGGCTACGGTAGTATTAAGTAGGTAATATCATTTAGTTTAAGTCAAATTGCAGGGCGGGTGAAACCGCGGGACACTGCTAGTCTAACATATATCCTATATAGGTCCTGATCAAATATCAGATATAAATTTCTTAGGCCGCATCTTAGACAAAAACCAAAGTAACCTCGCTGCGTCTCTCTTTCTGAACTCGATAAACTCTAACTATTGAACTGATTTTCAAAAAGTTTTCACCAATAAACACAGTGATTTCTGAAGAAGATTTAGGTATGAAATTTATAAGTTTCGTGTTTCGTGTGTGTGTCGTTGACTGATTTTTGAGGTTCAATTGTTTAATAAGATCTAATAGTGAGCGTATTACTACGACGGAATGTTCGCATAATTATCTGCAACATAAAGCTAGTTTAGCGGCTAGCAGGCCGGGTAGCTAACTGCCACATAAATTACCTAATGAACTATCACATAAGAATAATAAACATAGACGCAAAAAAAATGATACCAAGAGGACGCCGGCTAATTTCGTAGAGTGGAATTTGATTTGTTTAGCGCAGAGCGTTAGTTTTACAGCTTTGATTGTTAACGGTCATCATTTAAAAATAGATTGTTAATAAGTAGACAACTAAATTAGCGATGAGAAACCTTAAGATAAATGTGTGTTGTGTAGTGTAGTAATAACGAGCGATCAGCATCACTAATTGCCTGCAATGAAACAGCGCGAGCAATCAAAACGCCTTGTGTTAATTGATGTCATATAGTGATGATGTCGTATTCGAAAGACTAGCATTGTGCTGAAGCTTGAGGTGTTGCAATTTTAGACGACATAATAGTTTATGTTCTAATTCTTAACTATAATCTATCTCTGCAGTGAATTTCATCCAGATCCGTTGAGCCGTACTGATCATGTGATTGCAAACAAATGCAAATTCTCAGCTAGGAAAATAAGAAAGTAATGGGTACAAAGTCGCGGACAACATCTAGCTTCACATATAAATACACTTCTAAAGGTGTCCTTTATTATCACTTTACTATTAATGTCCACATTATAATCAAACTCTAAGCCGTTAGCTAAATAGAATACTTATTATTGACAATTTGATGCATCATCCCGAACGCAACAAACCTATTTTGGAAATGAAAACATATTTAGCCGCGTTAGATTTTTGGTAGGGAAATAATACCACCAATAAATGTCATATTTAACAGTGGTAGAGCCAACAACATCTGTTGCACGAATTGGCCCGTTGACCGGTGAAATACCACGACCTCACACAAGAACTATTATTCCGTCTGAAGAGTGAGGTGCCGGAGGCTTAATTTCAGTCCTCCTCCCTTTCCCATCCCATCCTTTCCTAATAAGGATAGGACAGGAAGGGGGAGGGCATGGATGGAAAAAGGAAACATCCTTTTTCCTGTCTATCTCCTCCCCTATTTATTAAAAGGAAGCTACGCATCTGCGACTCATTTGCTTGTTGTTGATATCTATGTGTAGCAATCACTTAACATCAGGTGACCCGCTTGCACGTTTGCCACCTTCTCGCAAAATCCAATAGCTCTAGAATGTAGAAGTTTAGCATCGTTGGCTTCCCTGCTATTATATTTATGACTGCCTGTGTTTTTGAAGTGAAAATTTATTAAGCCGCTTTAGACGATATTTGGTAGGGGAAAATATCATCACAGTTTGACTTTATTCTAGTCGACTTGTCAATGATTCGTTGTTCATAATTTGCCTTTACTTTATAATATGGCTAGTCGGATCATAAACTGACGAAGTTCACAAGCGGTCGGTGACATATACTTACACTTCTCTTTGGGTCGTTAAAGCCGTCACCTATCGCCGTCTTATCATAACGAAGCGTCTCAGTCGAGATAACAAAAGATTTAGCTTTAATCCAATAGATTCACTGGCAGCCAGTAGTTTTCCTATATCTATGTTTCATTCTGTCTCGTAACATTAGGCTGAATACTTTTTATTCGACTGATGCTAAAGGAGGGTAATATTTTTCACGTGTATGTATCTGGACCGCAACAGGACGCGGAATGCAAAAACATGCACAAGATGGTCGTGGGTTCGAATCCGCCATTCGACTACTGTCGTGAATGGATAAAATAAATATTAGTAAATTATTTCGATAATCTACTAATATTTCATATACATGTTCGAGCAGCGTAGGCGTCAGGCAGGCGGCCGGAGTTAAAAAAAAAGGAAATTATAGCCAAAACCTATTAAAGTATGGACTAGAGTCCTACATTGCCGTGCAGCATAATCTAAAACTGTGTTAGTCGCATTCGCCTCTTTTAGACAAAAAAATGTATAATTGTATACTATCTGATGTTTAACACATCAGTCATGTCGACCCTTAATGCCCCGTATGTCGATCTCAACTTATTAAAGCTTACTAGTCAATATCCGTTTCCGTCCGCAAGACTTCGTTTTTTTTAACAGTGATAGACATTTAGTGACAGCATCTCTACATAGTATAAAACAAAGTCGCTTCCGCTGTCTGTTCCATTGGATATTTAAAACTACGCAACGGATCTTAATGCGGTTTTGATCAGAACAGTGATTCAAGAGGTAGGTTAATATGTACATACAATACACGCACATTATAGTAGAGAATTTCATAGATTTGTCGTAAAAAAACATATTTTTGTGCACTAACATTGCAAACGCCTACGAGATAGATCAAAATAATGTACTACAGAATTGTATAGATCTTAAAAAGATCTACAAAAAAGTCCGCCAAGTTCAGCTATAGATAGTTTCCTATAACCATTTAAAAAATGATTACGTACATTGCGGTGATTGGGAAGCTATTTAGACGGATACAGTATGAGTCCTTGTCAACTTTAATACGTTGGTTACAAGCATGTCACGCACGTTATTATCTTTTACACCGTATAAAATCAACGCGCGCGAAAATAAATAAATCGGAACAAAGTTTGCTGGGACTAAGCTAGTTTGTTATTATAAATGGACGACACGTCCGGGGAAGTACCGCGAACTCAACAGAATAACACAGGAAAACCAGTGTCAAATTTTTCGCATTTCACATTTCAAGCCACTCGGGGTCCACAAGTCGGGTTCGACTTAGCATCTCCATATTGACGTACTACCAAACTACTTAGATATCGGTATGTAAAATTATTCATGCACATACAACACAATGTGAGAAATATATTCATTAAAAAAATTGTTAAATAATTCAAATGAATGTCTAATTTACGTTCGAAAAACAAATGAGAAGTGTAAGTATTAAATCGTACATAAAATTTCCATTGCAAACAAAAGCCAAAATTTATCGCACATAATTAACACCGAATGTCTGAATGTCACTGAGTTTAATCTGATAATAAAACCGCAGATTAAAAAATAAATAACTTATAAATACTCCGCAACATTTACACTAGTATTTTAGGTTTGCATAAAATTAAAAAAAAATCATACCGTCATCCATTTTGTAAAAGATGACACTGGCAACCAAATCAAAACACCAATAAAATTGCAGTCATAAAATAAAATAAAAACGCGCGCCACCGTGCACTGAACAAACTGTACTGCGGAGGCGCGGCAAGTCACACCCGTTCGGCCTTCTTATCAGAGCGCGCCAAACTGTGACGTAGCAAACACGTATTGCAGTAGAGTGACATTAATGTAACATTTATTGTATTGAATTATTAATTTATTGTATTGTATTGAAATAATTTAACTCTACATCTCAAAATGGAATAGTTAAACAAGTAATAGTTAATTTAAAACCCAAAAAACCGACTTATGATATGATACGGCTGGCGTCATATTAGGTACTAGATGTGCCCCGCGATTTCAACCGCCCTGTAATATTTGGTAACGCAGTATTTACAATGTATATAGACGTTTTCAGAAATTACGTATTTATTCTTATGTACAATTTTTTGTTAGGTTAGGTTAGTAGCTTATTATTCCCGAGGAGGGTTGGCGTTAGGCAGGCGGCCGGCCGTAGAAACTGTAGCCAGAACCTATATAGTATGGACTACGGTCACAGTTTAAACAATCATATGTGATTGTTAAACTATGCTACGGTCATACTGTGTCGACCCCACGTACGCGGGAAAAGGGCAGGGAGATGAAGATGGGGTTACGGTAGTATTAAGTAGGTAATATCATTTCGTTTAAGTTAAATTGCAGGGCGGGTGAAACCGCAGGGCACAGCTAGCAGGTAATAAAACAAATCTCTTCAGGACAACTATTGGAGGTACATTCCGAAATATTTTTTTTGTGTGGTCACCGTAACCTTACGTCAAATTTTACGATATGCAATGCCGCTTCTACATAATCTTTATTAGCAATTTGTATCCGTTTGTCGGTTTAATAACACGTAATGACTGTTTATCGGAGGGACAAAAATTAGACACGATATCTCTTAATATCATTTATGGTAGTAAGCCTACTCAATGATAATTAAAAAAAAAACGTTTAATAAAAAATTCAAAGATAATAAGAAAATATAATCGAATTCGAGATAAATATCTTTTTTTTAATATGTATCATGCCTAAATACTGACTATAGACAGATATCAATAAAGAAAATGAAACAGCATTAAACAAATGTCATCGTAGTTGGCATAGTGTATTAGTAAAAAAATATTACTGATGTACAAAAGGCGCGAAAATATACGTCACAATTAAAAAGTTATAAAATAGAATACCGTCTATGCACTGTTGACGCTTCAAAACTCGCTGCATATTCTTATCCTCCATTGACACATATCTTCATTCAACAATCACTATTACGACACTAAAATGCTTTAAATACTAAGACTTATTTGAGTGCTAATTTTTGTCGCGTAGATAATACCAGCTGGCCAATACCGAGGTTGTAATACCCCGAAGTCTTTTAAAAATAGACGGCGTTCGTTACATACTCGTTTTAAATGTCGTCTACAATGAATAAATAGCAGTGTACTATTTTTATACGATTTGTAATTAACGCTGTCATCCAGCCAGGTTCAACCAGATTTATTCTACTCTGTCAAAAAGCGTCTGACTTAAGTCTGATTATTATTTTTTTCTCAAAATTAATTCATAAATTCATATGAACTAAATTGTATCTGCCATTGCAACGAAATATGTCCTATTTTAAATTAGAGTAAAGTGTATCTATCCCGGTAGGATAAAAAGAGAAGAGCTTACTATTACTTAATAATAATAAAGAAGAAAAATGTAAATACGGAACGTACCCTTGACCTTTACAATTGAATTGTGATGCATTCTATGGGAATGTAAAACACATCTGTGTGTGTGTGTGTATTTATACATACTTTAAAATAAGTCTTATATAATAATTGTTTATGACACTAACACAAAGACATTGAATAAATGCATGATTTAAGGCCAACGAAGGAATTGACAGTAAATCTTTATAGAACTGGCTTTCCAGGTTTACTCGTTAAGTATAAGTAATTTGTGATTGAAGCTTAGTTCTCACCCGCTTAGG
>JWHW01046228.1:43299-61833 GCA_000931545.1 Papilio glaucus
CCTGGCCAGGTGAATGATAATGGCTTTAACCCTAAGTTTGTCATACTAACAGTTTCCTCTCTTGCGGAGGGATTGTCCTTCTCAAACTGCACGGGGCCGGCGCGGGTGTTGCTACTGCTGGTGCCCGCGAACTCCTTGTCCGCTACGAACCTGGAACGTTACATACTTTTATAATGAGAAATTTGATTGTTTGTCTGTTCCAGAATAAACTCAAATCTTTCATCCACCAAAATCTAGGCTATTTTTTATTATCTAACCGAGCTAATCTGGGACGTTTTTTAACTGTGTTCACACCTCACTTAAAACTACCACATTTTTCACCCACACTATTAACATTTTACTACTTATAAAAGACAAATAGATTACGGACGTCCACTAGATGTGGCAGGCTTAGCCATTATCAATGCTGATGATATAAAAATGAACCAACCTCCTTGTATTAACAATCGCATCAATATCACCGCCGTAGTTATCTTTGTCTGCGTTCCGAGAGGGCCGGTAGATGTGCGCGCCCACACTGTCCTGGTTGCGCCACGGCTTGTCGTATACCGTGTACGCTTCATCGTCGCCATAGCCTGTAACACAGATATTTGTCTACAACCACAATAGCCCACGGCCCAAACTACTGGGCCTTGAGTCTTGCAATTTTGCACAGAGATTTGCCCTTTAGACACTTGTATGACTAGAGGTGGGTAAAGTAGGGGATGATAGTTTGTATGGAGATGTATTTAATATTATTATTTAAAATATAATTTCAATCCCTACGATTTTATTGCTCGCTATTTATTATGTTTCACATCAAAAAGATCTTGCAATAGCAAACAATTATTCAACATTTAAGTAATTCGCAAAGTTTATTATAAAAACTCTCCCCGGCAGCCTTTGCCGGTTGTACCTTGCACAAGTCAGTCATTCTATCAGATAGTTTTAAGGCATTTGAACTCACCGCTGTCCATTCCTTTGCTGTTGTTAAACAGCCTCTGGTCGAACATGCCCTCGCCGCCCTGGTTGGTCTTAGCCGGCAAGCCGAGTGCAATCTGCTCCGATATATCCCTTTCTCTATCCTTCACCAATTTCGATCTGAAAAATGTATTTGAGTATATTACACATCTCTCTCCACATTTTCTTACGTGTTATCTTTACTGAAAATCTGTGAATCAACTGGACAGATTTTGATGAAATAGTGTGTTTGTGTCCCAAAGTTGTTTAGAGAATTGCCCACAATACAACCTGAAATTCTCATATAAAGTTTTAAGTATAATTCAGCGCATTCTTGATTTATTACTGACCTCTTATCAGGTGCAGCTCTAGCGAGGTTCCTCTCCCGCTGCCTGTCCTTGTGTCTCTCAGCGCGTAGCCTGTCGCGCTCCGCTTTGTCCGCGTCCGAAAGACCCTCCTCCGGCTCTGGAGCCTCCGTTTCCTCTTCCGCTGGCCTGATACCTGACAAAATCAAGTAAAGTTGTAAAGTAATTTAACTAACAAACTACATCTGTTGCACTGCAGGGCCGGCTCGACCGGTCAAATATCACGACCTCATACAAGCCACGCCACATAGAAGAATTCTGCGTTTCGTCTAGTGAGTGAGATGCCGGAGGTCTAACTCTAGTCTCGTTTTCTGTCCTTTTTTAATAAGAAAAGGATGGGAAGGGGAAGATGATTTAACGGAAAAGGAAATATCCTTTTTTCTGTTTATCCCCTTTTTTGTTGTAGGTAGGCAACGCATCAGCAACTCATTAGCTTGTTGCAGATGCCTATGGGTAGCGGACACTTAATATTAGGAGAACCACTAGCTTTGCCACCTTGTTCCATAAAAAAAAATCATTATTACAAAGTATAGGCAGATATTAGGTACTACTGTCACCGCCACTCACTCAACAAACACTAAGTGGTTAAAGTTAAAATTATTATTACCTTACTAAGTGCTTATCTAGTAAGGAAAGAATAATATGTACTCTAACATTGGTGAAATTGTTAATTAAATTTAGAAGCATGAATTATCTTACTCAAGCCAAAGCGGCCCTCAAAGACCTTATTTCTTAAAAGTATATACCATAGATAATTAATTTTGTAGTCAAGAATACAGGTTGTTCTGGTATGGTCCGGCCACCCAATAAAAACTTCACAAAGTCAAATTGAAAGTATCTCGAGGTGGGGGCTAAAAGTGGCATTTGCTACTTCGTCTTCTTATTTTTAATCTAGATAATAATGTAATAATCTATTATTTATTTATTTAAACACGTCTTTGCACAAAACAAATGGCGGACTTACCGCCTATAGGCATTCTGCCATGCATACAACAACAAAAAATAAAGAGGTGCACTATATGAACAAGATATCACATTAAACATCATACAGACAGAAAATCCAAATATTTGTATACATACTTGCATCATAGATAAATTTATGGATACAAAACACGACCCATCCATGGCACAAAGTTCATGTTAGGAAGTAGCAACTCGGGGAAGTATAACAATTACAAAGCTGGATGGATGGAAATTGAAGATACCTTCCTAACACTAACGGGAAGCTAATAGTTTCCTTACATAATAGTTTATTAGTGACAATACTACCTACTTCTGTAGGTTACGAGCGTGAAGCTAATTTATTAGTTAAAGTATTAAATTTAACAAAATTTACCTGCTCTGTGATCCCTAGCCCTTTGTGCAAGCATTCTCAAATGCTCTTCTTTCTTTTCCTTCTCTCTTTGCGCTAATCTTCTTTCCAGCTGAGCTCTAGCTTCCACTGCCTCTCTTGCTTTCCGATCAGCTATGTACAATGCTTCGGCCAGCTTAGAGAAGTTCTCATTGATGTGTACTTGCTGTAGACCTCTGCCGTCTGCAGCTAAACGCTTGTCCAATGGTATTGTGTAACCTAAATTAAAATAAACCTTTTATTAGACCGTGAAATAAAAATTGCATGTTTCAAACAATTATAAGAAGATTTCTCCTATTATTCATATCAAATTAAATGTTATGTTACAGGTTGCAAACAAAGAACTTCCCTGAACTTCTCAATCTTTAGACAAAAAGCGTATATAAGAATATCTCGAAATTACTTTTAATGTTGTTGCCGATTGAAACAAACTGTCTGGCCTTGACTGTTAGTTTATACAAATTTTCAGCCAATAATAAAAAATAAAACTTTAATGACTGATTATCTAAAAGTTCAGTTCAGTGTGGTGGATAGTTGAGACATTGTTTTATATGTTTATATTACCCTTAGCATTCTTCCAATGCGACACACAAGGCGGCACTTTCCAGTCCCGTTGCTGCTTCACAGATACTCTGCGAGGCGGGGAATGTAGCACTGGTGCAGGGGGCGAAGGCGCCGCGCGCGGTATCTTCTTGTTGATCTGGAAGCGCGGGGGCTCCATCGGGTCGGATTGAGCTTCTACCATCCTGATTGGGTAAATATGTGAATTATGTTTTAAATTAACTATTGCTTGTTATTTGTTTTTCTCTTGAGTCATGCCATCTATCGGTGAAAACAGTATGCGTAACATTCAGTAGCTTT
Organism: Papilio glaucus; assembly: GCA_000931545.1. Lineage (NCBI taxonomy): Eukaryota > Metazoa > Arthropoda > Insecta > Lepidoptera > Papilionidae > Papilio > Papilio glaucus. The sequence goes on from JWHW01046228.1 coordinate 46,816, forward strand.
ATTATCCTCTCCATACATTTTTTAATTTAAGACTGGATGCGGTGCGCAGAGGGTTGCATGCTGTTAGACGGCATTGGGGGAGGACTGTGTCCAGCAGTGGACTGATACAGCATGATGATGATGATGTAGATTATGATGATGATGTAGATTATGATGATGATGTAACAAAGGAAATTTTCACCATCTGAAACATTTCCTTTGTTTCTAACATAAATACAAGATTAGCACAAACCTAATGACTCTCTGTTTGGCGCCCGAGTTGAATGTGCCTCCTTGTTGCGCCGGAGTGTATCTTATATATTGAGCCGGTGCCTGCAATGTTCATAAACTATTAACACAACATCAATATTGTCCTTTTATATAAATAATTTGACGATTTTTTTGTTTATTCATAAAAATGAGGTTGCTCTCTCACTCAAGGATTCAATAGGTTAACTATAATGAGATTAAAGAACCATTTGGCAGAAGTAATATTGAGCTTAGGTAAGGTAAACTATAAAAAGAACAATGATAAAGCCACAGCGGCAACACTTTTTGGCTGAGCATACCAACACCTGTGTTAAAAAGATATTTACTTCTGCATTGTGTTTGGTATATCAGGGCCAAGGCCCATTAATCGCTACAAAGATCGGTACCATGCAAATCATCAGTCCAACTTGTGGTAGGCGTACGTACGCTACGGTATGTGGTCACCATTCGATGCGACCCCATGGGCCATACGTTCGGCGATCAATGTATCCGGCCCATTGCCAAATCTATACCCAAGCTTCATTCACAATTTTTTTGTTTACCTTTTACATAGACATTAGCAATGTATACAATGAGTTTTCGTTTTTACAAATGTTTATTGGCAGCATCATTACTTAACATAAGTTGAACTACTTTTTCTTTCGCCACCTTCCATAAAGGAGAACCAACACACAAATGTTATTTAAAAAAACAAAACTCACAGCTTTTGGAGCTGCTTTGACAGGCATGGCAGCAGATATTTTTGCATTTGTTAATTTCTCTAATGCTAGCTTTGTCTTTTCTGTGATGTCCTGTATATCATCTTCTGTTGGTTTCTGGAGGGTGGGGTCGTCTTCTGCTAAGACTTCAGACGGCAGAAGATCTGTCAGTTTTGAATATATGACCTGTAAATAAGTTGAAAGCATTGAATATAAGAATTAACAAATAATTTAAGTTCCTTTAAGAAGAGAGTATACTTCTTCCTTAAATGCCAGCAACACATCCGCAGTTCTGGTGTGTTGTTGTGGATGTTCATGGGCGGTGGTGATCACTTAACGTTAGACTACCCCCTGCTTGTTTGTGCTTTAAAAAAAACGAGATCATAAATAAGAGAACTGCTTGATTTATTGAAATTATATTACTTCTATTTCAAATTTATCTTGCATGACTTAAATTTGTAGATCAAATTTAAGTCATCCAAGATAAATTTGGTAAGTCGCAAGCAACATCCTTAGGACATTTTGTTAGAGATCATTAAACACAAAGATTAAGTAATGTTACTTTTAATCTAAATATCTTACAAGGAAAAAACCAATTTCAACGCACAAGCTTTCCTTACATCCAACTTATACATAATTTATTCTATATTTAGAAGTTTTTCACTATTTTTCGCTTTGCTATACAATGGTGCACATAACTGTGACATATATAAATGCTACTAGTTGGGTTCTGAACAGATTCTCTTACTTAGGATATACAAAATAATATTCTTTGGAATACATACTTTATCAGCACTATGCCCTTGTCGTGCAATAGCCGAGTACTTTACACGACCAGCTTCGTCCAGTTGCACCGCTAATGCATTGGATGTGCTCTCCTTGCCACGGGCTCCCATACCAAGGGGGTACTGTGCCACATGGATCTCGGGGAATGCTCCTCCATCTAAAATAGAGAGTACTTTCAATTATTTTTGTTACATTATACTGCACCACAGGGAGTGTTCTAAAGAGTTGTTTGGATTAATTCCTGAGTTTCATCATCACTCAACTCAACAGGTCCTCACACCACCTTGATGGTTGGTATTCGACTTAAATAAATAAATGGTTATTCGCTCACACCCGAAACCCAGACGGGTAGGCAGAGATTTCCATTTTGCGCGATCATGGCACACCTCTCTCGTTCACCTGTCGTTCAAAATCTTTAACATGCCTACCGTCTCTACTAAACATACACCCACCAATATATGAACTCTTCCACCTGTTCTACTTCATACTGTTAATATTTATTTAAATTATCGTCTTACTTTGTCCGATTTCAAACACTATTACTTTCATCTAATCTATATTCATCTTCATGCCTCTACCTTCTAATGAATCATTCACGACATTCAGAATAAGTTGTAAGTCCCCCGCCGATCAGTCATCGGCATACAAGGGACAATCCTTCGTAAAGAGATTGAACAGCCATGGGGTTGCTACACAGACCTGTCTGACACCTTTATCTATTCTAAACCAGTCTGAGTAGGCGACGTTAATCCTAACACAAGCAGCAGATTCTTTATAAAAATGCTTTAAAGTAAAATACTTGATCACTTCTATCCAAACTCAACCAAGGTTGACCACAGATCACTTTTAACTTTACCACACTTTTAACTTTATCATAGGCTTTTCTAAATCTATGAAGGTGCAGAAAACTTTTTGGTTTACAGCCAGAAACTTTTCTGTGATCATACATAAGAAAAGATCTGATCTAAGCAACCCATTCCTTTTCTAAAACCTGCTTGCACATCCCCCATCCATTTTTCCTGTTTCTTTCATGACTCTTTTTTTTTATCTACTTTGAACGATTTTTTTTTAAATTACAGGAGTAGAAGTGGATTGTTATACATAGATATTTATGATGAAATAACTAAAGAAAAATTCATACTTTTAGCCCTAAGTTGAACCCTTCAGATCCTGACAGCTTGCCCCGTCACATTGATCAGATGGACCTTGATTGGAACTTTATCATTACACTAATGATAAATCTAAATAATTATTAATAATTAACTGTTTTAGGTTATATTCATAAACTTTCAAATTTGTTTACCTCCAAAATCTTCTTCTGCTCTGGGCACCCATCCTTTCCTCTGGCCATAAGGCGGTACACTTGTCTGCGATACAACCAGGGCGCTGCCTACACGGTGGCCCTTCCGTTCGTCATCTCGGTCCCATACTTGCTGCACGGGAGCTGGTAATAGGCTGAAAAATGTGCCATTTATTTATTCACTTTAAGCAAAATTATATATCACTAGAACTCAGAAGAATGTGATGTGAATCAACACAAAATATTTTATATAGGTTGACGGTTAAGTGCTTAAAAATAAAAATGTTTGCAACTTTTCAAACACAAAGTTGAAGTTGAAGTTTTATATAATGACACACATTAAATTACATTACTTAAAATTGATACACTAAACACCGAACAACTTTTCTCCTTTAAAACGAAAAATCTGGTAATTAAAAAGTTAATTTTGTTTCGAATGCTATAAATTAAAAAACTCAACATACCTTGACAAAGACGCCATTTTAAATAATATCTACAGATTTTTGACATAAGAAAGACAGCTTGATACTTGATAATTGTTGAACTTATTGTTGCCAAGTTGCCAAGAATTTATGAAATAAAATTATAGTGTATTCAAAAATATAGTCTATGATAGGGCTGTAGAGATTCTCAGATGCTGATTCCCTTATAAAAGTGCAGTAATAAGCCGATAGCATGGGAGCGAGCAGACGATGCTAAACTTGTACATCTTTTAGCATCATGTGTACTTATTGGATTTTGATGATTAGATAGTAAAAAGGCTAAAAGCTCTACATTTATTTACAATTTTTATTATTTCGGCTTGTTGAAATTTATCTTATCGCATTATCCTTAAACTATTTCCATAATTGCCCACGCTCAAGGCTGTCCATGTGACATCACAGGTCTTGTATAACAATTTTGTGATCCTGCACTCCTTTGCATCGCGCTCATATTTGTTGTTTATTGAAATGCACATTTATTAGCATATCCCTCCTATGTTAATCTGACGCGCTCGAGCATAGTATGCGATGATTGTTTTTTTAAGAATTTAATGTTGTACCCTAAGCGCACGGCTCTACATAGATGACTGATTTGTGGTTAGGGTATCGGGGGTACCTTGGAGGGTCCAATCTGACACGCTCGAGGATATACGAGCTACCCCGTTTTGGCTCCCCTACCAACAGCTTTGTATGCCAATTCGACAATAGTAAAACGTAAAAGAAACATCACATAACATCATCAAAATCAAGGGTAAAGTCCAAGATCGAGGGCTATAAATTACTTTGAAGAGTTTCGGATTTTCGCATACATCAAAACTCAGTATATCTGCGTTTGGTAAATATCAAAAACTCAAGAGTACTCTTTAAATAAATACGAATTAAATTAAGTAGAAATCCCAAGCATCATTTCAAAAAAGTATTGTTTTATTTATTTCGGACACAGAGATGCTTCCGCTTTGTATCAAGTTTATTAATTCTACTGTGTTTAACCGTTTACCCCTATTGGATTGCTATTTGATTTAAAATACACACGAGTTTATGTATGATTTTTTTTACCAACAACTACAAGACTTAAACTAAAGGTTAGTTTTATTCAGTTTCAAACTTTCAAACGTCAAATGAAACAGTAAAAAATATAAATAAAGTTTTTTTTTCGTAATGAAATTGTATCACATCGATCAGTTATTAATTAATACGTGTAATATGAATCGATAGAAAATCTTGCTGATATCATTAATCTCGTTTCAATGAGAGGTGGAACAAACTGTCAGATTCGTATATAAATGAAATAGGCTGCGAACGTCTCTCTTTTATAACCTCAAAAATGCGCGAGAAGTATCACTCAGAGATGGCGAAGTGAGCTTATTTATAATTTTAATAAGTGTTTAAGTGAACGGATTACCATCATGCCGTCGAAGAAGAGAAAATACAATGCAAGGTTTCCCGCGGTAAGTTTAAATTTCTTACGTGCTTAGATATTTAAAAATATGTGTTATTGTTTTCGTTCGTAATCCCCTTGAATTTGAGATATCATGACATTGTTTGGTTTTAGGGGCGAATTAAGAAGATTATGCAAACGGATGAAGAAGTGGGCAAGGTTGCACAGGCCGTACCGATCATAATCTATATCCTTTTCAAATTTTTATTTTAAAAATAATAGAATTTTAAAAGATGCGTAGTTCACACAGGTGCGATTGTTGTACTGTTTTTTTATTGTTTTTCTTTCTCACCAAATACTGGAAGATTTCAAGACTAGAAAAGAAACATTCAATATTATTTTTAATTGTTATTAAATGTACATTAGATAATGTTCAAAATATTTTCCAATGGGTTTTTTCAATAGCTATGTAGGAAACATCACTGCTGATAGCAAAAACATATTCTGTCATCTCCAAAAATAGTCCTACATGTTGAGCAGAGTATACTATTGATCTACTGCCTTAATGTCAGTGTACATGCAAGAGACATGTATAGTGCAGTTAGAATACATGCAAACATTTACACCTATCAAAATCTTAATTGATTGTTAGGTACATTAGCCTCTTATTGTAAAAAAGTAACTAAAGAGAGATTCCAGGAAATGGAAGAAAGGCTGTCAACAAAAAGCCTAAGTCCTGTATGAAGCCGCTAAGTGGCACCACTACAGTTAAAGTTAAAATATTAACTTTCACGTAATAATAATTTATATATAAAAATAGCAAATTTACTATGACTCAAACTACTTCTTCAAAACCAGAGATGTTTTGTAAGTCTGTGCTTTGGCCCTAAGCAAATAGTAATAGTACTTGAGGCCCCTTACAAAAATGTGTAGACTGGACAATGAAAAATAATAAGATCTTCACTTTTGTACCGGTCTACAAAATAATGGTAAAATGGAAAAAAAATAGTAGAGTAGCTCTTTAGGCTTTCACTTGAGGGCCCTATATCAGCGGGGCCCTTGGATGCAGCCCAAAAACCCTATGGTAGATTTGGCCGTGTGCAAAACTATTTAACTATAAACTTTAACAGATTGTCATTGGAACATTGGCTTTAAAGGTCAATAAATAAAACCATGCCTAGGAAAAATTATATTAATTATTATAAAATAAAGGAATCAATAGATAAACAATGTATTATTGTAAGTTGAAACTATTGATTTATTTCACTTTGGGTGTTGTTAAAAATATGTAGATACATATACAGATTTATATACATAATAAAGATATGTATCTATTTCAAATTTTATTTCTTTATTAATGTTTTGATAGATTACTTTGATACATTTGTAACACATTATTTACAAATTATAGTTTTCTTTGCTTCATTTAAATCATAGGTTCCCACCTAACTCAAGACAGGTGTAAAGTACAAGTATTCTGTGTTTCGTTTGATGAGTGAGGTAGCAGATGCCTAATTCCAGTCCCTTATTAGAAAAGGTGATGGGAGAGGGGATTCAATAAAGGGATGCAGTACATGTTGTCCAACTGTCATAATTCTATCTTTTATATATATAATAATGGATCTGTCCCTATATTTCATTTTTAGCCAATACTAAACACATCTCCCTTGTGTCACTATGGTAGTTGCAAGTGGATGGATGTAGGGGTGTAAAAGATATAGGGGTTGAAAATGTATTTTAATAATATGTTACCTATGATTGTATAATTATACAGAAAAAAACCCATAAAATAAACATAAAGTTATATTCCCTCCCATTGTACTTGCAGTCTTTAAATTTCATGTACCAACATTTTACTTATCAATCATCTAACAACCATGCTTCGCATTTAAATAGCAAAATCTACAACACTATCAGTTGGTTACAATCTCAAATAGCAATTAATATGAGCGCAGCCATTTCAACTCACTGTATTTTTGAAGTAATTGCTTCTATAAGTAAAATAAGTGAGTTGTATGTATGTACAGGTAGTAGTTAATTAGAAAAAAAACTATGTTTAAAAAAATCCGACTTCAAAAACTAAAAAGTACAAAATAACTCAAAGATTTAATTGAATACACCTCTTATACAAACCTAATACCTTTAATATTCATAAAATAGTATTATTTCTATGTGCTACCTAGGTTTGAAGTCGGTGCCAAGCAGACTGTTTTAGACAAACTAATAATAGAATTAAGTAATATTTAATTAATGTTTCCTAAGAAAAAAATGGTTATTGTGAGACAACCATAAAAGATAGATATATGTCATCGCGGACTTTTATTTAGCTTATTTAAAGGGCTACAAATATTTCATACACCATTTACTGTAAGTCCTATAGTTTTGCCTACGTAAGCCAAGAAAGTAAAACTTAGCGTTGTCATATTATGCATTATTAAGAATAACTCAAAAACTACTGGTCAGATCTTGAATAAAAAAAAAATGGGACCAAATGGCGAGCACTAGCTGTCAAACAAAAAAAGAATCATCGAAATCGGATCATAAATCACGGAGTAATAAATGTACATACATAAAAAAAAACCCACCGAATTGATAACCTCCTTCTTATGAAGTCGGTTAAAAACTAAAAAAACCCTGACTGATTGTACGATTATCATAATTTACGTCATCATATGAGATGCATGCCAAAAGAAATTAAATAATCAAAAGTTACAGAGTTTATTCTTTTTACAGTTACCTATTTTTTTGAAGTTTTCACTGTAAACATATACTCTTCTAAAGAAGGTGCTGGGTTTCTGACTTCAGCTGCTTGTTAAACCAAGCTGACATTATTCTTGGGGTATTCTTGAATTGTCCGTCCTGTCCTTTGATCTTCTAGCGCAACCATAGCATCTTGCAGCAAAATGAGGTCACCATTTGTTTGTGTGCTTCATGCGCAGCGACAATTTGTTGGAGTCGGCTCATCTTCAAAGCACTATACATTAGACTGTCACTTCATTTCAGGTCATAGTTATATAGCCTTGTTTTGTTACTTGTCAGTATATCATCAACATTTTGTTTTCTCTTCAGTATCATATTTATTTATCATAAATTTGCACCATTCTGCACGACAGTCTTCCTGAAAGTCTTTGAGTTTGTCCTCTGAACATCTGAACAATGCATATGGAGAAAAAGTTTACAATATACTTATAAAAGAATTCAAAGGATGTTTCCACAAAATTTCAGGCTTGTGGGAGGCAGTTTATAAATTACTGTCCCTATAAAAATTTTGCTATCATCTGGCACATACTTGTAACTATCTAAATTTTATTTACTCTTAAACATACATATGTAAGTTGTATGTTGTTGTGTACAACATAGCCCACCCTACTACTACTACATATTCAAAAATTAACCCTACTACTACTGCACATTCAAAAATTCTAAGAATGCTAATGCTACAACGAGATGGCTGTGAGAATGGTACTTTCTTTATTGATGGATAGTAAATCATAGTTTAAATTTCTTTTAGCTTATTGGAAGCGGGTTTAGTAGCTCTTAATCCATAAGTAATTTTCTTAAACAATATCTGACATTATAATATGTTCGATTCCCTGGAAGCTCGTAAATAACTTCTAAAATAGATTTCCGGTTCTTTCTAAAATATATGGCCCTATAATAATAATATGTGAGTCTTGGCTTCCCACATAAAAGAGCAATAACGCCGCCGTTCTCGCACCGCCTCCTGTCAGTAGAGGGCTTCGAGCTTCAACACCGTCCTTTCGCGATACGTGGACCGGCCAAAAGGTCGGCCGCCAATCAGGATTCCGAAGTACGCTTTCTTGATGCTATGATCGTCTCCCATCTTCAGTAGGTGGCCTATCCAGCGAATATCTGTGAGCTTTGATCTTCTCTTTCGGTCAGGTCCGAAATCATCTTATGCATGACTTTTCTCTCGGCCATCAGAAGATTTTCTTCTTCTTTAAGGGTTGGTGTCCGGGTCTCGGTGCCCTACATCAGATGGCCAGAGAAGATCTAGGTAAAGCGGATTGCGGGCCAACAGTTTGAGTGTGGTAGCAGTAGTAGATGTTGTATAAATAGGCCGGTTCGACGAGGTAAGTTTTGCCTCCTGACGTTAGAGGTATTTTTGAAATGAAAATTTTGTTAGCCGTGTTAACGATGTTTGGTAGGAAAAATTATGCTCAACTTGCGTCAGCAACAGGCTTATTTAAATTTGGAACAGTTTCTACGAACTTTAATTTTTCGCGTCTGTTTTGAGTTTTCTCTTCTATGGGCAGTCCTTATTACTGCCCGTGCTTTTGTGACCAACTTGTTATTGATGCCTGAATGAGCTACACCGACCTGAGTCGGCGAAAACGGCACAGAAGGTGTCTAGCCTAAACCTTGTTAAGAATAACTAAGCTCGAGAGCTCCTTCGGGAGCCTCGAGTCGGGCCGTTACTAAATGTTTATACTTCTTCGTATTCTCTATGGGTCACAACGGTTGGCTAGGGATCTTTTCCTGAGGGTAGCTGTATGTTATGAGCCGTTTATTCGTTTGCTATCTTTTACTATGAAAATGAGGATATCTTGCTTAAAAACCAGCACTCCTGGTTTGCATGTTGTATCAATGGTCGTTGAACTTCGTAAGAAGACCCTCTGTTTATATTCCCCCCCTTTGAAATGGAACAATATAAATTGACTGGAATAGGTTAGGCGTATTATAATCCACACAAAACTGGTTCAGGGCGGGCTTGTATTGTAAAACTATTTTATAGCAAAGTTGTATTTGTATTATGGCAGATTATACATTTTGACTGCATTACTTGCATCTTTATTTTTGGTAGGATAATATGTTTTGATCATCTATGCCTCTATTTTAACATTATTTGTAGTGGATAAACTCAAAGTACGGAACTGATTTCAATAATTATTTCACAATTATATCTATATTGTAAACATGTACCATAGGCTTTATTTTTACGTATAGTGTTGCAATTTACTCGGGCAGGAAATTAAAAAAAAGTTTTATCAGCGTTTCCTTTGTTGTAAGTGCTGTTGATTCCGTAATAAATAAATATGTTTATTTTTTATCGATATTGGCTCGATCAAAAGTTCCTTTGAGACATTGTAGTCGTACGGTGGAATGCGCAAACTAAATTTTGTCTTGCTATCCTTCTAGTAGTTTTCCAATGCATTGTTGCGACCACCTTTCACGGCACTTAACGACAGTTTAAACGTTAAAACAGTAATGTGTATTACTGTTTTACCCTTGACCTTATTCTTGTTTTAGTTACATTCTTAAAACATGATATTAATAAAATAAGTAAAAAGGTATTTAATGTAAACTGAAATTATTAAATAGGTCCGACAGTTCCAGAGTTCAATAAGATAAATTTCCCTCTTTATGATATAAATTTAAATTATTTATATAATTAAATGAAAACGTCAACTTCCCTCGATTAATCTCATTTATGAACTTATAGATATTCGCGTTATTATTGCGTCAGGCACATTTAGTATTTATTATCATATATTTTCTTGAAAATGTTTTTAAATTAATAGAAATATTCGTTTAGTTCAGCACAACGATATTTTATATAGACTAGTGGACTGGCCCGGCTTCGCCCGGGTAGCACTAATTATGTTTATCCGATAGCTACCAATGTTCACAGCAACACCCGCTAGGACAATCTGAACATTGCCTTAAATTTCATGGAAATCGGTCCCGTCGTTTCGGTTCGGTTTTATATTTATATGTTATACTCATTTAAATTCACCGATCAAAAGTGTTCCAAGGACAGTAACAGCGACATTCGCACATGTCAAATGGTGTAAAAAGGATAGCGATAAAATTATAAGAAAAAAGAGGACAGCTAGTGTTTGTCACTTAAGCTACTATTAAAAAGCTTCTGGTAACACTTGAAATACTTAAACTATTATTTTTCTTAGGTCTGTCTCTAGTATAGTTTTGTTAAACAGCCATTGATTCCTTAATTCGGCTCTATTGACCTCAACACCCCGCACGCTGGAGCTGTTCGTGGAGTCGCTGCTGAGCAAGGCTATGCAGGTGACAATGGCGCGCAACGCGAAGACTCTCAGCCCCTCGCACGTCAAGCAGTGCATCCTAGCCGAGTCCAGGTTCGACTTTCTCAGAGATCTGGTGAGTAGAACTCAGCTCCTCGCTCATCGAGCAGTGCATCCTGGCCAAGTCCAGATTCGACTTCCTCAGGGACCTAGCGAGGATACCCTAATCTCCTCGCTCTTCAAGCAGTGCATCCAAGCCGAGTAGAGGTTCGACTTCCTCAGGGACCTAGTGTGTAGACCCTCAGATCAAGCAGTGCATTCGTTGCAAATGCATTGGCAGCCTTTATGTTGTACAGTGGAGGGAATATATATATAGTAGGGATGATAAGGATACCGATATATCGGCGATATTTTTATTGCCGATACACCGATAAAAAAGTAATGTATATGTTAATACAAAATCTAAAAACATTAACCCAACTTGTGTTTCATATATTTTACCTTAGGTTACGGTATCGGTATCGTATCGCCAAAAAAGGGTATCTATGCATCCCTTATATAAGAAAGAAGAGTAGGAAAAGGATTGGAGAGTAAGAGAACTGGAATTAAGCGTGATTAATATCATAAATGTTACGTGCCTTACCTATCTAGCCGATAAGAAAAGAACCTACCACAGGTTAAAAAGCGAAAAGTAAAAATTAAGGATTATTAAGATACAAATTATTAACATTCAGTTTTGTTTATAATTCCAGGTGAAGAATATACCAGATGTATCGGCAGCCGAAGAGAAGGAGATGATGAGCGCCGAAAGTTCACCAAATTCTTCCAGGTATCTGTTTTTATATAGAAGGAACGACGAAACGCTTTACCTAATATTAATGTGACCGCTTCCCATAGGCATCTGCAACAAGCTAAATCTTAAACTACCTAAATGAACAGAGGAAACAAACAAAAGGACTTTTCTTATCAACCCTCCTCCCTTCACATCCTCTTGCCGATTCCATCGTCTAATTAGAAAGAGGAATTAGGCCTCCGGTACGTCATCATACGTAATGCAGGATACTTGTACTTCACGTGTGTCTTCTGTGAGGTCGTGATATTTCACCGGAGGAACAATTGTTGTTGCCTGTACTAGATAAACTAACTAATTTGTCTAAATAAAGACGAAGCGGCCTAAGGAATTATTTGGCGTTTTAATTTTGAAGTCGTTTAAGTTTTATCAATTTAGATATATGTATATTTATTAGTTTCTTCTTCAAAGATTTTCAGACGCCGCCCCCGCTCCCCCGCGTAGGAAAGCCCGGGTGGACTCAAACAGTTCGAGCAGTTCCGATATTAGAGTTCAACAAGTAACACAACCAAAAGATAATTTCAAAAGAACGCACTCAACTGAAACCGAGCTGATACGAACTCGGAACGAAACTATAACGTCCGCAATAGTGTCGGACGCAGCAATAGACTTATCTAGAAAACCAAACGAAGCCAAACAAGTCCGAATAGCAAACTTTTATCAGGAAACATTAGTAGACGAAATCCACCCAAGTGTCATCACACTCAATCCAACTTATTCCAGTCCACAGCCATCGACGTCCAGTTACACGAACTTAACCACGGTTGAAGCGAACAAAGTCGAAGTTACTGTGCCAAAGCCGGAACATAAGCCAATGTTCTACGTAGATGTAAGACAAAACAATGCCACTCCAGCACCACGCACACCCGTCACTCCAATACTAAATATAGACTTTACAAAGAATCTGGCAAAACCAGAAATCAAGGTTCTCGATACAGCTGTACCTAATATCGTCGGGGTACCAAAGAACGACAAAAATTCTAAACTACATAGGCGAAATTCTAAAGTCAAAGTTGATACCAAGAAGATTGAACCCAAACCTGTTCAAATTCAAACTCCGCCAGTTGATATCGATCATTTAAATTCCGGTAACTTACAAATAGACGAAGACTATGATACCTGAATAAATAAGTTTGTTTTTCTTTTTAATTTGTTGTGCTATGTTTTAGCGGGTAGTCGTGAAATTTGTTATCCAAATTGTTTTTACACGTAATATGTCAGCAAAAGTAACATGACTTTATTAAATTTAAAAGTACTTTTAAAACTCCAGTTCATTATAAAAAACGAGAGTACTTTTAAAGGGATAATCTAACCTAACAAGTAAACGTCATCAAACGAAATATTGCAAAAATCTCTCAGAGTTTAAAGATACAAAGATATAATATAAACTCTCAAAACATCTAAATAAATATCGAGTAAACACAAGGAAATGTTGTAGACCTAGTGATGTACCCACGGTGACCCTAAAATTTCTATAATAGATTGAAATTTCATTTTTTTTTCGATTAAATTAATATTGCTTTGTTCCACAGAGAGCCTACTCTTATTTTGTGACAGAAACTGAAAAAGTGTTTTCATAGAGGGCTATGCCCAACAGTTGACTTTTTAATGCAATGGTACCATAGATGACAACACTATAATTATAAATAAATATGCACCTACGCCCGTAACCCAGAGGGGTAAGCAGAGATAACAGATTTCCATTTTGCGCGACTCTGGCACATCTCTCTCACGCATACATGCTCATCGGTTACGGGTACTCTTTATATCGTCCTTCTTTATTATGTCACTAATCTGGTCGATGTAAGTTCTCCTTGGGCGTTCCCTACCAACACTGGCAGCGTTGGCTCACTTTTTCGACATAAATTTGTTTCGTTATTCTCTTCATTCATCCTGTCACCATGCCCGAACCACCGAAGCATACCTTTCTCAATTCTAGTCACAACGTCCACTTTTAAGCCACACTTTTCCCTTGTAATGCTTTTTAATCCTATTATTCAACGTCACGCCTAACATACTTAAGGATCAACGTAATTTTAAATCGACCTCTAATAACTTTGCCCTAAAGTCGTGGACAGAATATAAAATATTGATCTAAATTTATGATTGAGAATAACGCCCCCTTGTTTACTTGACTAGAATTTCGTTTTTTTTTTATGACGGTTGATTATTGAGATTATTCAATTCAATACGATGTGTTGGTTGACTTTCGTGTCACATTAGGACTAGCAACTCGCCCCAGCTTCATTCGGTTTTAAGTTAAGAAAAATAACCTATGTTACGAAGAGCATTCTATTGACTAATGAAACGATTTTTTTAATTGGTTGTCATTTTTTCGTTTATCCAAACCACAACAAACAAACAATCAAATCTTTTCTCTTTATATAAGTATATATATACGCCAGAAGAAATGTATTTTATTTAATTAATGGGTCCACCGTACGTCACATAGGACTAAATTTTAAACTATTTGATCGTGAGTTTTTTTTTTTGCATGAAGTACCTTATTAATTTGGATAACACTTGTCATGGCAAAGTTATGTTGTTTACCATTATAGGTATGTTGATGATAATTTCTTGTGTAATTGTTTTTTTTTATGACGAGGTTAAATTGATTGACCGATGAATGATATTAATGGATGTATGTGCAAATGAATGAATGAACCCTTTGCTTTTTCTTTCCCTCTTTTTTGATTGAAATTCAAAATGAGATTTTATATATTTGAAATGGCCAGTAGTCGCGCATTTATTATAATTCTGGAGCAATATAAATTCAAGAAGTGATAAAAATTTGACAACTTATATACTTACACACTACGTGTGCAACACTTGTGTCGAGGACTTTTGAAAGAACACCCAAATTTCTTATAATTTCAGATTTCATAACAATATTGTTTTTTAAAAATAGTTGCATGCGTGTTATTTTTGAAACTGTGTCTTTAAAAATATATAAAACATGAGGATAACATTCTCCCGATAGATAATATTATTGTCCTGCGTGTATTTGTAAGACATAAACTTTAGCCATAAATGTATACCAGTTTTGGTATATAATTGTCTGTATACTCTATAAATATGTGATTTAAGAAAATACATTTTTTATGACGAATACACTAGCGCTAAACCACAACCCCACCTGAATTTAAATGGTGATGTGGTCAAAAGATGGTACGCATTAGTTTAGTAACAACCTATTCACTCTTCTCTTGAAGGGTTACACATGTTATAAATTGTTGTTCACAATCTTTTTTTGGCTAAAAAGGTCAATAG
>JWHW01046228.1:70639-84774 GCA_000931545.1 Papilio glaucus
GAAGGAAAGGATAGAATAGGACAAACTTTTATATGCGTTGGCGCAGCACTGTTTGCTACCGACCGATTGTGAACTTCGTCAATTTATAAAATCGGACTTTGCATACTTTTAACTGTCATCAAAATGTGAACTAAATTGATCATTGACAATTCGGCGTGTAATTTCTCCACAATTCGTAAACTGTTAAATTAAAATCTTTAAATTGTGAACTGATATTTTGATAGAATAAAAATTGTTAGTATGACAGTTAAATATAAAAATAATATCATAAAATATGTTTTTCATTTTTCATAGAATAAATAGGTTTGTTGCATTTGACATCCGTCAAATTGTTAATGATTCGTTTAGTTCACAATTTACTGACAGTTTATATCATTTCAATCATGGACTACTCATATAAATCATGGAATAATCATATACTATATTAGCACCGTACACCAAGTTGACTTGTACTGTCTATACGAACATTCACTTACGAAACCACTTTTAGGACCTCAAATTAAAAAGTAATAAAATAATTTAAAAGTCCGTCGTGGCCAGTTAACGATCAGTTTTCACACTCGGTATCGATTCGGTGCCTTTAAGAGGTAATATAATTCAACTTCACTGCTGCTTTATGGCTCATTAAAAATTTGCAAAGGGAAAAAAATAAAATCAGATATTGTCGTCATTTACAAAAATATATTGTTTTATTGTTGTTATATTAAATTATTGTTACTAAATGTTAACAAAAACTTAGAATAAAGCAAAGCCTAGTGGGACATTACATTTTGAACGATGTTACTCAATTGAATATGCAAATATGAACTGATAAATAGGCGCGCAATGCTTTTAAGTCAATCATAGAAAGTTATAACTGTTCGATTTTCACCCACCTTATCAAATCCTAAATGGAGTGGGTTATAATAGATCTGTAATACACCACAGACCTATAGAAAAAAATATTTAAAGTTCGTTAACAAATAAACCTCACCTACCATACACGGCGGCCATTATAAATTTCATACTTTCATTGGAAATGTTTTTGACATTGTAAGATGAGAAGTGAAAATGTATGGCTAATGTTATGAGGTAATGTGAGAAAAAGTTGTTTTTCGAAAATATTTTGGAATTTACAAACTTTATCGTGAGTTGTAGCTCTTTGTTTACAAAGTTTACATTTTGATTTTGAAAAAACTATACTTAAAATCTTCGCATAAATATTGCGCTTCCACGCAGAATCACAAAACTTATTATATAAAATTATATTTGCATATTCAATTATTGTATTTATAATTATTGCAAGTAAAGGATCATTATGTGTTTTAAAATACTGTTTGATACAATAACGAGGGTTAACATATTCAATGCAACTGGCAAGTTTCGTCAAAAACATAACAACTACGCAGACATACTATTGAATAATAAACGGCTGTCGGCGGCTTCCACAAAAGTAGTGGGCGATCACTGAAAAAAGTACACTTTGCGTTTATAATTTGAATATTACATACTCGTTCTTTCATTCAGCTATTCGTTGTATGTCGTTATCAAATCAACCATCCTACTTAAATACTGTCTGCTGGTAGAAACGAACCATGAAAATTTTAATCTACATTTATTTCTCTTAATATCTCATTCATTTATTTTCTATTTTCTTTTGTTTTAGTAATAATTTTTAAAACTTTAGCCTGCCGACAAACCGGACACAAATTGATAAATTTTGAGATTCAGCTTTCCCTTATATTAAGCCCCGATGAAAACTAATATGAACATCTTAAACGCTAAAACATATGAAACAATATGAACATAGGCACCTACAATAACAGTCTGTTGCGTTCTAACTTAAAGCTACGTTTATGTTAACTAATTAAAGATGCCATAATAAAAATAACATAAACCTTGATAAATTTAATTAGGTACATGGGTATAATAAAAAAATGTTTAAAAGAGTATAACACCTTCATTATGGTCCTTCGAGTCGGATGTTATATATTCTTTATTTATTGCCTCGACAATGTAATAATTCGTAAATTGTTAATTAAAACGGAGGGAGAGTGGGGTACCTTTTTAAATTTAACAAGTACATTACATTTATATTATTTAAATTAATTATGTTCATATAAATTAAGATATCGTATTAATACTGATTACAGTTACTTATTAATATAATTATGGTAATTAATTGATGGCGATATATTTACACTGTGGCATTGATTATAATTTAGTATAAGAAAATGTATTTAAACCCGCATTTTTTTCAACAAACAAAAATTAAAATATACAACCAACACAATAACTATAATAAATTAACCCTAAAACTGTCTTAAAAGTCTATTTCTGACATTGGATTATTTATATAATACAGATAATATTATGCAAAGATAATTAGTGACCTGTAAAATATGGATAACAATTTCTTGGCGAAAACATTGAGCACCTTAGCTTACTATTTATAATAAGGCACTTTTGTTTAACTGATAGCGAATACTCGTTCCACAATTTACACAATATCAAAAAATCGTTTAACTAGATATTTTTTTGTATTTTACACCTTTTTTTTCCGAAACACAGACACAGATGTTAAAATGGTCATTATTATAATAACTGATAACATAATGCATTATTTTTGAATAACGGATTACTGGCGATGTCACTATCCTGTTGTTGGTTATCATTATCCGTTGTTAGGCAATGTTACTCATGAGAGCGAGTAAGCATTACGCAAAAACTAGTAGGTGGAAAGAAAACACTTGACGCGTGTTGATAGGTGCCCACTCAAGCTCGCTATTTTGTACTTTATTCCAATAACATAAAGTAGATTTCACAATCTATTTATGTGATAATGTAATACGAATAACCTTGACGAATAATTTTCTGTTTTGTTTTTATAACAATTCAAATTCGGTAGTTTAGTTTGTTTATATTACGTAAGATATAAACAAACTAAACTACCGAATTTATATATATTATAATTTTCATAAATAGTTATGATCTATGCTGTTACTAATGAAGTGTAGTGTAGTGAGACACACTTTTGAGACACATTTTGTACACACTAATGTGTGTATAAAAAAAAACTATTTTTTTCTAAACTTCTTTCTTTTGTTTTTATGTATTAGAGGCATTATAATAACTGTAAATAAGTGTACATACATACATGTTACAAAAATTATGAAGGAAAGTTTATTGATTATTGCATTATGGTTTTATAGACGGCCTCTTACAGATTATCGTTAAATATTCCGTAATATTCAATATCGTATCGTCGTTATTTTCCCAATGTTACAAAACAGCAAATTAGGCAACAACGCCTAACAACGGAATACCTAACAACAATTTACAATAACCGTTATCAAAGAATAACGCAACAGCGTAATTCATTACCGGAAAACAGCAGTTATTGCCATCTCAGATCAGATGGTTAATATTATAGGTTAGTATTTTTTTGTTGTAAAAGTTATAATATATCAGCCTTTTTAGTATGGTTCCACTGCAGGGACACAGGCCTCTCCGAGAAAGAGAGAGCCCGTTAATCACGCAAAACATGCCGGTTTCCTCACGATGCTATCCTTCATCTTTTTTGGAGCAGTGGTGATGAAATTAATTACACAAAGTAAAGCCCCACCTGGATTCGAACCCGCAATCTACAGTACGTAAGTCGGGGGCTGTACCACTGGGCCACCACTGCTCTGTAAAAGCTAAACTTGTATTATTTAAATATATTATATGACCAATAAAAAATTGTCAACTCCTTTTCTCATTGTCAAGACTTTATGTTACTTTTTTCAATTTACGGCTACCAGTAAAACGACTTTTTTTTTCGGGAAGACTTCCATGAGACATTAATATAAATTATTAATAACACACAATATGATCTACAAATGTTTACATTTAAAATCAATATAAATTAGTTATAAAGTTTAATAACTATAAATATAACATACGTCCAATTATTTTGGAATGTAAATGACTTGCCAGTCTTTATGCATCTTAAGTGAAGGTATTTTTTTAGATAAAAAATCAATATCAATGATGTACCTTTAGTTCTGTTTCTAATTGTTAAATAGCGTTTTCATAATCGAATATTTTTTACGTTATTTATTTTACCGGAAGGATAATTAAACGAGGTTACACAAAAAGGCGGGAAAAGTTACAGCTGTTTGTTCATCTATGAATAATTTTAAATATTATTATAATAAGCAACAAAAAGCCTCTATTATTAATTATTAGGCCTGGGCGTTACGGTAGAAGGAAGTATCTCTCATATTTCAGTAGCTATACTGTTTCCAAAGAAACGTGCACAAATAAAAATTTAATTTTCAAACGGTTTACGATTTCACTTCATTTAAAATCAGGGTTTATTATTGAAGTAATCACAAGTTGCCATATTTTAAATCGTTTTTATAACCAGTAAAAATAAAAATTAAAAATATATTTCGTTGTAACATGGCAACTTCACCGTATTCGGCTAACTGTAGTTGTTATATATGAAAAGTCTTAACTAAATAGCATTGTCATGGATATTAATGTTTGTTTAAAAAAATTCTTAACTTTCTTATAAAAATAATCAAGCCGTTTAAACTACTAGCGGAACTCGGTTTAAGCTCCCCTGGAAAATCGTTCAGAAATAACACCATTCCGTAACAAAATTGCGCCCCAAATTATCATGTGTATGAGAACAAAAGCAGGATGTACCGCGGTTAGGAATTTGCGAGGTATTTCGTGCTATAATCGCGTAAACTTTTCGTGTTAAAACATACTAAATCGTTAAGAAACCAGTGAGTGAAAGCAAAGCATATTGATATTTAAGACACGCTACAAGTCGGGTTCAATCGCCTCGAGCCTTAATTACAGGGTAGTCGGGATCAAAATCGAAAACCGCACGAATGTTCATCGCATGAATCATTTATTCATTTAATCAATAATGAAAACGCTATTTAACTCCAAAATAAGTTATTTTAGGATGTTGTTTTAACAATTATTGGACTTTACATCACTTTCGCTTACATATACAAATTTTTAGCGTCAAATTTGGACTTATATATATATATCAAATTCAGGATTTTACACATCAAAATCCGGCATCTGCAAATCAAATTCGGACATTTAACTATCAGATTGACATGGAAACATCCCAATTTGAAGTGCAAAAATTCTCTGGCCATTTTTTTTCTATTTAAAAAAATATATATTAGATGTATGCCAGGACTGTGCCAAATGGAATACAAAATCTATGCTTATCCCTCTCGTGAAGGTGTGTGAGTGCTTATATGTATTTTATATAAATATTTTGTAGCTATTAGTGGTCATCATGGTCAATTACAGTTCAGCTAAATTCATTACCTTCATACAGACTCTCACAGACTTCCAACAATCTCAAAACAGGGCTGATGTTGTAGGGGAATAGAGATTTCGACACCAACCTGCTTATCTGCAGTCGCAATCGTATCAACACTCGCATGGTGTCGTCCAGTCCCCTACTTCCACCGGAGTCGGCCAACTGGCAAGTCTCTAGAAACTTTGGCCAATTTCTTCGTACATACTTCAGAAACCTGAGTAAATACAGCAAGAAACAAGTCTCATTGCTAACTAAGTAATCTAAAAGTACATCGCTGTCATGCGAAACAATCTTCAAAAACTCTATAAACGATGATATAGGGTTCAACATTGGTATTAAATCTGGATACATCGAATTTCTATATACAATACCAACAGTAATGTCTAAAGTGCATACCATCGACTCAATAAGGTAGTCATCTTGCTCACTAAACAAATGTATCAACATCTTTGTGAATGGAGTCTCTGGATGGAACTCAAAACTGTTCCGTATGAACACATCTAACTTCTTCAAAACATCTCTTATAGACCTCTCCACTATCTGCATGTCTTGAATTGCATTATAGTCTGATGAATCAATGGAACTGTCAGAGGAATCACATCGCATCTCTTTAACAGTGACAGCTACCGATTTTAAAACCAATAAAGACATCCTTTGTAATGTAGTTTTGTCCACATCGCTCCTTACATTCGAAGAATCTTCATTATCATCTAATCCATAGCTCTGATCTACCAACTGAATAGCAGATGATATTGGATTTACTTCAGGACCTAATGAATAGTCACGTATAATAGTGCAGTCCTGACCTAAAAAACCAAAGCCACTCCTACTGCTCTGTATTCTCAAATCTGTCAGCAGTCTAAAGTCTTTAACATATCTCACAATAGAATGTGCTAAGCAACATATCTCTTCTGGTAGGATATCTTGTAGCGCTAGTGTGGACCCATAACACAAAACCTCATTAAATAGACTTAACAAATGTGAATATATTAAACTCGGCAGCATTCTATTCCTTAAGAGGTCAACAAAGCTCTGCAAGTCCGCATAGAATGGCTTAGTATCAATAATTGAAAGATTAGCCTTAACACTTATTATGTTCTCCCACAGGGAGAAAAATGTTAGAATACAGTTTTCAGCATTAGCTAAATTCAGGTACCTTAGTAGCAATAGTTTCATATTTTTAACTAAAACTGGCCAGTGATGTTCTAACGTTTTTATCGTTAGACATTTTATGTGAGAAGTGTCAAATGATTCAGAGTCCGTTAATATCACTGTAATACAGCCATTTTCATTAATCCTTTCTATCCTGGCGGGAGGAGGTTCAGGTGTTACTGGCCGTTCAGCTATTTGTTGGCTATTAGAAAATTTTAATACTGGTTCATGTAGCTTGAAAGTGACCGTTTTTTCAGTTGATTTCTCTTCTGAAGATGTTGACGGTGCACCATGAGTTTGTAAATTGGAGAATTCATTATGCAGATTTTCACTTTTTGACCCAGATGGTGCCTGTGAGCTACCACTACTTCCATTGAAACTTGATGTACTATGAAATGGATTATCATCTTGGACATTACCGTTTCCTGATGAATGAATATAATTGCTGTCTTCTAGTGGATGCTGTTCAACATCCTTCCACTCTACTATCCTCTTAATAATGTCCAAACTGAAATTAATCTTTTGTACTGTTATCCTGTTAATTCTATCAAACAAATATATGTTTTCCGCTATTTGTTGTAGCCAGTTCTCATCAACAGTATCTTTTGAGACTATTAAAAAGCTTGCTAATACTCTACTAGCAACAAACGTAATGAACTTACTTTTGTGATCTGATAATTCAACAACTTCTGTGATCCAATCATGCCGATTTCTCACAAATATATCACACGCTTGCATTACTCTTGAACAAATTGTACCTGTACTATTTTGTTTCAAATATATGTCAAACATCAGCTGCATTGTAGATAAATAGGTCAAAGAGCATGTGAGAGGCCATGAAACTATATTAAGCTGCCTGTCAAAAAGTTGTGACACTACATTTTCGTCATAACCACATAAACATTGTCCAACAAGCGCATTCTGTAATTTTCTTAATTCAGCAAGCAGTTTATCATCCTCAGATGTCCAGTGAGGGGCAGGATTTGATCCAGAAGGTATTATATCTATAGTAGAATCACTAGGCAGTTTAAGGATAGTTGAGCAGTCTACTGCATCTTCACTAACCGTCCCACTATCGGGAGACTCCCCATTCCTCAATGTAAATTCTTCTGATGTTTCCGGCGTTGTCTCAGATTCAAAGATATCAGTAAGAATATCTTCCGCCGATCTATCGCTGCCATCATCTATATCTGGCGCGTCGATTCGCTGCTTTTTTTTCACGGGTTGATCTGAGGCCATTCCTTCATCTGACTTTGGTGTTAGATGCCCTCGGAGAACCATTAACGCGTGTTGCGATACACTGAACTATAACTCTCGTTATATTTAAGTAGTTGAACGCATATCAACAGGGTCGCTGTCGTTATTCTGAAAACAAAAAGGCGAGTAAGTGTATGACCTTTTCTCGGCTACTCAGTTACGCGCACGACAAAGCCAATGTAATTTTTAGTAGAACGAACGACAACGAGTCAATATAAAATTGAAAAACATCAAATTAATGAATAAAGCTAAAGAATATAATTGTGTGATTATATGATTTACGTTTACGCTAAAAGTTACAATTAACTTTCCAAAATATTTTGATGGCACACATACCATTGACAGGCAACCTAGGTTGTTTGAGAACTTATTTGCATTAATGGTATCCATATATGACGTCTAATTATTCACTGCAATCCGTTAATGAACACTAATACACAGTTTTAAGTGATATTTCTTAAGAAAACGTATAAAATGTTGAATCACAAAGTTATGCACTGAACATCCACTGAACAGACTCCATTACGTACAATGACGCTTAATCGATTGAAGTTCTTTTTATTAAGGAATTTGGTAAACATTTAACAAACTTGAACAGATTTTAATGTTCCATATATTACTAAATATTCTAAAATCATTGATAACAACAGTTTTAAACGTGAAAATTAATTAAGTTATCGTTTTACTTAAAATAAGATTTTAAATGTATGGTATTTAACCTTTACATCCGGAATGGACGTTGCCAGTTTGACGGCTTCTGAATTTAGCATTTAAGACGAAAAGTATCAACTAAAATTTCTGTGTGATGAACAGTAGCTAATTTTGATACCGTACTTGAAAATTAAAAAGATATACTAAAACTTCGAGATATTAAAATAATTTTATGCGCGGAAATAAAAAGTAGACTTTTGCTTTCCAAATAAAATTGTAATATAAGTTGTTTAGTCAAACAATAAAAATGTTATCGACATATATTTATTTCCCTTCCTTTTTTTAAATGGCGAACTCCATCATTACTTTATTACATATCGTTAAATTTGTTTTATGTCTTGTTTACTAAAAATTGGCCAAAAACTATGTTCGATATAATATTTATTTTGTTTCCTGGCAACACTCAGTATCCCCCAAGAAAAATGTCTGCTTTGCAAGTATCAGAAATTTAGTTATGTATGTAGTCTTAAAATAATTGCAGTAGTAAGTTTAGATTAACATTGCTAGAGCAATCAGGTGAATATCATTAATAATAAGTTCATGTGTGCGGTAAAGATAGCTTTGATGAGTCATACAAGTGTTTTTGCATAACAATCAATAGAATAAATTTAGGTTAAGATCTTTGGTTGTGTATTCCGATCGGGACGAAAATATCTAAATATTGAAACTTATAAGCTTTTCTTTATTTAATTTATCCCAAGAAGTTAAAATTATTTGAATATACATTGACAGAATGTAAATGAATCGATATGTCATTGGTTGTAATTTTCTTTTTTTGGTAATAATTGTAATTCCTAGTTTAACTAAAAGTTCAAATATGAAAATTACGAAAGAGTACTACATAAACTGACACCTGCAACCTTGTAGTAGATAGAAAGCAATTAGTGTCTATTAGCCATTAGGAAATAGTAAAAATTGTATCTATTTCCTGAAAAGATTGCAGTACTAAATAGGCGTTAACAATTTGCAACCTCAGTATCTAGATTGAAAATATACAGATGAGGTTGAACCTTTTTTAAGGGTGAATTCGATTTATATTATATAAATCCAATTTTCCAATTGCTTTGGGTGTTCTAATTCCGTTACTACACCTACGCACTTTTTTACGATACCAAATTGTTTTGGTTTGTGTAGAGATTTAAAAAAATGTTTATTTTGCAGCCTTTACGAAAATGGAATACTCAATTGGTACATATAATAAAAAGGTCCATGATCAAGTATCGACTTTTTGATGTGAATCACATAGACTGTAGTGTAATGAAGTGTAGTGTATCTCATTAAAAGTTCAGTGAGTGATAGCGACAGCCTGATAGCCTTCAGGATGTCTGACGAGGAAGATTCTTCACCAGATAGGGCCTTAGTGCCCACTAACAATGTACCAGGTAAGATTTCTCAAAATTAATAGACTTTTATAGACAGGAGTGATGATACTAATGAGCATGTTCATGTAAGACAATTTATTAACATTGTATTCAAATTAAACTAATTTTATGGTTTTTTTCTTATTGAAACATTAAATAATATTCCTGTAAATATAATAAATGGATTTAAGTGTTATATGTTTACATCACATCATGATAAATTCAGATATCTCCTTTCAACAATGGGTGCAATCAATTTTTATATTTAGTTTAGTTACGAAGCGAGTAGAAGCCCAACTATTTGTGTAGAGTATTTGATTGAAGGCTTTTTAGTTAATACCCATACTTTGGGTCTTGAGGGATACTATTGTTATTAAATATGCTCTTACTCTCTTAACCAATAGGGTAGGCAGAGATTACAGATCCAATTGGGATAATTCTAACACACATCTTGCTTCTTCTACATCTAAGCAAAATTGCTTGTAGTTTATGGGTACTTTCAGTTTGCATTTTTAAGTATGCCCAAGCAAGCATATGATAATATGCAATAATACCTTTGAATCTTTCCTTCTTGAAATATTTAAATTTAAATGACTACATAAGGAAATGTTATGACAAACAGTTTGAATAGTCCTCTTTTTCCTTGTAGAATATCCGGTTGTATATAATAAACATAATAAATTAGTGACCTGCCTGGCTTCACACGAATAGCATTTCGGAACAAACTTTCATCGCCTACTTTAGACTTTTAGAGGATGAATTTAGAAAAAAACCTACCTTGCTCGCCTACATAATAACAGAAGTCTTTGTGCAAAATTGCAAGTCTCTAGGCTCAGTAGTTTGGGTTGTGTTGATATATCAGTCAGTCAGTTTCTTATTTTTTTTTATTTCATTTCGTGTATTCATAACATATGTATATTGTAGAAATTTTTACTACAAAAAAGTTCAACTGTATTATATTTCTGACAGTTCCGTGCGCTCAATATTCTTAAAATTTTCTTGAACTTTTCTCTTTACATATACATAACATGTACAAGATACAGACAAAGATGAAGGTGCTCACTATAAGTACTTAAAACATACTATTAATATTATATCAATTTTTTTTTAAATATTGGGGTACAACAGTTTACATACAGATAAAAAGGAGCCTAAAAGGAGGAGTTTTGAAGGCCACTGTTAATATAATAAAGTTATTTAATTGAAAATCATCAGAGACGTTGAATAATATTTTTCTAATTGTTACCAAATTCAAATGCATTTAATAAGTAAAAAATCTTGTTTTATGCTTTTTAAATTCGTATTGTTATTTGAAGTTATAGAGATTCATTTTTGAATCCACTTACAACAGTGCGCTTCAGTGCAGACTGCTTTTTGAACTTGATGACAATATGGTTAAGACTGCCCTAGTAGAATGTATACTAACTACATTATGAGTAATAGACAAACCGATGGCTATACAACTTATGCCTATGCCTTTTTTTTTTAATGTATTTTTTTTAAATGTATTGTTTTTAAATGTACTTAATATGTAATACAAATTATAATAATTTAGGTTGATTTAGCTATTTTTTCCTACTTATTTTTTTTATTTTACTTATAATTTATTGATTATGTTTGTATTTTTATTATTTACTGTTAGATTGCCTTATAAAATGTCAATTTCATAAGGTGAAATGGCAATTAAAAAAGACAGACGAGTGACACCTTGGCGTTTACCCCAAAACCTAATTTAAATAAATTAGATACTAAATAATTATTATGAATTTAATGTTTAAATTTTAAGTCAATATGTTGTAAAGTCAAAGCTGATCAAAATAATTTAAAGCTTCACACTTGTCAGTGCCCAAGTGAAAACAATTTAGTTTCACGCTACATTGACCATTTAGAAAGGGGCCCAATCATTAGATCCAATTTCTACAAGGTGGAATAGTGTCGAATTACTGACTTCAGTTCACGCCAGGTCAGATGGAACGAAACGTATTCAGAAACGGACAGACGATGACAACTTTTTAGAGTGAAAAAGTTTTCTTGTATTTTTATACAAAAAAAACTTGTGCGTGTACTCATATACGCGCTTTACGTCTTTAGCGTAACAAAAAAAAAGTAAACAAAAGTTTTATCACGTGTGCCAGTAGGTAGGTTAGAGAATACTCTTTGTGTCGTGGTTTAATCAAACAACTTGGAATTATAGGTAAACGTCAAAAAGTTATTGGTTACCATGGTAACACCATGAAGTTGGTTTCGCTTTAAGGTGTCCCGCATCGTATCAAATCATTTTTCTCAAATGCGCCAAAAGAAGTAAAACTAAGTACAAAAGCAAAGTAACGGACGCATACAATCTAGTACAAGTAGTCAACAAAAATAAAATTGCAGAAACAATTGCGTGAGAGTCCAGGGTGCTTTACCGTCACTTCCCGTCTGTTGGTGATCTAAGAATCAATAAATGTGCAGGGATCTGAACAAACTGAAAAAACACGTTATCTGGGTTAGATATCCTCAAAAGCATTTACGTGCACTGAAACCTCTTTGTAGTAAAGGGAAAACTATGCGTAATTTTCCTATGCTATATAGTATTTTGTATTTTGCTAAGGTTTAATTCTATAAATGTCACGTAAATCTCGTATAGAAAGTACTCCGTTCTTAAAGGCATTCGAAGGAGCCAAGGGTCTCTACAGGTCCATCTGCAGCTGTTCTATTACGGCCCTTAGTTCGTTTGCCTCATATACTTTTAAATGTCCAGAAATTTAATTAATCTATAGTAGTTTTTTAGGGTTCCGTACACAAAGGGTAAAACGGGACCGCTGTATGTTACTAATCTGATCGATATAAGTTCTCCTAGGAAGTCCCCTACCAACGCTACACACTTTTGCAACAGGAATTGATTTCGTTACTCTCCCTTCATTCATCCTTTCAACATGCACGAACCACCGAAGCATACCATTCTCAATTCTAGTCACAACATACTCTTTTAAGCTACACTTTTCCCTTATAACACTATTTTTAATCCTATTGTTCAACGTCACGCCTAACATATTTCTCAAGGATCGCATCTCAACGGCATTAACTCTACTAACATGCTTAGTAAAAGTTCCTTCCAAACAGCTCTCACTTCTATGCATTACAGTGGGGACTAGTACAGCATGGGACACCACACACTATTATAGGGGCTCCCATACAACAAACGTAATTTTTTTGCTATCTATAAAAATATAGATACATGTGATCCGATACATATAGACGAAACACTTATGATATTATAAACAGTGCGTAACCCCTCTAGGTTAGGTTAGACCCCTTACCTAGAGGAGTAGGCAACGCTCACGGGTACACACTTCTCCTACATCCATTTGCGCATACATTTCGTTTCGGGATTATAATAGGTTACTCTTTAGTATGTCGTCCATCTGGCCGATTTAAGTTCGTTTAGAGCGAACACTGTCGATTACTTGTGTACACAGCTTTGTTTCTTTTATTTACACGTTTCATCTTTCCTTTACTATGTAGAGGTTGTATACCTTTATTTATTTAGTCATCAGACGACGGATGACTGAGATCTAGGCTTTCAGCACCTACATCAGTTGTCTATGATGGGGTCTCTGTATAGACGACGACCTCCTTATACCAGTTTTTAGTACCATTAAAAATTTCCGTGTACCGTTGTAAGTAATGAGATGCCGTGAGAATAAGAGCATACAAAGACGCACCTTATAATGGCGAGCTTTGTACTGAGTCATGACCTGAGATAAATAATACGTCTAGAAAATCTTTTTAAATGCATTTAAAAAGAAATACTAACCAATGGACCAATATCGGGGTCAACAGATAGTTGGCTGTCTTGCTTTTGTCACGATCGATAAGCTTTAACAGTGGTAGCGCCAGCAACATCTGTTGCACCAATGTGCCGGCTCGACCGGTGAAATACCACGAATTCACAGAACAAAGGCCTGAATTAGAAATGTTCTGTAAGTTACGTCTGATGAGTGGGGGTACCGCTGAACTAATCATAGTCCTTTTCCTCTTCCTATCCTTTTCTTATAAGAAAAGGATGCGAAAGGGATAACAATTTGACGGCAGAGGAGATTGTTACGAAATATCCTTCTTTTTCTGTTTGTCTCATCCTCTTTCCATTAAAGGTAGGCGACGTATCTGCAAGTCATTAGCTTCTTGCAGATGCCTACGAGTAGCGGTCACTTAATATCGGATGCCTTTGCCTCCTTCTTTAAAAAAAAGGCTTTTAGAAAAAAATAAATTGAGTCTGTGGTTAGTCTTTTTGTTGAGAATATTTTTATTTATTTGTTTATTAGTGTATTTAATTTTCTTTCATAATAAAATTA
>JWHW01046228.1:84970-102078 GCA_000931545.1 Papilio glaucus
AGTGATAGAGATAACTGTCACTTCATTCGAATCCTATTACATACAAAATGTTTAAAATGTTTATAACAAACATTTTCCTTACCAAGCACATATTATCTATATGTGCTTGTTATAAGTCGGTATAAGACACTAGTGATTCGCCCCGGCTTCGCCTGAGTAGCACTAGTTATGTTTAGCCGATCGCTACCAAACGTCACAGGATCTCCCACTAGGTCAATCTGTTGAGACCTTGGAAATCACTTGGGCATACATACATACACACTGCTTTTTATATGTAACTTTTCATTTATTTATCTCTATTTACCTCAATAAGGATAAACACGTTTTTAATTATTATGTTCAATTTGAAATGGAGATTTAAATGTGTTGCAACTATTATATTTTTGTATTATCCTACAGGGCACAGATGGCGGCGGCAATATGGGAGCCGCGTCGGGCGGGACCGTCTCCTCGACGACCGGCGAAAGAGTGTATGCTATGAAGATATTAAACAAATGGGAAATGTTGAAGGTTAGTGTTTAGACTAGACTATCGGCCCGCCCCTACTTTGCACAGGTAGTTTCTCCATACAAGAATTCATCCCCTGAAATCTATTCTTGACAGTTTAAGATATATTTCGAAAAATTCTTGTTTGTGCTCGTCTACGTAATAATGCAAAATTTCAAGTGTCTAGGCCCAGTAGCTTGGGCTGTGCGTTGATTTATCAGTTCGTTTCTTCTTTTATATAGATTAATATTAGCCAATGTATTCTGTTCATTTAATCCCATACTTTGTTTGATAGAATGAAGTACGATATGCGAAAAAGAAGGATCCAAACCTCAAACTTCAATTCTAAATTCTGTTGAGATGTGTATGATAGAATTTCCATACTGCTGCTATTGGGCGGTATTTTTGTGTGAGGACATTTTTATGAAAACTAAATGTCAATGATATTGTTTTTTTCTTGTGCAGAGAGCTGAAACCGCGTGCTTCCAAGAAGAGAGAGACGTTCTAGTCTTTGGGGATAGGAGATGGATTACAAACTTACACTATGCTTTCCAAGATGAACACAATTTGGTGAGAAATGTTTTTGTATGTATGTCAAAGTGCGAGACGGCGACTGTCCCGAACAATATTCCAAAACGATACGCGCATGATATAGCTTTATTCAGTGCAAGTGCACTAAATAAATACGGCAGGTATAAAGTTCTATTCTATGCTTAATATATTTCTTCAAGCGTAACTAAATATATGATGTACTAGAAAATAATAGTTTTGAACAATAATGTGTTTAATAGATGGTTTTTAAATTTTCTTAGTACTTGGTGATGGACTACTACTGCGGCGGTGACCTGCTCACGCTGCTGTCCAAGTTCGAGGACCGTCTGCCGGAGGACATGGCGCGGTTCTACATCGCGGAGATGGTACTCGCTATACAGAGCGTACACGAGCTGAGATACGTGCACAGGTAAATCTATCACATAGTGACATAACTTGGCAGGGGAGGGGTACGACACATACTGTCTTTGCAGATTAACTTGCCAGATCGACAACGTAGAACAAGTGGAGGAATGTGTCAAATGTTTTTGAAGTGAAACTTCTTTTGGGACGGTGTTTATATCGAATTCAACAATTTCTATCTTTACTTGAAATGTTACTTTCAGTTTATCTGTTTTCTCCTGTTTAGTTTTTTCCTACTTCAATCAAAAACATATGTCATTGTCGATCGCTCTCTATCTCTTTCTTTTCCTGTCTTTCTGTTTACCCCCTACATAGTATTTATCTCATTCTAAATATTTCCAGGGACATCAAGCCCGACAATGTACTACTGGACGCGAGCGGACACATCAGACTTGCTGACTTCGGTTCCTGTCTGAGACTTGGGGATGACGGAAAGGTAACCTTTTCCTATGTACTTCTATTTTATATGAAAATCGTTAAATTGTCAACTGATATTTTTCTTTCGTTGTATATTAGAGTTAGAATGAAAGATAATTAGTGAATAGGTTTGCTTGTACATGATAGTTATAAATATCTAGTATATCTATATAATAGTATCTTAAGAAATGTTTATAAGAAATATAGTTTTGTTCAATTTGACACGTTACGTCTAATTGTAACTAATTTAACAATAAAATTGAATAGAAGAAAAATAAATGAAAGAAAGTTCGTCGAAACTGTATCAAATTCAAATAATCATGTTGCTGACGCGTGTTGCATGTTGCGCGTGTTGTTCACGCGAAGCTAAAGAAGTTTTCACTTCAAAAAAATATTTTTGTGTTTACGAAGCGATTTGCTCACAAGTGTTATAAAGGCCGTAAAATTGGTAATTTTATTTAATCCTGTAAATAATTCTTCCAGGTCCAAAGTAATGTGGCTGTGGGGACTCCGGACTACATATCACCAGAGATATTAAGGGTTAGTTTAATTAGCATTATTAGTCTTAAATAATTTATTTAACTGTAAATTGTAAAATTATACCCTAAAATGTGCCAATTTGGTATTTTTTCCTCTAGTATAAAAATACGAAATAGATTAGTCTAAGTCAGAGGTCGGCAACCTTTTAGCAGACAGGGACCACAAGTTGGCAAAAGATAGTAAAGGCGGTACTCTTGTTTCTTGTCATATCAGAAGTTTAATGTACGAACAACTCTATCTAGAATATATAACGTTTAATATATTTTGACTTATTTACAAAACAATCGCGGGCCGCATATGACATCCGCGGGCCTCGGGTTGCCGACCACTGGCCTAAGTTAACATTTTTCTAATAAATTGTTGAGAACTGAACTGTTTTCCTATTATGCAGTTGTACTGACTATTAATTATTTTTATTACTACTAATATTAATTACTACAAAAAATATTTTGTTTGTATTATATATATTTTTTACAGGCAATGGAAGACGGCCAAGGGCGCTATGGGCCGGAATGTGATTGGTGGTCGTTAGGTAAATTTTAATTTTTACAATAGAAGTAGTCGAGTACTAATTTTATCTCAAGCAGTCGGTGTTGAGACGTGGTTTGGCTCTATCGAACACTCAACTCTGATGCTTTTTATATATTATAAGAGGGCATAACAGCACCGGGTTATTTAATTGTAAGTTATAACCGACGCCCATGAACGTCCACGAAGCTTACTGCTACTAACGGTACTACACAACTGAAAGAAAACACTGCTTGAAACCGAGGTTTGTCTTCGGAGACTCTTATGTATTTACTTTATCAGGTTGGTAGTTAAAGTCTTAGTAGATGAAACTATTACAATGGTAACTATTTTTTTTTATTATTATTAAATGTATTTTGTTTGCCAACAATATATTATTTTGTAGTAAATTATTTCGTGAACAAAGAAAATCCTTCAAGTTGTTTACTTGATTAAGTCTGGCTTTTAGTTGTATTTTAATTCTGTGTACAATGTAAATGTTTCAGGTGTCTGCATGTACGAGATGTTGTTTGGTGAGACTCCGTTCTACGCTGAGTCGTTAGTGGAGACGTACGGCAAGATCATGAACCATGCGCACTGCTTCCACTGCCCGCCGCCCGACGACCTCGCAGCGCAGGTGTGTAAATACAAGGCTGGGTACACATGACCGCGCGGCACAAATTCAAATTAAACAATGTGTATTAACCACCGCCACCGCATGCCACGGCGTGCAAGGACCGCGCACAATATTTATGATTTCTTGTACAGCAAGATGGAATTTTTGTAAACAAAGGTTTTTACGTTAAAATTAGTAAATTTAAAAATATTTTCGAAAAACATTTTTTCTCGCATTACCTCATAACATTATCTACTCAAACAATTCACTTTACTTATTATTATCTCACTTCACTTCATTTTATCTCACATTTTCCACAAAATTACAACATTTCCGATGAAAGCTTAAAACGTGTAATGGCCGCCTTGACCTTACATGGTTGTTTGTTTACAAAAACTCTATCTTGCTAAGGGACGAGGTATTCAAACCTGTATTGACCTGATCAGTTGATCCGTGCAGTCTGTCCGTCTGACAGAAGCATAGATCGAAGAGAAAGAACTGCCATGGACTATGCAGTGACGCGCGATCATGTGCACTTAGCCTTA
Source organism: Papilio glaucus (assembly GCA_000931545.1). Classification (NCBI taxonomy): domain Eukaryota; kingdom Metazoa; phylum Arthropoda; class Insecta; order Lepidoptera; family Papilionidae; genus Papilio; species Papilio glaucus. The sequence goes on from JWHW01046228.1 coordinate 89,036, forward strand.
CAGACAATCTGTCAATTGGGAAAAATTATACGTACTTTATAGTTCATACGTCAATACTACGATAGGCTGGACAGCCTTTTGACTGACAAGGTTTTTCACATATATATTTTTAACTCCAGGTTTCTGAAGAGGCCAAAGATCTCATTCGGCGACTGATCTGTTCGTCAGAGAACAGGCTGGGGAAGAACGGGTTGCAGGACTTTAAGGTAAAGTATAGTCACTATAAAATCACACTTAGCCGTATAAAAAACTGGCCGGGTCCAATTTTACAATAAACTTAAAGATGTAATATTTTAAGCCAGATATTAGACGGAATATTGAATTATTTTATTTTCCATATGTATTATTTGTTTCAAATAGAGATCATTTTTTTATCTATACATATAATAAAAAAGTAACTGATCGCTGTCTGTACATGGAAGATATTTGAGAAAAACTACTACTGGGGGCCTTCATAAACGCAATAAAACCCTAAACAAACGTTATTAGAATTTTTGTCTGTTTGTCTGTGCGTTTGTTAACGCTAATCTCAAAAACCGCTAACCGATTTGGGTGTGGTTTTCACTTATGTATTGTTATAAACTTCACTTAACATTTAGTGTTTGTTTCATCTCAATCGGCTTATAAATAAAAAAAATTATATCAATTTAAAGAACCATGTCAAACATTTGTTCGATAAAAATGCTATGAATGATTTTGTTTACAAAATTTCCATCTTGATTTGGAATAAAGTATACAGTGTTGCGAATCCACTGTTTATTGTGATGATTACGTTAACAGTGATAATTTGTAAAGTGTAATAATGAATGATTGATGGTTTCAGAGCCACCCGTGGTTCGCTGGCCTGGATTGGGACAATCTGCGCGAGATGCAGGCGCCCTTCGTGCCCGACGTGTCCAGCCCAACCGATACGTCTAACTTTGATGTCGACGACACAGACATACGGTAATTATAAGGTTTCGCTATGTATTGAAGTTATTATGTTTTCGTCTCATTATATATTTAATTTCAATGTAATAATTAAATAAGTTTTCCTTACTTTTGTCCATGTATTTTGCTGGTATTACTGTTCTTTCTTATGTAAACTAAAGTGCACGCTGTGTTCACATTTTGAGGATGTACTTTCGTTTGGCAAGTTAAAGTTTGTTTTTATGAATCATGCAGTTTGTAAACTTTTTGATTGAATAAATGAATATATAGATATAACTATGTCTTCAAGTACAAATTAAATATAGACATTTATAATACCCTATTATTAATTGACTTTTGATCTTGAATTGTTTTTAATATAGGCACCGACCGAGATGTATCGTTTTAACTAGTTTATACTTCATACTAGTTTAACCAATGTTTCATGTATAAATGGTTTACATATTTGGAGCTTCTTGTTGCATGTCTTAATTCCTATTGGTGTCCCAGGCTGTCGGAAGCTGTGCCTCCTCCGCCGCCGTCCGCCGCGTTCTCCGGTCGTCACCTGCCGTTTGTTGGCTTCACTTTTACCGCGGGGTCGCGGTTGTCAGACCTCGGAGCGCCCACGCCGCTCAGTCCAGCTAAGAATGCACCCTGTCAGGTAGTGTTTTTCTATTTTTTATATTTATATATAAAAGATGAAACTGACATATCAACGCACACCCCAAACTACTTGGCCTAGAGGCTTGAAATTTGTGTTATTACGTATGCAAACTTTATACAAAGATTTTTCTGTAATATAGAATGCACAGATACAAAATGAAATTTACCTAAAACATACACACAAAATTACATACATTAAAGTTAAATAAGGCTTTCATAAGAAATAAATGAAAAAAGATGTTTTTTTTACCGCTTAAGGCCTTTTTTCGTATCATAAAATAATGTTGAGCTATCTGTACTGTGGGACTGAGCTAAGATCCCATCAATGGCCACTCTCAATAATGATTACTGTCTGTACTGTTCTACCTAAATGAGATAATTCCCCCATAAACCTATATTTGATCTGCTTGATGTTTGTATTTATAAATATATTTTTAGTGTAATTCCTTTCTTTCCAAGGCTCCATCGAACGCCGGCGACCGCGCGGCGCTGAAGGCGTTGGAAAGAGAGAATGCTTTGCTGGCACAGACCATCGCTGAGCTGCGTGCAGGCGGTACTGGCCTAGACGCCACCAGCGGTGAGCTCTATTTCATGTTCTTTCGGGGTCCAAGTTAAACCCGATATGTAAATCTGACCAGCTGAAGAATGTACGAAAATCCCCGCTTCGGCTCTCCTACCACTACTGTTGTAAGTGGCCTACGTACAAAAAAAATTGCCATATTAGATAGGTCCCATCAGTCTTCCCCTTTTGACAAGATTATTACTTATTGTTGTTTATAATATGAATACTCGCTCACGTTAGTAACCCAGAGGGGTAGACAGAGATAAGGGATTCCCATTTGGCGCGATCCTGGCACACCTCTCTCGCTTCTACATCCATACAGGCTTCTTATGTCGTCCGTCTTTAGTGTGTCTCTAATCTGACCGATATAAGTTGGTCCCTTTTGCAAAACAAATTCGTCTCGTTATTCTCTCTTCATTGTTCCTTTCTACATGCCCGAAACACCTTTCTCAAATTTAGTCAACACATCCACTTTTAAGCCACATTGTTCCCTTGTAACGCTATTTTTAATCCTATCTTTCAAAGTCACGCCTAACATACTTCTAAGGGATTGCATCTCTATTGTTGTTTATCTCATTAAATTTAAACTAAATAACAATACTAAACTAGCTGTAACTTTCAATTTTTTTGTTCAATTTAATTGTAAATAAATATTTCAGAAGAGTTGATCCAGCTTAAAGAAGAAATAGCAACACTGTCGAAAAGAAACTGCGATCTCGAAGTACAGTTGAGGTGTTACGAACAACTCGGCGCCGATGTTACCACAACGGTATGTTTATTTTCATTGTTTGTGTACATTTATTTGCTCTTCCACGAGATTCGAGTATTAGTTTAAATTTATGGATTTAACAAAAAAGACATTAATCTTTTTGTAAAAATTGGCGGGAAGGTGATAAAGCAAATATTATACGAGCTAAATATAATTGTATGTTTGTTAACACTAATATTTAAAAATTATTGACTTTATTTTTCAGGATTCATCCAGCACTCCCCAAGATATCCCTTCGCGGCTCCGGGAATTGGAACTGCTCGTGGCGTCGCTGAATTCAGAGAAGGAGGAATTGCTAAAGGATAAGACTGATGCTCTGGAGAAATTGAGGTTGCAGGTAAGAGCTCACGAAATTAATAGATTTTTGAAGTGAAACTTGTGGGAAGGCGTGGATTTATCTTTCAAATTTAATGGAAAAAACAACGGCGTTTTTAAAAGTGGTAGAGCCCGCAACAACATCTGTTGCACGGATGGGCCATCTCGACCGGCGAAATACCACGACCTTACGGAAGAATGGCGTGAAGTAAAAGTATTTTATACCTCTGCGTTTCGTCTGATGAGTGAGGTACCGGAGACCCGGTGCTATTCTTCTACCCCTTCCTATCGTTTCCTACAAAAGATAGGACAGCAAGGGGAAGAGGACGGGAAGGGGACTGGGAGCCGATGAAAAGAATAAGGAAATATCCTTTTTCCCGTCTACCCCCTCCTCTGTATATTAAATGTAGGCCACTCATCTGCAACTCATTTTCTTGTTGCGTATGTCTATGGGTAGCGGTCACCTAACATCAGGTGACCTGCTTGCTCGTTTGCCAAAAAAAATCTTTAAGTGCTTCAATTTATCTGTCGCCCTCTCTCGTTTCCGTATTTTTTTTCCTACTTCAATAAATACAAAAACCGATCAATCGCCCTCTCCCTCTGTCTGTTTCTCTCTTTCTTTCTCTGTTTGCATGTGTGATTCTTCAAATTAACCGTAATACAACATTTCACCTTTTTGCGGTCAACTCTATTTCAACTCTTTATTACTCTATTTCTCTAAAACCTGTCTTCTTTGCCGATGGAGCATTGCTGTCGTCGGTAAGCGTACATCAGAATGTCTTTAATTAATTTGCCACCTCTCGATAAGAGTTATACGGTTGTAAGAAGGGAGAAATCAGGTATTTTTGGTGTATTTTCCATGTCCAATTTAATAAAAAATAATTCTTAATAGAGAATTACTGTAAAGCTATATTTTGTTTGTCATTAGGATAAGGAGCTGAAGGACGCGCTGTCACAATGCAAGCTCGCGATGGCGGAGTACAATGAGGTCTCTGAGCGGCTGTCAGAGTTGAGGCAACAGAAACAAAAGCTGTCACGACAGGTTAGTTGACCACCCAGTAGGTTAGGACGTATAAACAAACGTTACCTGTCACATTAATATACATATTATAGTAGAGATAAGGAGAGCATATCTTGCACATATGATAATCCTTTATACCAAGTTATTTAAATAATTACCTTAGAAGTTCTCAAAATAAAAACTGCGCGCGAAAATGATATCAAGCACGGGTCTCACATCGATGTCGGGACTGTTTGTTTGATGCGACCACCACCGTGCCCCTTTCTGTTACTAACGTCAAGTTTAGTTTACAAAATTTGTCAATAAGTATTAAGTCTTTCCCGACAGTTCCTGAATTGATTCCTTGACCATCTTGATTGGATCCATGGACCATTTATGGATCATCCGTCCATCTCATGGGTCAGTGTGTTGCTATGGTACTTTGTGATGTTTTAGGTTCGAGACAAGGAGGAGGAGCTCGAAGTGGCGATGCAGAAGATAGACGCGCTGCGGCAGGACATCCGGCGCAGCGACAAGGGCCGGCGCGAACTCGAGGCGCGCCTCGACACCGCCGTCGCTGAGGCCACCAAGGTAATTTACCCCTTAACACCCTTTATTATATATTCCTAACAATCCACCTTGGTTTCGGAAATTTTCCTTTTGTTCCACAAACAGGAGGCGCGACTACGGTTAAAAATCAATAAATAATAATTCGGTAACGAATAATAAATCAATAATTTAAAATTGAATACAAGAAAAATGAATGAAAAAAAGTTCGTCGAAACTGTTCCAAAATCAAATAACCATGTTACTGACGTGTATTGAACATGTTGTTCATGCGAAGCTATAACATTTCCCCTACCAAATTTGACCTATTTTGACACTATGTCAGTATTGGTAAAAAAGAGTCGGCTTTGGTTGATTCCCTTTCTAACACTTTAATTATGAAAGAGAATATAAAACTATAGCATATGAACACCTAAAAGAATTAGTTATCAAGAATGGGACGGAAATACAGTAGTTTATTTTAAGACAAAAAAAAGCTACAATTGTCATTTTCAATTATCGAAATATATCGATATGCCCTCATCTCTAAGATTCTGCGGTGTAACATGACATTTGCAAGAGAAGCTATTGTTAACATACTACAAACTCTGTGTCAAACCCATCTACTGCAATGTAAAATTATGTATTAACATTTTAACACTGTCAATTTGGTTTACAGGAGAGAAAGTTGAGGGAGGAAACGCTGAGGTCCCAGCGCACCGAGGGCATGGCGGCGGCGACCGGGCCGGCGGCCGACGTGGCGCGGCTGCAAGCCGACGTGGAGGCTTTAGAGGTATTTCATTTAATATTATAGTCTGTCATCTGGATCTGGATGTCATGTCAGTCTGGATCTTTTATGACTATAGCCTGTCTCTGGGTTCCATTCGTTGTTTCACATAAAGATGTAATTTTTGTAAACCAAGTTTTTTACGTTAAAATTCGTAAATTTCTAAATATTTTCGAAAAACAACTTTTCCTCACACTACCGTACATCATTAGTTATCTATATTATACAATTCACTCCACTTTATGTCACAATTTTTACATAATTCTAACATTTGAGATGAAAGTATCAAAACTGCAATGGTCGCCATGTATGGTAAATGACGTACCAGTTGTAGTTTGTTATCCATTGTTATAATTATTTGCCATCGAAAGAGCACAAAGGTCCTTGTTGAAAGTAATGGCAAAGTTAAAATCATTTGAATTTCCAACAGTAGCTCTGTTTGCGGTAGTGAATATTTTATGTGTGCGTAAATTGTTTTTTTTTTTAATTGCATTAGTAACCCAAAAATCCCTTAATTCCATGCCTTACTTTAACTCTTTAAGTGAAAAACTTGTATTATAATTACCGATACCAAGAATCTTCTATGTTTGGTAAACGTTTTGAGGATCATATAAGAGCTTCAACTTACAACGCCATTATGTAATCTCTATGTGTATATGTAACGTATGAAGCAATTTTTTTTTAATTCCTTCATCTATCTAGACTTTGTTGAGTTTTGAAATATCTTAGGTAACACTTTACCTAGTCACTACTTAACAATATGGTAAATCCGAGTAATTAAATGTATTGTTTATTTTGTTATATATAAGTAGTATGTAACCGGCTTCTCGTGATATGGGCCTAGTTCGAGGACCACAACCAAAAATGACAATGCTTTTAAAGAAGCTAAAAATAATGAAACACACTTAAAACTTATTTAAATTTTTAGTTTATATTTTATTACGAAGTATATTTTTTTGTTTTTATTACTATGTAATAAATTTATGTGTATTTAATAAATGTCTGTTTGTTTATCAGTTACAGTACAAAGAGTCATTGGCGCAACAACAAGCGCGATACAACGCGGAGCTCGTGGCGCTGCGAGAACAGCTCCAGGAAGCAGACGCCGTAAGAAACGTCCTCAATAGAGAAGTGAGATCAAGTTACTAGCTATTGATAGGTTTATGATTAAATAGTAGCGACAATTTTATGTTCTGTGTACATTCGTCATTAACATTAAGTAATACAGCATCAGTACTTCGACGTCCGCGTCCGACGGTTGTAGCTGTTAAACTGACAGTCCCCCACCACAGAGTATAGACACCACTACCCCCACTATAGGGTATATATAAATACTACATCCAACAACAATTATAATCGAGTACATGTTGCTGCCGTACGGTAGACTTGCGTCATGTATAACTACAGGTCAGTTAACTAAGGCTGTCACCTTCACACGTTGCACTCGTGTTGTGTCTGTGAATATGCACCTAGTGTTATGTCGCACTGCAAGCGCATCATGGGAAGTTTGTCCGTCTCTGTCGCGCGCGATCAACAGCCAGTTATTGTTTTTGCTACTCTTTATAAGTACAAAGTGTTTGTTTTTGCATTTGATTTAACTTACGACTTTCATTAGAAACAATAATATTGTAAAGCATAATATTTTACAGATGCACAATATTTTAAAATGTATTCACAACCCATCCTACCTTATTAAAACCAAAGTAGAGTCAATATTTTAAAATTATTGCATTTTCAATCACAAATAAAAATACAAATTTAATTTAAAACATATCGTATAGTTAAAATTCACCGATGAGAGTCCTATAAAGATAGCAGCTTTAGTTAACCGATATAGCGCTATTTTATGCTTCTGAATTTTCATAAGAATTCAACCGAGTTCTCATTTAAGGAAAATGAGAACTATCCCATCCCCTCATCCAAGATAAAGGCGGGCAGACATCAGATGAACTGCTTGTATGTTTGTCTCCATTCGTAAATAAGAAATATAAGTTCCCCCACATCCCGTTTATAAGGGCTAAACTCGTAAGATGATGATGACTTGAAGATGTTATGGCACTATGGTATCTTAGTTGTTATTACGTTGATTGTTACAGCTGCAAACATCCAAAGAGAAGCTGGAGAGCCGCAGGCTGGAGCAGTTGTCGGACAGCGAAGACAAACAGATGCTCATCAACGATAACCGCAAACTGGCCAAAGATCTGGATGCTGTAAGTCACTTGGTTACACAAAATACTAGTCCAAACTAATATATTATTCTGAATGTCCCCTTTTTGGTCAAAGTTTATGCAAATTAGTTCAATAGTTTTGGTTTAGAAACATAGCTCTTAGGCCGCCTGTCACTTGGAGCGGAGCAGAGCTGTGCTAATATTAATCAATTAAATCTAAGCTCCGCTCATATTAAAGCTTGCTCGCAAAGGTAGAGCCGCACAGTGCACGACTCCTCAGACATACTTGGCACACTGAAATAGCAATAGGCCAGCCACATCTGTGGAGTGACGACAGATAAGAGAGGAAAGTCTTGGAAGGAAGGTTACGTAAGGGAACAAAAACTTATGGCGCGCTAATTCCAGATGTAACAATGATCTCGAAAATATGACGGGAAATGGTTGGATACGAAAAACGGAGTGTGTTACAAAAGACGCTTGGTCTTAAGCCCGGCAGTGTAGTGATACACTGGTGAAATGAAAAGGACGAAGTTATACTGTCAAGGATATTATTTATTTTTTCCTTACAGATGGCTGAGAATGGTCGGAGATGGCAGACGGAAAGGAGACAAATGGAGATGGAGTTAGAAGAATTACGAGCAAAGAGGGATACAATGCAGCATTGGGAGACACAGGTAAGATTATTTAAAAAATCCGTTTGAAATAATAAGTAAAGTTAAATTGCCTCGAACTGTTGGTCCGTTTGTATTTTATTATTTAACGTAAAATCCCAGTCGTGCAACAGATGATAATGCGGGTTCTACCACTAACAAAAACTGTAACTAATTAATTACAGATCGCGGACATAATCCGATGGGTGGCCGATGAGAAGGAGGCTCGTGGCTACCTTCAGGCTCTCGCCACCAAGATGACTGAGGAATTGGATTATCTGAAACACGGTTAGTCTGTCTTTAATATATTCGTATGAAGGTAGAGAATGCATTCTGTCCGCTTTACTTACGTATGTGCAATAAAGATTATAAAATAATTAAAAAGTAAGATCTTATACGTTTTTAAAGCGCTTTTATTAGCTCGGTCTGTATGTTTGTTTGTACATAATGAGATATTTTGTTAAAATTTTTACTGACCATCATACATCTAATTCACTTGAAAATTTACACCTGTACCAAAACCGATGACGATACTTTTTTCATAACATTGTTTTAGTCCTGTTCAGGCTTAATAATAATTTCAATTTGAGATTGAGAATCTTGATGTCAATTTAAATAACAACAGATACTTTGTTATGAAACTGGCCGTGTTTTTTACTTTTTAAAATTATTAACCCTGTCATTTAGTCTATAAGGATCGATCTGAATTGAATTTTTTGTTCCTTCATAGAGATTATTGTTTCAGCTAGTTCAGGTCGATCAGGCATCGTGCCGCCATCATCTCCGCCGGCGGTGGGCGGGCCGGGCGCGGGCGGCGGCTGGCGGAACCGGCGCTCACAGAAGCTGGACAAAATGGAGATCCTCACGTTACAGTCTTCGCTGCACTCGGAGATACAGGCCAAGCAGGCGGTGGGCGAGGAGCTCAGCAGGACCAGGGCTGAGCTGCTGGCTAGTCAGAGGTGGGCATCATCGTCAGGTAACTTCTCCACTGCTGAACGTTGAACCTGGCACTCGTAGACTAGACCAATACGTCAGTACAACAAATACAGGGTATCCGCATAGCCCATACGTCTCGCATGTGGCGACCATTCTATCTACAACTTATGATCCTACCGGCTCTATAGCAACTGTACAATCATTATTTTAAGACCTAAATAATATTCAGGTTCCATTACATATTTGTATATATTGTTATTTAAATTTTAATACCTAGATGGCATTATTCTCAAAATCGCTTATCTTGAAGATCCTGGTAAATATAATGTGGTAAACTATTTAAATTAGTGCATTTTTATCACCTTGATAAGTGTGCAACCGTTATAAATCCGACGCTTTGTAGGGGTTAAAAATCACGTTCAAAGATTCCGTTATATATAACGGAAACGTTTCACCATTCACCACGACCTCGCAGAAAACAGACGTGAAGTAGAAGAACTCTGCGTTTTGTCTGATGAGTGAGGTGCCGGAGGCCTAATTTCAGTCCTCGTTCCATTCCCACCCTTTCCATATAAGCATAGGATGGGAAAGGGAAGAGGATTGGATGGGAACGGGGAGAGGATTGGACGGGGAGGGTGTTAACGGGGAAACGGGAATATCCTTTTTCCTGTCTATGCCCTCTTCTGTCCATTAAAGGTAGGCAACGCATCTGCAACACATTTTCGCTTGTTGCGGATCTATGGGTAGCGCTCACTTAACATTAGGTGATCCGCTTGCTCGTTTGCCACCTTTCAGAAAAAGAAAACAAACATATATACACACCAAGCTAATAAAAGCCCGTTTAAAATGACTGAACATGACATAATCGGCAGTACTGTATAGTTGCAAAAATGTCTACATGTAGAGTACTATACAGTACTGAAGAGTGTACAGTGCAAACACAGTATCTGTACACTGTTAAGAAATTAAAAATAAGTTGCGCCGGCGATTGCGGCGCTAGCCCTGTTGAGTAGGAAAGAGCAGAATAGTAGATACGAGAAGGGAAAGGGCTAACAGCATCGCTCATGGCCAACTCGGACGGAACCCAGAAGGATAAATATTTATGTACTGTACAACTGTGTTCTGAGAGGTCGTGACCCTTCCATTCGTGTCGGTCCATTCATACAACGGCTGCTTATTAATAATGTTGTGATCTTCAGGGAGCTCCTGGAGACGCGTCAACGTCTGGACACATTAGCGCACGACATGAAGCGCAAGGAGCAGCACATCCGCGACATTCAGGCCAAGCTCGACACGCCCGCACAGCCCGGCAACTCATGTGAGTACCTACCGCTATATAACATACATGTCGTGCATACAAGTTGTCTTGCAGCATATGAGTGGACTTGGTTGATTTTTTAATGTCTGTTGGTAAGGGCTTGTGCACGCTGAGTCAGTCACGTCAATATACAAAAGGGGAAGTTGATAATACTATATACGGTCTCAGGCTTCCATTACACTACTCGATAGTTAGGACCCGTTCTGCCAGTAGGGCGTGGCCCCTTGTAAGCGCATCGCTCATTACAGTACCATGAACATCGGGCTCTGATTCAGAGGTTTTGACAGTGGTAGAGCCCGCAACAACTACATCTGTTGCACAAATGGTCCGGCTCGATCGTAAAAATACCACGACGAATACAGAAAACAGGCATAAAGTGGAAGTATTGTGAGTTTTGTCTGATTAGTGTGGTGCCATAGGCCTAATTTCAGCCTTCTTCCCCTTCCCATCATTTCCTAATAAGGATAGGTAAGGAAGGTGAAATGGATTGGACGGGAAGGGGATGAATAGAAAAAGGAAATATCCTTTTTCCCCACCTATCCCCTCTGTCCACTAAAGGTAGGCAACGCATCTGCGACTCATTTGCTTGTTGCTGCTGCCTATGGGTGGCGGTCTTAATATCAGATGACTTGTTTGCTCGTTTGCCACCTTGTTTGTTTTGTTTCATAAAAAGGGGATGAACATTTACAAAAAACATCGTTTTTTTTTTTCGAAATCTAATATTAGATGGTGACATCGATGTAAAATTTATATATTACAAAATCCCAGCGTCTCTTCTTCACTTTCTGTTATGATTCAGGGATAGGGACCTTTGTTATCGGGTAGTGTAAGGCACCATTAGGCATGTAGTTGTTATATACAAAAGGCATGTCATGATCTGTAAGTTTTAGGCATGGCACTGGGCACCTTAAAGGTATAGTTGCAAATAAAAGATTGAGAAAAAATATTAAATTTGGTTATAATGAACTATGTGGTTTCGAATAACTTTTGACAATGTATGTGTTTAATGGCTTAACCGATTTTGAGGAGTGAGTTGAGGAATGAGAGAGATTCGTATTCGAATCTTATATTTAGCAGTGGTAGAGCCTGCAACAAAATCTGTTGCACTGCAGGGCCGGCAAAATGAAGGAAGTATGGGAAGTGGAAGATGATTTTACGGGAGAGGGGATTTTTTCCTATTTTCCCCCTCCTGTGGTCCATTAAAGGTAGGCAACGCATCAGCGTGGCGGTCACTTAATTTCGGGGGAACGGCTTGCTCGTTAGCCACTTTGTTCATTGGAAAAAAATTCTTGCCAGGTGTGTCAGTTAATACGATGATGTGATGATGATAATATCATGCAGTCAGTCAGGTTTTAAAATATTAAATTGGATGTCGAACAAACAGCTGTGTTACTCATAGATTTATATACCTCCAGATACCGCAGTCCGTACAAATTCAAAAGTCCGATTTTTGCCGATGTTTACCAGCGTATACAATTATATAAATACAAATATTAATCAAAATTAAATTAAATTACAAAACATATTTTAACTACACTTTTTATGCTATCGTCTTTTATATTTCGTTGTATACACATAAGACATGTTATGGCATCCCAGTGTTATTGATAAAATTTTATATTTAGTTGTGTATAAAATCATAGAATAAATTTGTTACTTGTGAAATGATGTTCGTAGTTTGAGTTATGGTTTTCACACGCTTTCATAGTACAATCCGTGAGTTTTTAAATTACAAACACGGAGATTTCGTATTCGTGTTGTGGGAATCGAATGACTGAGCTTGATTTTACGAAGTCGCCAATTGGAGACTTAAAGTGGCTTCACTTTTGGATGCCGGGTGGTCCATCTGGAGGTCTATTACATGTTTGAGTGTTACTATTCTACGCTATATAAAGAAGTTAGGTCTTAAGCAGTAAAGACATTGCTTGTATGGACTGAGTCAATCTTGCATAAGTAGATATATGAACATGTAAGAAGCGAGGACTGTGTTTAAGAATAAAAATCTTAAACGCGCATGGTTGTCATTCAGCTTTGTTTATTATTTCTTTGAAATCAAGCAAGTTCACTCGCATGTCTGATTTTATACACAAATAGCTCCAAGACGACCATTTTGCTTCTAAAGATAGTAGTGTGTTTTAACTATGTAAAGTTTATTTATTTATATATGTATCGATTATTTCACCACATACTGTATACAGAAGTATTATTATGTTTATTTAGTGCACCTTTTCTTTTTGTTTTCGTTACATGTTCCGCACAATCCCACCCCAATCAATACACGCAAATAAAAAAACAAACGTCAAATGTACGTATTTGTGACGTCACAAAACTGCTCGAACCCGACGTCAAATGGAATTTTGGGCTCCCCCCACAAAGGGCAACGTCGACCGCGTCGAAAAAAACGGAAATAATTGTCGGGG
>JWHW01046228.1:115101-125994 GCA_000931545.1 Papilio glaucus
CTAGAATATTTTGGAACTTTAAGCAAGATGTACATTTTGTTTACAAAATTTCCACCTTGATTAAGACTATATATACTGTCGCATTTGCTGATGCTACAATGCCATTAATATAATGTTCTACTAAGTAAGAGCTATGTTAAACAATTTTATAATCTATTTTCAGCCCTGGTCCATCCCGAGAACCAAGTGAACGTGTTCCTGTCGCACTCGGGCGCGCGGCCGCTGTGCGCGGTGCAGGCGTCCGGCGGCGACTGGCTGCTGGTGTTCAGCGCGCTCGCGCTCTACGTCGACCGAGCGGGCATGCGCGCGCGCGACGCAGAGATCATGTACACCGCACAACCGATCTACCACGGTGAGAATACTCCCATCTGTACACGACTGTACACGATTGTACACAACTGTACCTGGCTATAATATTACCTTTATTTACTTATTACAGCAATAAACGACACGCACTTGCTGATATTCACGTCATCGCATATCGACATCTACGAAATCGAATCTGGCGAGTGGGTGCAGACATTAAACCTCCGTAAGTTTTAGTATCGATTACTTATAACTTATATCAATATCTTTTTGCTTGAGAAAATTTAAAGCAAATAAATACACTAAATTTTTAAACTAATAAATAAATACACTATCGAATAGTTTCGAGACCTTACACTTACGACATAAGTGTTTTATGAATATGGCAGGCGTAAATCTAAGCTCAAACCTTTTCAAGAAAATGTCGACATTTCTCCTGTGAATTTTGGCTCTGGTCGTTAAGTTATCGAATTGCTGAATGGCCAAGATCTTTAATTGCTTCTCCGGGCCTGGGCTGTTACATAATAAGCATTAAATTTAATGGCACCCGAGAGGGCTACTCCACGACTTGTTCAATGGTTTGTCTATGGTTGATGAGTATACTTTTGTTTTGATCAGCGAACTCCCGTCCCTTGGACGAGTGCGGGTACATCGTGTGTGTGGGCGGCGCGGGAAGCAACGCGTTCCCCTTCTCCTCGGACTCCGCACCCTTCATCGTATACCTACGACCGCTGTTCACACGTAAGTTTTTTTTTTTTATGAACGGATGGGTGGTGGATCGAAGTACGTTTGCTTTACCTTTGGACACAGGAGAGGATGAGCAGACCAAAGGATATTTGCTTCTATATACTATTAATATATATCCGTTATATAATAAATGTACTTACTTAAATTAAAATGTAATAGTCATCGAATAAAGGCTTTATCTATTTGTTTTCAGCGGAGGGTCCCCTGAATCTGGATACGACGTCGTGGGGCAGTAACAAGCGGAGGTTCTCCGTGCGGGAGCAGTCACACCAAGCAATCGAGGCGCATAACAGATTGTATGTTAATTTATATATTTTTTTGCATTCCCACCTATATGCCATGCCCCAGCCAAGCCTAAGCCTCGCAAAAGATAGATGCAGCAGAGTAAAAGTTAAATACTGTTTAAATTTAGTGTTATTTTTAGTTGGGTCGCCAGAGGAGCAATATATCTACTTTCATGTGACTTTTCAGTATTTATTAAATAAATTATTAGCTAATAATCAAAACCTTTGTCAAGTTTAGACGTAGTATGACGAATTTGAGTGGTACATCGTATTTATCTTATCATCCTCAGGTCAGAGCGTCGTTCCCGGCTGATCTCTGCCCCGACTAACTTTGCTCACGTGTCGCACATGGGCCCCGGCGACGGCATCCGCTCGCAGCGCCTACTCGACCTTCCCACCACGCTCGAGACTGCGGACGACCATCACCAGCAGGCGAGTATCATCAACATCGCCATATCCTATAACAGTCGAAATATCAGTAAACTGTCGCCGTGACCCATAAGAGTAACCTATCACAGTCACCTATCACTGTCACGTATAAAGTTAACCTATCAACGTAATCTATTTCTGTCACGTATACCAGTAAGCTATCACTGTCACTTATAAAAGTAACCTATCACCGTTAACAATTTCTGTCACATATAACAATAACCTATCATAGTCGCCTATAACAGTAACCTATCACAGTCACCTATAAAGGTAATTTATCACCGTAATCTATTTCTGTTAAGTATAACAGTAATCTATCACAGTTACCTATCACTGTCACCTATAAAGATAACTTATCACCGTAATCTATTTCTGTCACGTTTAACAGTAATCTGTCACTATCACCTATAAAGGTAACATATCACTGTGATCTATTTCTGCCACCTATAACGCTAACCTATCACCGGCACCTATCGAGTTACATCTACGCATAGAGATGGAGAAGGAAGACATATGATATCTCTTTTCATCTCGTGTCGAGAGTTGTGTATAAGATAGTTTTATCCCTTGTATTAATCATTACCTCCTCTTAAAGCAACAAATAAACAGTTAGAGCAGTAAGAGATTCGGCGAGAGAAATAAAAGCTCTTGATGATTAGTGAGGGACAATAATGTCTTAACATTAGATGATTGGTCATTGGTTTCTCAAAAAATGTATTTTATGTGTGCAGATGTATGGCAGTCGGGAGAGCAGCAAGCGGACGTCCCCCCTCACCATATCGCACGGCACCGGCTCATACAACGGTTAGTCTTTGTACACAACATTGACATTATGTATCTGTGTGTACATTATGTAACTTTATAAAACCGAATGCGATACATATTTCAGAAATATGTGATAAACAGTATTCACTAAATATCACGATATTAAATAATTTGACTAACGAATCACAATATTTATTTATAAGTAAAGGAGGGCGGAGGAAAGAAAATAATTGGTACATTTTTGTTAGAACAATTCTTTTAGTGAACATACGGAGCAAGTTGGTATCATTGTTAACCGAGCTGATTCAGATTAAAAGGATGTACTAGCTGTTGCGCTCAGCTTCGCACGCATTCGTTTCTCGTATTCCACACTGGAGATTTTGATAAGATCATTCCGCGTAACAACTTATAAATGCATGTGTCAAAATATGTAACATTACCATGACAACCGATATTATAAATGATTATTATTTTTATTAAAAGGTAAGGCTTGTTATTTTCTGTCCTCTTCACACATTGACCACAAAATTTCATGATTATCGGTTGAATCGTTAAGGAGTTAAAGCGAAACAAACAAACGTACTCACAATCGCGTTTATAATATTAGAATATAGTAGTATCGTGTATTTTGCGTGTTGTTAGGATGTATAACTATTTGTATTATTCAGAAATATTTATGAATGTGTACAGGATCGTGGCGGCGGCGTGACACCACCGATGGCGCCGGTGATACGATGACGCGCGCCATGGACAGGTATACGTTGATATTACTACTACGACGAAGGATCGGATGGAGGATGGGATCGGGTCCCAGCTCGCACGGGTAGTCATATGTGACGACAGTGTAGATGACTAATGACGAAGTATTGTGTCAATAAACTATTGTATCTTTTTAGTTGGCTCAGATTACGCCTAGTGATCAAATTTCATCATGACCGCTTGATTAGTTTCGGAGTTTATCCCGGATAAACATCGTAACGCAAGATTTTTACATATATGTCTGAGATTAATAGACTAGAGACACTAAACACTTTTAAACCACTATGAAGTTACACTTTCACAAGTGCTGTATAGGTTACAACGAGCCGTAGGACAGTTCCTAGTAGTAGACGAGTAGTTCGCCTGGTTTGGCAGTGAGATAATCCTCGATTCGCCAACCAACCCATACGAACTACAAATGCGAGCAAACCCTCACAGTTATAGTTCGTACAGCGGCCTAAACCATCCGAAAACAAAGCGTATTGCTCGCTATTTGCAAACCAATACAATATACAGGCAGCGCTGTACGCTGGAAACTTGATGGTGCTAACGTGTTACGTTCGGTTACTTATAGAGAATGTTAACTGTAAAGTTATCCTCCGATCATACCAAGTTAAAATTAAGTTTTGTGGATGTTGATTGGACGTGTTCACGTAACGTTTTGCTAGGTCGCATTCTGTTATATGGGATTTTGCACTTTTTGAGTTTAGCTTAGCTACGCGGATTTCATGCTAATGTCGTATGCAGTATAACACTCCGATCTAACGGCGCCTCTCTTCTCAAAGCCATTTCGACTGCAGTCGTGACAATGGTATGGACGTACATACCCGCGGAAAACATTACCCTGTCAGTCGGACAAAAATATATTGCAGCACTGTAGCAATCTGTTGTACAGTTTGTGTAAAAGTATATTGTGGTTTGCAGGTCTATAGGCGGCGGGTCGCAGGGCAGCGGCTCTCTGCTGGAGCGCTCTATCACTCCGCTCAGCCTCGGCAGCATGAGCTCGTTGCACGATGTACTCAAGGTACTTACACTTATACTACTCGCCCACACACTCGCCTACACTCGCCTACACACTCCTACATACTCGCCTACACACTCTACTAAATACTCGCCTACACACTCTACTACATACTTGCCTATACACTCGCCTACTCACAGTATATTCTTGGTAATTTGTGATTGTGAAAGGACCCTTGGCCATATGACATAATTGGCAGTCATACCCAATGAGTTATCATCGCTCGAGTCCAGATACTGTCGAGAGCACTTAGCCTTGGCCTTGGCTTGATTCCGCGTGGCGCAGCGATACGGGAGCTATCACCAATAAAAGTATTATGACCTTGCGACTCAGTAAACAAGTTTGCATTAAATGTTTTTTATGGTATTTTAATATGTTAGTTTGTTATATATTAGTGAAACTGTAATTGAGTAATGTGATCGTTAGGTGGGCACGGACCTCGGCGAGGGCCTGCACTCTGAGGACAGCAGTTGCGGCGCCTCGCCGCCGCACCCCTTGGACCCTTGATGGTGAGATAATAGATTACTATGTAAACTATGCCTTGTACCTATTTGTGGTTCAAACTAACTTAAATTAAAAAAAAATAGGTACACGGAAGAAGTTATACTTCTTTAGCCGCCAGTGCTCCTTGCGAAAAACGACATTAAATGATAACGGCTTAATTTAATAACTTGGAATTATAGGTAAATGTCAAAATTCGTTATCGGTTGCCATGGTAACACATTGATGTTGGTGTCAGGGAGATAAGGGCAGGTCTGGTAATTTTGAAGGGATAAATAAAAGAAGGTTGGCAAAAGATGCTGCGAAAGTAGGAGTAGTTCTTATACCATCATCTATCCCATCATAGGTGATAGTATACCGATCAAATTGGTGAAGAAATACATACTGAAAAAAGGCGGTGTTCGAATCCGTAACCGACGAGCATGTGCACGACGACGAGGAGGTGTGACAGGATAGCGCCAAATGGATCTCTGCCTACCCCTCTGGGTTAGGGACATTTATATAAAATATTTAATTGAACACATAGTACGGATAAATATGATATCCTATATTTTTTCTTTTTCAGAAACCAATTAGACGCCTACTGGAGGATAGATATGTCGCGGTTCTACGCGTGTTTCTGTTGAAAACATCGTATTGGTACTACATAGACACGTAACTATGGTTATCAAATGATTGCAGAATATAGAGTTGACATAATCTATGGTATAGTTACAAAGTATAACTGTATCTGTGTATGTGTTATCTATCTCCAGTAGAGCGCGTTAAAACCTCCATGGTCCAAAACACAAGGGACAATACTGTGTTGTAGAACATAACGTATCGGTCGGTACCATTTAATAATTTAAGACTTTTGAGGCTAAAATTATATGTTTAAATCATTATAACTGCAATATTTATTTGTCGATTGCTTTTGAAATTATGCAGTTTGTAATCTTTGGTGTGATTTTTTTTTATTTCGTTGAAAATGACAATTCTGTATGTGAACTATTGCACAGCTGTCAAAATGATAGATATATTATTGGCAAAGATTTTCTAACCACATTACAAATCTTTGAAACTCTCTGCTTCTCTTTACTATATCATGTATTATATATATTAACTTTCCTCTTGGATCATTTTGTCTGATGAAAACAGCATTAAAATTCATTATGTAGTTTTCAAAATCTAAGGGAACAGACAGCGGAAGCGATTTTGTTTTATACTTTGTGAAGATGTTCATCGACTAATACATGCATCACGTTCAGCTTTGCAATGGTTCAGTATGAGTGAAATAATGTTCCATATTAACTTAAAACATCCAGTACCATCGATTTATACCCTCTTCCTACGAATCATGTCTCGTACACACATTTTGGGAGTCGGTGCAGTACGACCGTAGTTTACACTGCAAAAGGCTGCCTGACGCCAACCCTCCTCGGGCATAACTTTCTTATAGAATTATATAAAAAATTATACTGCCCCGTGGCACTGAGGAGTAAGGGCTTTGGCACACGACCTTCTTTGTGCACGCGGACGATGTACGTGAAATGCGATCAAGGCGCCTAGCGGTCCAGCTTTATATCGCCACTAACGTGTAGAGGACGCGCTCATCAAAAGCGCGCGCAGTCCTCGCGCTCAAGAAACTTGTAAAGCCCCTAAGTTCCATCGACTAACTCCAAGCTAAAGTCGGACTGCATCTGGTGTTTTATTCAAATATGGTTTTTTACTTCATAGGAAGTAGACATGGTTATGTAATAATTTTTTTACAAATAAAACGTAATTAATGTTTCGCATAATAATATATTGGGTTCCTAATGAGATGTTTTTATAATCAAATTAATTTGCAATATATATGGTATATGAGAATGTAGAGTGAAAAAACGGCGTGCTTTGCGTACGGTATACTAGAACCTTCCATTTTTATGATAATAATGTAATGGATAATGTTAGTCAAGTTGTGCAAACATTGCGTTTGAAGGACTTAGGTCAATTAGTAATCCAAATATAATAAATGATCTAGCTCGTATATGCATGCAAATCGATTTAAAAATGCTTTGTTTGTTTTAAAAATAAAGCACGTGCATGCGTCTATCGCGAGCGAGATCCGAGCGAGTTATGAACAATATCTATATATATTTAATATATAAGTCGATTATATACTAGGTTTAAGAATTGTGTACAGAATTGCTTTAATTGCGATACTTAATGTGTACTACAAAAATACTCCATCGAC
Organism: Papilio glaucus; assembly: GCA_000931545.1. Classification (NCBI taxonomy): domain Eukaryota; kingdom Metazoa; phylum Arthropoda; class Insecta; order Lepidoptera; family Papilionidae; genus Papilio; species Papilio glaucus. The sequence goes on from JWHW01046228.1 coordinate 122,129, forward strand.
GCCATATTGCTTGAACGTCAAACCTTAATTGACAATAGATGGCGTTGTTTTATAATAAGGATACAAAAGTAAGCATAACTTAGTATTTATAGCAGTGATAGATTAGCTTGAGGTCTGACTTACGAAGTTTGGGGTTTGCATCAACAGAATCTTACGTATAATATATAAAAAAATGTTGAAATACCTTGTCATGTGTCGGGTGTAACAAATCTTTATTAAATCTATCAACCTATCCGGTTAAAAATACGACAAGAGAGCTTTATTTATCTCTAAAAAGAGAATAATATAAGAAGTCAATTTAAACTGTGTACTTTTCTCTTCCCAGCGTTCTGCTTTATTATTTTAAAAAAAATTACGGTCTCTTGACCTACACGCATCTAAAATCTCTCACTGCATCTGATTTATATTATCTTATTGTTTTTAACTTTATTATTTGCTTGAAATATATATTAATATTACTTATTAAGTGTATAAAAATAAAATAAACTGTAATTGCTACAATATAACAGGCTCGATTATTTATTTATTAAATTTATAATTCAAAGTATTATCCAAAGATTCTGACAGTTATGATATTTGGAAGCGATTTTTGTAATAATCTGCTATGTATTTTGATTCAATTAGATAAGAGACAATCATTATTTGTGATTTTCTGAAATAACGGGCCTCTTATACTATGTCGACTACAATCATTAATGTGCGGCCCACCTGTTGTCAAACATACGTCGACTAATTTTAAGAGAAGCTCGTCTCCAAATAATGTTAAAAGATTTTTCGTAAATACGAAAATCCATCCATAAATTAATAAATATAGTGTAAGTAATGTTTTCAAATTGATATACAGGGTGGAAATTTGACATGAATTAAATGAAAATGATTTATTTGTTAAAATGACATTCAAAATAGCTTATGTTTTTATTCAATTTATAATTGGTTCTTTGAGCAAGACAATATAAATTGACAAAAAGAATAAGCTGTTTTATTAGTTATAAAAAAGTAAGTTAAAAATTGTTTAGTGTTACATTATTACTTGACTCGTTAAGATAAAAAGACTAATCGAAACTATTTGCCTCACCAAGGCAAATAATATACTGACCACTATGCCTCGTCAAGGCAAACGTTTAGCTGTAGCTTGAATATTTGGGATTGCATGTCATTAGAATTTAAAATACGTTCAAATTTCCACCATGTAAATAGATCTTCCTTGTATGTATTTTATAGCAAGTTGATGCGTTGGTTTTCGTTTGTATGTCGACATTATAACACCATATAGCTTCGTTTTCTGATGTATAATTTGTTTAAGATATGAAATACAAGTAAACACGCGGTTTATATGTTAAGAGATTATGTAAAATACAGTTGACTCTCATTAATTCGGCGCTCCTCGTAACCTCGACATGGTATTATTAAATCTTTGCGATTGCATGAACCGGTTGTGATTTATTATATGTTGAAGAGTTTGAGCGTGCTAATCTCAAGAACAACCGATAGAATTTGACAGTACTTAACTCAACAGTTCGATTAAATTTTACAACGCGGCGACTGAAACCGCGAGCCAAAGCTAGTTCATAAACACTATGCTGTTTTTTAACTTGCTTAATTTTATATAGTATATTTTGGACATACAGAATCACCTTTATAAAAGTTCCCCAACTTCTGTACCGGCACCGCCTTGTTGAATGTTTGATTACTGCAGGTCAACTGTAATACTATAGTAAAATTTTAATCGCAATATAATGAAATCTCGTCTATTTTGTGATTATGTATGATTTGTTAGTTTAAGCAATAATTATAATAGTTTTTATTTTAACGATCTAGTCTTTTTTGTTTGATTTTTTTTTTAAATTGTGACCGTAATGTATTTGTTCGGATTCTGTCTTAGGGATTTTTTTTACATAAAGCGAGTTTTTTTTTTAGGTTAGGTTAGGTGTCGGCCATTTGTGGGCCGTTTGCGCCACAATGCACGTTGCCTTCGAGTGTTTGTGTTTTTGGCGCCAATTTCTTTTTTAAATGTTTGACGTATGGTTTTTTTAGGAATCCAAAGAGCGACAATGAATTAGCCTCTTTGAACAGTTTTGTATTTGAGATGATTTTAAAATAACTGACAGATACGACGCATGCTTGATTTTTAGTGTTTTATTTTATAAATATATGTATTTGAGATCTCGACAATAATCGCTTTGAATTTAATTATTTATAATGATATTTATTGAACAACTCCGATCCCCATCACAAATTGATTTTATTGTATTTTTGGTATTATTAGCGCGTTTAGACCAAAAGGTTTTTGAGGATCATCCCAATTTTTATTGTATTGTTATCTTCTGGTGAACGAGGAATTTGTACCCCTTTTTTAGTCGTAGTATTTTGTCTATAATGAAATTGTAAACGTGCATTGTGTACACGAATAAATTATATTAATATAATATCTCCTTTCTATAATAGTCTTATTTAAAATCCTTTCCAATTATCTTCTTGAAACTGCTATACAATTGTGTAATCTAATTTGTATTAAAATCTAAATTATTTACTTATATATTTAGCGACGATATGAAATTATATCGATACTTATTTTATGTAAATACGTGAATAAAGAGACAATTGAATGACGACTTTGGTTTTTTCTTCACATCAGAATCCTAACGATTGTCAGTTAGCTTTTTTATGGAATAAGGTTTCACCGAGCAAGCGTTTCACCTGATAAGTGACCGCTACCCATATACATCAAACAAGCTAATGAGTTACAAAAGAACGGATATTTCCCACTCCTATTATACTTTCCCTCTGTGATGGAGGTGGCAGAGAGCTATTGATCAAAAAAAAAATGATTGAATTAATAAACCAGAGGGAAATAAAATTGAAGCACAAAGCAATAAAAACTTGGATCAACCGGATAGTCGTAGAACCCGGGCCAGACCGAAGTTAAGAAAGACGCACACCTGTACTATCTCAGATGTGATGGTTCTCCTTGCCTCTACCTTCCATATCCCTCCCTATATAGAGGTTAATTAAGCTCCCTTACTTAAAGGTGTGGCCATATCAGATCCAATTGGCTATTACGTAATTATAACAAGGCTTCTACTTTATACAGCGCCATCTGTTGCATTGTCTTAATCTCCCAGGTACGGTATAAGAGGAAGTAATATAGAAATAAAAACACAAAAATTATAAATACAATTATTAATTTAGCGAAAAACTAAGTCAATAATACAATATGTAGCGGCAACGCTTCTACGTCGTGTGTCATCGACAAGACAATTTTGTCGGCGCGAGCCAAAGATAAATTACACATTATAATAAAAGCCTTTAGTAATACAACTTTATTAAACATACAGTTAACTGTAAGATGTCACTTTTGTCATTTTTAATATTGTTCGTAATGTGAACCGAAGTTAAAATAAAAAAAAATCTTAAATATCGATTATACAAATCGTTTTTTTTTTAATTTCCCATTATTTTTGTTAATAATACATTATATAAACTTAATGTTTAAACACATACATCTAATATGAATAAAAAATGCACGATTATATCATATTAATCTCTATAAGTACGTAGCATTTAGTTCAACATCTTTCCACCTTTAGTTTCTCTTCAAACTGAAAATATTAACAGACATAAGGACATGTAATTTTTATTATATTCATAAATACTCTCCCGATGGTATATCGGGAATAATAAAAACTAAATAAACTAAAATTTTGGTGCAAAATAAAACACAAGTGATGAAAGTACAAATCTAATTGTAAAACAATTAGATTTTTAGGAATGAGATAGTTTAGACTTTAAGCCTAACATTTTAATGAAACGTCACCTCCATATTGTCTAACAAGATAAATATGAAACTGTAAAACATTAACGTACTA
>JWHW01046228.1:126378-148019 GCA_000931545.1 Papilio glaucus
CTTTTAGGAATGAGATAATTTAGACTTTAAGCCTAACATTTTAATGAAACGTCACCTCCATATGTCTAACAAGATAAATATGAAACTGTAAAACATTAACGTACTACCCGTGATCTATAACATAAGACGCAAGAAGTTTAGACACAGTTAAATACAGGTTTTGAAAAAATACAAAAACATGGAGACGTCGTTTCATTAAGATAATATAAAAATGCAATAGATTAGAGCTCAAAGCGCCAGGGGGCGCTACAGTCATTACATAATGATTTATGTTATGTTCCAAACTGTGAAATTATTAGTAATGTTTGTTAAAACTCTACAACAGCGATACCTAACGTGAACATTTAAAACAAATTCTAAAAAAAAATGAACGAAATTCTTCACATTTAAAGTTAACCTAAGTATTATTTAGAAAATATTTCTGGTTGAGGTTTTCCTTTTACAAATTAAATTGAGAGGTTTTGTTGAGTATTTGTCTTAAATTTAGGAACCGATTCAATACTCCGAAGGTAGTAAACAAAACCTCATACATTACTACTGGAAACTTTGTGCAGAGATTGTATATTCCCCAAGAGATATCAGAGTCGTACTCCCACAATAACTGACAGAAGAGGCAAGTTATAATTTAAACATTTCTACTGCAAATAAAATACCTTTTTCACCTTACTACTCCCAACATACTGCGAACTAATTCTTCCCATCGAAATATTTTACACTCAAAGCATCAAATAATGAAGCAAATTAATTTTAAGTTGGTATCTTACGAGCACTGCCTACACCGTTTGTGTGCTGCGGCGTGAAGGACCGTCCATGAATTACATCGTAGAATTTCCTTCCCACTTTTAGTTACACAATTCAGCTCTCCCCCTTCAAACCCCTAAATTAAGAAGAATTTAGCAAATTTCATGACTCAATTTTAAATATTCTTAGTTTTACAAAATTAGATAACCTGTTGTCCTAGGTGAACGACAAACACGATGATGCTATACGATGCGAAAATGTCGAGTAGTCGTTATAGTATAAGAGGGTACGAATTTCTTATGCTGTATGTTAGACCCTATATATTTGTGGTATAACCAGTTACGCGTTTAGTTTCGGTCGCATTGTATCGCGACACATCGCGTTCTGTCGCTCACCCAGGACGATTTTAATGGCACTTTTGTCTGACTATTCTATAAGCCATTGTTGAATCTAGTTAATATAGTCTACTTTAATGAAGATTTTGGGTGTTAATGTATTTAATATTGATTGTTGGACACGATTACGTTAGATATTTGTTCGTTTGTGTGTAATCCCGAGGTCCATGTGTTGTGTAGGGGGTAGGGGGATAGTGTCAGGTGTGGGTAGGGAGGTCTAATCCGCTTTACGCGGGCGTCGCTTGCGCACCTCGCTGGGTTTATCGTCACCGGAGCCCTCGGCCTTCGCTGTAGTCTCCTCCTCCGTCTGGAAATTTATACACAAAGAAATTAGTTTTTCCTACTTGTTTTAAAAATATATAACATCAACCGAGTCCTATTTGTTGGCAAACTCATCCATTGTTGCCAACCTAACGGATTTGACCGCAATTTATAGAAAGTGGCGGAGCATTTTTTTGACGGTAGTTATATGTTGATATATAAAGATTTGTTTGTTGCCGGAGTGGCAGTTGGGCGTCAAGACGCCATGAAGACTGGTGGCTGATTTTCGATGTTCGAACGAAATGTCTTATTCGATGTCTTTTCAATGTTCGAACGAAAGTCTTAAAATATTAATTGACTGATCAGGAGGTCGAAATGGTGAACTTATTGTTGGCAAAACTGCCATCGACATCCGTTACCAAGATCCAATATTAATAATTTACTATAGGCGTTATGTTAAAAGTGTTGTGTCAACAACCGTTACATATCAGCTGGAGGCAATACTCACGTCGCTGGGAGAGTTCTTCTCGGCGTCGCTCTGCGACTGCTCCGCCTCGTCCACTATGTCGTCGTTGATCAGTTCCTTCAGACACACAATATTATATTATTAGTCGCACCTAAAAGACATTTAATGGTACAACATCTTTTGCGCTGCAGGGTCGATAGGACCGGTAAAACACCACGATCTCACAGAAGGTAGGTGTGAATACTTCTAGTATTTCTGAGTTTCGTTTGACGAATGAGGTGCTGGAGGTCTAATTCTAGTGCTTCTTCTATCTAAGAGATTTCTAAAAAAGGAGATTTAACGGAAGAGGGGATAGGAAAAGGATTTTTTTTTATTTCCTCTTCTATCCATTAAGCAACGCATCTGACTAATTTGCTTGTTGCGTATGTTGCTCGTTCGCCACCTTGTACCTATTACACATGAGATCGGGCCCAGGTCCCCAAAGGCAGATCTATCTCAAATTATAAGTTTTTTATACTTTAAACTCAAATAGCTCAACAATAATACATAGAGAGGGTATGTGGCAGTATTTTCCGACTGTTTGGTAACTTCACACACAGTCAGTAAATATGATAAGGATTAAGAAATAATGACCAATATTTATCAGGGGTATATAACAATACTAATTGTGTCCATTCATCATCGTCATCATCTTCCTGACCTTTTCCCGCTTTATGTGGGGTCGGCACAACAAGTTTTCGACTTCCACATCGCTCTATCATCCGTCATTTCAATTGTGTCCATTGAATTTTATTAAATATGTTTTGCATTTGATAAAACATTTATGTTAGAAAATATCAAATATAGCAGTTGCTATTATTATTTTATACAAAACAATTTTTTAAACTTCCACAAACCGTTATTCTGTGATCACAGAATTTTCGTTTTTTCCTATTTGATGTTAAAAGCACTTTTGAATACGCGCAAGGAGTGGGAGAGGCTGACAACGAGCTTACACCATACGACACGCGGTACACGCTGAGCCTGACTTTCGTTGTAAAGGGTTTTTCATTCATGTAAATGGATCACGCTATCGCGAGATGTTAACATCTCAATTTTGGCCTATTATTGATGACATCGATATCACAAACACATGGTTTCAACAGGACGGCGCCACATGTCACACAGACAACGAAACGATCAATTTATTGCAAACCAAATTTCCCGATCGCATAATTTCACGAAATTCAGCTGTTAAATGTCCAGCCAGATCGTGTGATTTAACACCACTGGATTATTTTTTGTGGGGCTATGTTAAGGACAGAGTCTATATGGAGCCAATCGAATCGATCGCCGCCTTGAAACTCAAAATCCGTGAAGTGATTAACGAAATAGACCCGCCATTTTGCCAAAAAGTGATTAAAAACTTTGATGAAAGAATCGACATCTGTCAGCGTGGTCGTGGTGGACATTTGCCAGATATCATTTTTCATTCATAATTGCCAAACTTTTCTCTTCGTAATACAATAAAAATTTGAATCATCTTCATCTAAACTCTTTGTTTTATTTTGTTTTAGAAAACAAAGTTCTTGTTGAAAAACCCTTTATTTATTACACCGTGTCCGCACTGCTGAAAACATACACATAAAACCTGTGGTCATCTCTCTGTTTTTCTCTGAAAAAACGTTATGTTTTTTGTCAATGTTTGCAGCAGTGTGATGTTTGAGGACTGATTTTTTAATTTTATTATTGTCTATAGTGAAGTCTTTATATGTATCCAGTTTGTTATATTATGAAGGCATGATATTATTCTGAGCTCATCAACACTATTGTGTTGCTGTACCTGTTCATCATCAGACTTGTTGGCATCCGTCTGCTTGCGCTGGTCGGCCTCCGCGAGCGACACCGACACCTTCTCGTGTCTTCGCGGCGGATACAGCAGGTCAATTATACACACCAACAACTGAAAATATACAAAGTATATGTTACATTATACTAAAGTGAAGCTATTTGGGGCAGTGTCAGTTCGATTTTATGAAACGAAAAAATTGAACAATTCTTTTTATATTAAATCAAATGATTTGTCTTCACTAATACATTGAGTGGTTCAATTTATTTGGATAGTGCTATCTTATCGGCAAAAAGGCGTAATGATGCATCCCTACAAAGCTTTTCTCTTTGTAATATGATACAAGACACAGATACGCTAATTGACCTCTACATGAATTTAAATTTATTTTATTGAGTTGTTTTCTGGCTTTCTAATTGATCCTCATTACAATTGAGAAAGGTTTTCTTAGTTTTTATTGTAGTTTTATTATCAGACAGCTATGTGTCTTAAGGTTTTTACAATATCTAATACTAAATTTTATCCAAATCGTTAGAATAATTTCTGACATAGCCCAAAATATATTACAAAAATTAATTGCTTTATATTTAACAGTAAATAAAATCCAAAGTGTTTTGTGTCATAAGTTTTTAAATAAACAATTTTTGAAGTGAAATCTTTAGCTGTGTCAGACGATATTTGGAGTAAGGGTTCGCGTGAACAAAATGCGTCAGCAACTTTTTCTCATTTATTTGTCTTGTATTCAATTTTGAATTTAATTGTTACAGCACAAGGGTTTATTTTTGCTGATTATACTTCACTTCAGCCCCTTCAGTGTTTTTTTTATATTTATGTTACATAACATTCAAAGAGGATATAATGATTGCAGGCAACATAACATCAGCACTTCTTAAGCTATAAGCTGAGTCAGGGATGTATTCGTCGCCACGATATGCTCAAAATTGTTTTATTTACTTAATGCAGCTCTGAGTAATACAGTATAATGTAGTGAAGTGTAGTGGCAACAATAAAGTATTTTCTATCTTTCATATCTCTATTAGAATCATATCGCATGCATAAATAAACTCACCAGTCCGAGCAGTGCTCCAATGAATATAGTGCCGACGGCGAAGATGAGGTAGGAGCCCCACGTCGGCAGCCCGTACGTCTCCATCAGCATGGTGTGCACACTCTACAACATTCATTTATATTACAAATTTATTGAGGTTCATACAAATGTGGAAGGTAATGTTAATTAGCACATCAATGTCTAAATGTTCTGAGTGTAATTAAGAAAATTAGGAGTTTATTTTTGTAACAATTTAATATTGTAACATTATCATCAACTTGCAATAGTTTTTTTTACAAATAAGGGTTAAGTTAAACATAAATGTCTAATCTAAGATTTAACTGATTATATTGCAGTTCTTCATTATAGCATGATCAGTCACCAGTGGACATCTCCATTAATCGCTACAAAGATCATTCCCCTGCCCTCATCCAGTGGGCTCCCGTAACTTTGGCCAGATCATCGGTCCATCTTGTTGGGAGGCCTACCTGCGTAGATCTGATACCTTGGTGCAGTGACATACCCTCAGTGCCTGGCTGAGCTTGAAGAAGTGGGCGACGAGGCTCATCTGCAGCGAGTCGGGCGAGGTCCAAGAGGATAGCGGCTCTGCGGAGCGCCAGCGCGCCTGCTCCACGTAGGACAGCATCGCGTCCGCGTCGCGCGGCCCCTTGTACTGACGGAATTCGCCATCTTTCACGCTACACGCAAACAAACTGTTTTGAAAAGGTCATCAAAAGCTAAATCGTCACCGAAAGTGGCAGACCTCGTAACTGCATTTTTTTTAATTGACTTTGAACTATTTTGTGATGCTGAAATAGATTGTCTTGATTATGTACTTTAAAAAACTAATGTTTGTTTCTAGTGTTTTATTATTTAGTTTAATTATGTATTTATAGATTGTGCGGTATACAATGAATTTTCCTTGATATAAATTCTATTCTATTTGATTTTGGTTTTTTAACGTATTTGCAGTTTTTATCTTTTAGAAAAGTTTGTAAATTGTGGAAAAACAGAAGATCTGTTTTTCTACAATTTACAACTAAGATCGTAGTTGGGAAGACATGGTAAAATATTTTTGCCTCAACTAAAGCTTTAACAGTGATAGAACCCGCAACAAAAACATCTGTTGTACGAATGGGTCGGCTTAACCTGTGAAATACCACGACCTCACAGAAGACAAGTGAAATAGGAGTATTCTGCGTATCGCCTGAAGAGTAAGGTGCCGGAGACCCAATTTAACTCCTCTTACCCCTCCCATCCTTTTCTAATAAGGAATGGATGGGAAGGGGAAGAGGATGGATAGGAAAAGGAAATATCCTTTTTTCTCTTTATCTCCTCCTCTGTGCATTAAAGGTAGACTATGCATCTGCCAACTCATTATCGTGTTGCTAATGCCTATGGGTGGCGGTTACTTATATCGGGTGAACCGCTTGTTCGTTTGCCACCTTCTTCTATAAAAAGGCTCTTATTTGTCTCTTCCCTTGTAACAAAAACAACATCAATCCACTTACTGGAATATAGTAGGCAGGGCTGTCACAACGAATCTCCCGCTAAGTCCTGGTGACTTGGTGACATCGACCCCCGCCGTCTTCATGGAGAGTTTCTTCCGGGCCGCGAGGTTGGTCAACTCCGCCCAAGCGGGCTGCAGCGCGTTGCATGCCGGGCACCAGGGGGCGTAACTGGAAAGTATACAGTTTTATGTACAGATATACAAAGAAAGCTCAAAATGTTCCTAATTTTTAAAAAGGACTTATGAAGGAAGTAAGGAGTCACACACTTCAAGCGGCAGTAGTCGTTGCAATGAACAGACCGACTTGATCTAGGAAGTATGCCCAATACTTACCTTACTTCGCTTTTTCATTCACACCGCCGATATCAAGCACATATTGCTATCTCACTATTTTTCTCTGAAAAAACTGAGATGGCAGTATGTTTTAGTGAATGTTTTCGTCAGTGTGAACTCAAGGTTATTGCATTAATCACTCTAAAATTGTTAATATCGTTGTACGGGAAAAGTGTGGCTTAAAAGAGTTGTAACCGAAAATTAAGTAAGGTATGGTAATAAGTAGTAGTAAGTTTTGGTAGTTTGAGCATGTTAAACGAATGAATGATGAATGAGTGATCTGGGTTTCTGGATACCTCTACTCTGTTACCTGGAGTGTTAGAGGAGAAATTTTAATATTTGAAAATTTAATAGAAACACGTACAGTTATTTTTAAACAAGATAAAAAATGTTGCAACAAATAAAAAAACTCAATTTATTTGAATTGAAAGCAACGTCTTTATAACTTATTAAAAGCCATAACGTATTAGTAAACAAATAGTCCACAAGGTCAAGATATTGCACAAGTTTTAAAATCTTACGTTTTAATAGATAATAGTAATAAGTCTAGACTATATTTGGTCGATTGTAATGAATGCAAAAACACAGAACGAGTTAAATTAATTAGATGTGTCATCTACACAGAATAATGCCGCCCCCGTCTTTGTATACGAGGCGACCGCGAAAGATCCAAACTAGTACCGCCAAACATTGATAAATATACACCTGCATAATAATTTAAATATTTTCATTTTTATAGCAGTAGGTGGAAAACGAGCAAGCAGTTCACCCGATATCAAGTGTCCGCTAGCCATAAGCAGGCATCAGCAAGCTAATGAGTTGCAGATCTGTTACTTGTGAACAGAGGAATAGATATAAACCGAAACTATTTCCCTTTCCTCTGATCTATCCCCTCCCCTGTCAAATTCTCTACCCATGCTTTCTTTGTTAGAAAAGGATAAGGGGGAGAAATACTAGGATTACCACTCCAGCACCTCACTCATCAGACGAGAGGCAGAATACTTCTACTTAACGCTGTTCTTCTGTGAGGTTTTTCACTGGTTGAAAACACTCATTCGTGCAACAGACGTTGCTGCAGGCTTTACCACTGTTATGACTAGCTCTACCTTCATATGTCCGATAGCCCCTTTTATATATTTTTCTGGACCTCGACAAAAAATTTCAACTGCATCTGAACTTCACATAAATGTCGGCCGACCTCTGATCTTAACTTTGAGTATGTAAATTCAAAGTTGATGATATTACGTCTTAAATGATACCGTCTTAAATGCCAGGAATTATGCAAAATTTTATGACCCATGTGTGATAAAAAGCTAATATGCATACAAGAAAGTTGATTGTGACCATCTTTTTAACCCTAATGATGAATCAAAAGAAATAAGGGTGCGGCGTATCGCCCGAACGACGTACCATAATGCATCGTACTGTGACGCATCAAAAATAGCGTGAGAGATGCCCACACGGCCATTTTGGCATTCTTTTTCAGTTTTTCGTGTGACAAGTTCTTTGATTTCATTATTTTAGTGGTTACGACGATGCACCACTTACATATCATTATGCCACTGTTTATATATATAAAAACGAATCTCTATTTCTCTTGATTACGACATCACGTGTGAACGGCTGGACCGATTTCGTTCAAAATTTTTTGTGGTTGGTTATTTTCAAGAAAAGGTTCTTATGAAAAAACACGAGTAGGAAAGTTGCGAGGGAAATTAAAAAAATTAGAACACTTGAGTTACCGAGCGCTATGGGTTACCTAGTAGTTGATGACTAGGTAACCCATAGCGGTTTTGGTATAACTGTTTGTTGTTTGACAGTTGGCGCGGTTACCTTAAGTAGGGGTCAGATTTAAGGAGAAACTACCCGTGCAAAGCCATGTGGTCGCTAGTAAATAAATATATTTTGTATAGTTTCATAAGGATTTGGTTCACCATTATGACAATGCATAGAAAGGAAGACACATACCATCAGTAAATACTGAGATGGACGCAAACACAATCTATTAAGACTCATCAAGAAAACAAAAACAAATTACTGTGTGCATCCATTTCTATAGCATATCAATTATGAATGCTCTTGCTCCACATTAATTCAAAAAACAAAACAACCGTCTCACTGTATGATCAGTCATCACATCATCACATCATCTATGACTACAAATGACACCTCACTCTTTATCATTCAAGCCCTTTAGAATACAGGTCACAAAAGAGTGGACATATATGCAAATGGAAAACATTACCCCGCTTCTGGGTAAGTTGTGTGTTAAAGACTATGCGCCTGCAACTTGGATTGTCACAGAGGCTAATGAAGAGGAGTGATCACTAAATACCAGATGAATCTATATGCAAATTGCATATTTAAACATGTTAAAAATACCAACTTGTCTTTGATACCTTTCTGTAGGTGTTAATGATTGTGTTTATGAGTCAGACATGAAGCAATAAATGCCTCACACAACATGATAAACATTGTGTTTACCTAAATAGGTTTTAATAAACAATGATTGATGCTAAATAAATAGCAGTTATCAAACTATGACTTAAAAACACAATTTAATCTGACTGGACTGTTTCAACATCTGAAAGTGAGAATACAACCATTACTATTATTTCTATCATAGCAAGATATAATTATTGTAAGCAAATGTGTCACTTGCCATACATGGCAGCCATTACACTTTTTATACTTTCATCGGAAACATTGTAATGTTGTGGAAATTGTGACATAAAGTGAGGTGAAATTGTATATATGGAGCTATCCATATTATTGTATATATGGAGCTGGAGAAATAGTTGTTTTTCAAAAATATTTTGGAATTTACGAGTTTTAATGTACCTTTTTTTTTACAATAATTCCATCTTGACTTGAAACAAGGTATCATAGGCCTTCCCAATGAATTGCCACAAAGATCGGTCCATTACTGTCATCATCTAGTGAACCTCACATCTTTGATTCATTAAATTTTTGGGCCATCTTGATGGACAGAAGGCCTATGCACTACAATCATTCAGTATGTGGCCACTATTATAGAATCTTGTTGCACTATAAGCCATTCACTGGGATGATGAGATTTTAGTGTCTATGATTGGGGCTTCTGTTTGAAGAATGTTCGGTGCGGGGTTCTGTAGTTCCTCCATAATTTCAAGGTGTGGAGTTGGTTCATTTGGTCTTTTTTTTTACCATATTGAGCAAAGTGGTGTTTGTCTTGAGCCGATGATGACTTGACAATACCTATAGCAACCACCTAATATCACCAATGAACACAGAACATGTGGGCTCAAGGATTTCATTTATTTAAATTATTTCATTAATAAACTGTTAACATATCATTGGTAGTACGTAACATACGTAAGTACGTGAATTATAATTCTGATACAGGAAACTGCAATTTATTGATTAAAATAACATTAAGGCCGTAAAATACGTCATATTTATTGTAATAAAATTTTACTTGTGTACACACAGCATTTAATAATATTGTTTGTTGTTTTCGCACGAATTGTAAACGAGTTCTGTATTTTTTTTGATTCCGGCTACAATAGATGAATGCGTCATGATTTCAAAACGGTTCATTCTAGACCCCAGCGTCCTTGTAATGGTTGTTGAACCCAAAGAGCAATTCAACCCATGGTGATATCAAATTTTGATAGATTTTTTAATAGCTATTTTTAATAGATATCTATATTATAAACACATTTATACTCTTAATATTTCTTATCATGTACGAAAAAAAGCAAAACAATAAAATAGAGTGACACGTTAATACACCAAATTTTACCGGTGTGTTCTTAAAAGTGATAAAACTCACAATTCCACCATCCATTCTCCTTGAAGGATTTCCCTCCAGTTATCTTCATTTAATTCACGAGTAGCACTCACATAACTTGAAATACAGCATATTGTTATACAGAAATAAAGGAAAAAATTTAACACTTGCGGTGACCTGTTAACGCGCGCCATGTCTGATTTTGATGTAATGTTGCTATTGTTGGCTGTACCATTTAAAAATTTTAACTACTAAGTCATTGCCATTTATATGTTTTTGTAAAGACATGGTGCAAATTTTTAAAATATTTTTTTATAATTATTATATTATTATATGAATCATGATATTATATTGTCTTAAAAATGTCTATTGGAATTAATCAACAATAACTTTGGAAATACAAGAAAATGGTTTTACAGCTTACTCATAGATGGCGATATGGCTATTTCTACGGGAATAGAAATAAGCGCGGGATTAATATCACAAAACAGCCGGTCAGCTAATGACGAACCTGACGAGAAGGGATGCGCCCCACGAAAACAGTCGCGAATAGTTAGTTGTACTTAAGTCTTGTTTTATCACACTGATAAAACAAGACTTATGTACAACTAACTATTCGCGAGTTGGCGTCAGGCAGCCGGCCCACGTAAAATCTAGCCAAAACCAAATACAATACAGTATGGACAACAATCATACTGTTCCGACCCCATATAACGTGGAAAAGGGCAGGAGGGCGATGACTCATAGATGGCAGTTTTTAAGAATTTTTTTTCCAAACGAAAATCGCAAAAATGTAGTGCAAAATATACATACTAGATGGTGATAAGATCGTTTAAGTACGCGAAAAAGAAATTGGATGATATTTGCTACATTTATTACTAGATGGTATAAATACACTTTAAAACTTATCGCGCCATCTTTTGATAGGTATTTGCATTATCAATTGTTGGGATTGTTAAAGGCTTACTTACTGATATCTTATTTTTTGTTAGATGGCTATATTTAAATTTAAAAGACAACGCAGAGCGAAGCTGGGTCGCGGTGTTTGTAATATTCTATTCTATATCTATTATGATTGTCAAATTAATTTTAACTACATAGGGCATTGTTAGTTCTTCCGTGGTTGATGAGATCCTCGTTTCACACGTCAATTACCTACATGAGACAGGTGTTTCTTAGGAACTTTGCGACGGCTGTAGGTATTATAGATAAATAAATACCTATTGGTAAAGCTTCTTCTATGGACTACGTAACAGTTACTATATTAATTTGTCATTTTAGGACCTGAAGGTGTGGTGATATTCAATAACCGTGAAACGGGGGTAACTGGGAAGAAAGAAGAACTCTAAGCGACTTTTTTCCAAGTAGGTACTTACAAGTTTTTTAACCGACTTCAAAAGAAGGAGGTTATCAATTCGGTGGGTTTTTTTTATGTATGTACATCAATTACTTCGTGATTTATGATCCGATTTCGATGATTCTTTTTTTGTTCGACAGCTAGTGCTCGCCATTTGGTCCACCGACTTCAAACCTATTAATAAGTAGCACATACATATAATAGTATTTAATGAATATTAAAGGTATTAGGTTTGTATAAGAGGTGTATTCAATTAAATCTTTATTAAGTCATTTTGTACTTTTTAGTTTTTGAAGTCGGTTTTTTTAAACGTAGTTTTTTTATTTATTTATCTTTTAGCTTCATTAAATAAGATTGTCACTCTTCTACAAGGAAGCCGTTTAAGATTGTGCTACGTAGTAAATACATACAGTACAGTATTATGCATACACAACAATACAGACAGTTTTTCTAGGCGATGCAATGCCCGTGTGACATCTCAAAAGTCGTGGCACTTCCTCAGTTGAGTTGGCCCTGGCCTATTCACGCAGCAACAGGTACTACTGGCTGTACAACTGTTTTAATTAGTTGTCAGCAACAATATGATTTCACGGTTTAATTTAATTTTACCTGATAGCTAGATGTATAAATACAATTTAAAATTATCACACACAACGGGCCGGTAAAGTTTCACCTGTCTTAATGTCATTTTTCACCTGCTGTTTCAAGGTTCAATAGCAGTGTTGCCACAGGCTTCGTTATACCATAGAATGTTTATTGAAGTGATACTTCTTAGACGGAGCGATTCTATAGTCGGACAAGAATAGTTTAGGCAAGTTTCGTTATATGACAAAAAAGTAAAACATACCTAACGGACGTTAGGTCGTAAAATCGTTAATTTAACTTAATGACCTAAGTGCCATCAGCTTATAATATGCCCAGTGAGATTATAAACTGATAATGTTCACAATCTGACGGTGAGATAAATACATGCGTAAGACAATGAGAAGAAAAGTTAAAAAGGAAAACGCTTGAAAACTTATATTTTGTACCCGTGGCTACTTCTCCGGTTACAGTAACTCTCCTAGGTCATAAGTTAAAACCGTACAAAACTGCACATAGATCGTTGACAGAGGTAACAATTATTTGACCCTAAATTTCAACCTAAGCCTAGCTACACCATTGTATGAATTCCACGTAACATCACACAAGCCATCACCTAATTCGAGATGAGTACCTGACAGCGAAGCCTTTTTGTTAATTAAGTTAAAGCTTGTAATAGACAAAAAGGCGACACGCGACGCGGCTACGGCCTCGGTCGATAGTAGACGAAGCCCGATCCGGGGAAGCCCCGCAGCTGCGGCTCGCTAGCTGTACCGCGCCAGTGTTTTTAAATTAAACATCATCGTTAAGGTTTAAAAACGAGAATCTAGATTTATATATGTGCGCATGGATTTCCATTTGATGCGATCCTGGTACCCCTCTCTCGCTTCTTCTACATCCATACAAGGTCGTCGGTTGCGGGTGCTCCTTATATCGCCCTTCTTGGTATGTCACTAATCTGATCGATATAAGTTCCCCTAGGGGGTTCCCTACCAACACTGCTACTCACTTTCGCAACAAAAATTTGTTTCATTACTTTCTCTTCATTCATCCTTTGAACATGTCTGAACCTTCAAAGCATACCTTTCTCAATTCTAATCATGACATCCAATTTTCCCTAATAACGCTTTATTTTATACTATTTTTCAAAGTCACCACTAACATACTTCTTGAGGATCGCAGCTCAACGGCATAACTTTACTTTAATTTCGCAAACAATGTGGATTTATCGTTGTTTAAAGAATATAAGAGTCTACGACAGGCACACTAGGAACGACTGCTATGAACTGTCTGCCAACCACTCCTAGTCAGAGAGGCACCTCAGGAAGAAGAAAAAACAAAATAATTACCAAAACTGAGGCGGGGAAGGCTATTATTTTGACTACAGTGTCAGAACAACATTCATACAAACAGATAACAAGCAATGGTTAATTTTAAAAGAATCGTCTGACTGTAAAGTGGTAGAGTCCGCAACAACAAAATCTGTTGCACGAATGGCTCGACCGATGAAATAGCGCGGCCTCGGGGAAGACAAGCGTGAAGTAAACGTAATCTACATGGCGGAGGCCCAAATCTAGTCCTCTCCTCCTTCCTTTGCTAATAAGGAAAGGATGGGAAGTGGAACAGGATTTGACGGGTGACGGTGTGGATAGGAATTAGAAATATAATTTTTCCTATCTATTCCCTCCTCTGTTCATTAAAGGTAAACAACGCATCTGCAACTCATTAGATTGTTGCGGATGCTTATGGGTGGCGATCACTTCATATCAGCTGACCTGTTCGCTCGTTTGCCACCTTCTTCCATAAAAAAAACGTGGATTATCGTCTAGTGAGACGAGTTTGGATATCGAACCAATGTTATACGTGTATTGTGCCAGAGTTACCGGGCGTTCTAAACTCCTGTTACCCAATACCTTATTGTCCCAAGAACCAAAGCATGATTCAGCAAAACCGACGCACGTTTAAATAAATAAATAGATATCGATCGGATTCCTGTGACAGTTGTCAAATATCAAAATATTTTACGCGCGCTTTTTGTTTGATACGTCATGCTCGTTGTCTATGATCAGGGTTGGCAATCATTAAATTAAGTACACGAAAATATGCATATTACACATTTTAGATTTCATAATTTTTGAGGTTTTTATTCTTTCTAGTATTTCTAGTAGATTTAGTAGCAGTAGTAGTATTAGAAATAAGCTAAAAATAAGTGGTATGAATACTATTAATTATAAATATGATTATTAAAAATTAAATGAAAAAGGTACAATCATTGAGTATATCTATACATGTATTAACAGGCCAAGTCGACGCTCTGACTAACACGGAATAACTGTATTATGCTTCTTCAAGAAAAATTATAGTTCTTAGAAATTCAAGAAATAACTAAAAACTTACTACTGTTTGCGTTTTCCCGATTAATCACACTTGGGAATAATAAAATTAATTGGCTAATAGATTTTTCCACATACGGAGTATAAAGAATATTCAATAATTATAACATAAATTATTAAAACATATATGTAAATCAAAAATAATCCTGAACGCGTCCCTAATCCTTGCCCTACATTCAATTCAAAATTCGACCGCGCCGCCGTGTCTATGGTGCATCTTTTTTTTAATTTTTTGAGCATCGGACACCGACTGGAAGCCTGCGGTTGTTTATTTTCGTAAGAATAGTGGCATTGTTTGTGGACGAGATGGCCTGTATCTAGATCAATGACGTGGAATTTGGAAGCGTTTGTTCGTTCGTCGGTTTTTTGCGTGACTACGAGTTTTAACGCGCACTTTTACGGTTGCTTTGTTTGTCCCCGGAGGATTACAGATATTATGATAACACGCTCTCCTATTGTCCACGTGAAAACAATTATAATAATAAAAGAAAATATATTAGAAAGAAAAAGTATGACCTCTACTAACTCACTACGTCCAGTATGCAGACTGCAAAATAGACTGTAACAGAGTACTTTACTACATTTAGTTCTGGTATAGGAGGGTCTAGTTAAAAATATAGCTGTTATCTCTTCACATTCTTCTCCGACTGACAGGGGTGTGAATTTCTATTATCAATAATATATATAATTATTTCACCAAGTTAAATTGACCTCTAATCTAACAGTAAGTTTAATTGACCTCTAATCTAACAAAATGTAATGATTTTGGAGTTGTTTTATAGAAGAAGGTGGTAAACACGTTCACAACAGCGGTTCACCTGATGTTAAGTGACATCCGCAACAACCAAATGAGTTGCAGATTCATTTCTTACCTTTTATGAACAGAGGAGGATTAACGGTGTTTCCTTCTCCTATCCATTCCTTCACCCGTCACATCCCCTTACCCTTGCCATCATATCCCTATTAGATAAGGACTGGAATCGGGCCTTCAGCACCTCACTCAATAGACGAATCGCATAATACTTCTACTTCACGCATGTCTTCTGTGAGGATGGTGGATTTCACCGGTGGTGCCGGACCCTTCGTGCAACTGATGGAAAGAAACACTATTGTATTAAAAAGAGTTTGTTCACTCTAACCCCGACTATAGGTGGTTTAATGATTTAATTTGGTGCTGTAACAAATAGGATACAAGGATAAAAGTATTGGCAGAAAGAATGTAGGTAATATATAAAATGTATTACCTACCTATAGTTTGTTCCACGTCAAGATTGTAAACAAACGTCACTTACCATACATGGCGGCCATTACACTTTTTATACTTTCATTGGAAATTTTGTAATTTTGTGGAATTGTGAGATAAATTGAAATAAAATTGTATAATATCTACAGCTAAGGTTATCTGAGAAAAAGTAGATTGTTGAAAATATTTTGGGTTTTACTAATTTTAAACAAAAAAGGTGATGAAAAGGGATGGATTTTTGTAAACAAAGGTACATCTTGTACCTTTCTTTACAAAAATCCATCTACCATATGGAACAAACTCTATATATTTTGTTTTAAAATTAGTATGAGTCACAGGTTGCTATTTCGGACGTGGGTGGCCACAAGTAGCTAGCAAAGATAGTTCACATGGGACAACCTAAAAAAAAACAAACAAATCTTTGAACCAGTTTGTACGAAGAATAATTAATAATGAAATTCAATCTACATTTTATCGGAAAAATGATATTTAGGGTCACTTCTCGCAAAAATGGAGACAGTTTTTAAAAAAAAAAACAACATATTTTTAAGTATGAAATAATTAAGTAACATATCAAACTGACAATAATTTTAAAGACATGTTCAGTATATACAGGCCAAAACTCATGTGTTCTCTCTACTTTCCGAAAACAAATGATAGAACTTTGGGTACCATTTAATATGTTTCCTCTCTATTTATTTTACTCTCTCTCTCTCTTTGTTTTATTAATGTTATAAATTAATTAAGTCTGTCCGGAATTATGCAAAAATGCTATGCATCCTAGCCAGAGATTAAGGCATCGCGACTCTGAAGCGGCGACATAGTTTCAAATCGAACTGTCACATCTCAACAGAAATACGACACACCTTGTCAAATACGTATTTTTTATACAGCCAGCGATGGCACAGACCCGAGGTTTTCGGCCACAGTTGTCAAATTAGACGCCGTGTGTTCGATATTTAACACTTTGACACTGGCAGCTAATCCCCAACAATTATTTTTCCTTTTTTTCTCGTCGTCGAAGCTCAAGTGTCATGGCCGCCGTGGAATAATCCTTTTAAACGTGGGCTCCGAGTAAATAACCTGCATCGCATCATATTCGGTCGATGTGCTGTTAAAAAGTTGTAATAGGAGACCTCGATATTTCTGGGCTAATTATGATCCTGGTTTAACGTGGTTCAAAAAACTTCACCCTTTTGGATTAACCTAAAAAAGCTCAGGTACAGTGGTTTTGTAACCACATCAGAAATTGTTAATAACAATAGTGACTACTCGGAACGGTTCCAGCTAATTGTACTTTGCAATCGACCGGGGACACTGTGGAATGCTGTTCCATTGTTTATGGTAAGTAAATTAAATGGCGTACAATCTATATATATTAACGACGATGTGTATGTATGTTCCCTATAGACTCCAAAACGGCTTGCCCGTTTTCGATGATTGTTTCAGGAATCGTTGAGATTGGCCCAACGGGTGTTCCTGTGAAGATTGGTTGTGATCGGATCAACATACTAAGAACCACCCGGGTGAAGTCGGGGCGGATCATTAGTATATTATATTAGTAATCATCGTCATCATCAGCAACAGATGATTTTATAGGCTATTTTACTCATTTAATTTATTTTATGATTTTGATAAATTTTATACTTTTATATAGTATGTATTTTATATTCACTGTGACATTTATTATTTAATGGATAATAGACAGTTTATAAATGCGTATTTATTTATGCAAGAAGCAGCAAACGATCAAGCAGTTCTCCTTTTGTTAAGTGACCGCTGTCCATACTGCAACAAGCTATCGAGTTGTTGATTCGTTGCTTACAACTTCAATGAACAGAGAAAGGGATACACAGGAAAAAAGATATTTGCTTTTCCTACCCTTCCTGTCCTCTTCCTCTTCCCATCCTAGCCTTATTATGCAAGTATGGGACGGGGAGAGAGCTGAAATGGAGCTCCGGCAACTCGCTCATCGGACGAAACGCAGAATACTTCTATTACACGCCTGTCTTCTGTGAGGTCGTGGTATTTCACCGGTCGAGATAACAGATGCTTTTGTTGCGGGCTCTGACTTGTTTCATTTACATTTACGTAATTCTTTACGATGACAAGTACGTCGTAGCTAAAGACGACGCGTTTACATGTACGAATATAATATTAATTTGTAATGAGGTACTTTACTTGTGTATTTTTATTACATAATAATAACTAATAAAAATAACAACGCAGTTTGATCTATTGTCGCACAGGTGATCTAGTGAGGAGACTACACATGCGCGTCGAATAGAAGGTCCTCCCCAAGTAGTTCATTGTAAATATTTTACGTCAAATCATTGATCGTCGATAAAGCAAGTGAAATAGTGTTGTAGAAGTTTAAGGTCTCGAGACCAAAGATCAAGTCGTAACTCAATGTGTATGTGATATATAAATAAATGAAATCAAACCAATTGGTCAAATGGTGCGGAGACAAGAAATTTTTCCAGCACAATTTTCATGTTTTTTTTTTGCTTTTTACTCTATTTACAATGTCACCAAATCAGGAATGTACGTCATTCAGTCGTTAACTTTCATATTCTCAATGTTTTTACAGTCCACTTGTTATTCTCCTTACACTATAAACGTTTAATAGATGACCCTCGGAAGGTTACCTTTTTATGTATTTGATACGCACACGCTGATTCTTAGTCAATTCAATTACTAAGACAGCTTTTTAAATTAAAAAGAAAAGTCTTTTTCAATATAATACTCATTTCATTGGGTATATACGTTTTTTCTTATTACGGTTTTAGTACATCACTATTAATATCATTTCACACGACGTCGCGACAGGTGGCAGCACTTGTCCCCGTTTTACGGCACTAGTGACAGTTGAATCGATCGAATCGCGCCTTTTGTCAAATTGAATTCCCTTAGAATTCGAACGTAGAAATATTTTTGTGGACGCTACACGTGATCCTGCGATGATTGTGTACACCACAATTGTATGTCTTAAAAAGGATTTATCCTTTACGTTAAAGCTTAGTCTAATAAGGTGGTCACTTCCTCTTTCGTTTGAACGATCCTAACTAATATTATAAATGCGAATGTAGTTTGTTTATTAAGCTTTAATTAACTCTTTATTGATTAAACCGATCATCATGAAATTTTGCACACACGTTATCAGGGGCACAGAAAATTTCATGTATCTTTTATCCTGTCTACCTGTCTCGAAAATGAAATATTCCCGAGGGATAGGGAAATACATAAAACCTTGATTTACAATATCGGTTGCCATGGCAAAGTAACAAGTTTTGACAACAAGTTTTTGACACAATATATTATGAGTCAAAGTTTTTTTTTATGGAAACGAATACGTGCGAAACCACAGGCAAAAGCTAGTGCTTTATATTTCTTAAATATATAATATTTGCACAGACAGTAAAACAAACACTTTTCGGTCCCTGTTAATCCTAAATGTATGGTCGCCGTAGTCATACAGCATTTTTTCTGGAATTTGGTCCTGGATTCAGTGTGGGCACATTTAAAATGCGTTTGTCGTGTAATCCTCGGGGGGATAAAGATTATATAATTTTTTCCTATCAATTATTTACATTAAAAAAATCTTGATTGCGTCCTCGCGTGGGATATGCCGAGATCACTGGGTAGGTTACTTACATGCTTTATTGATTTCTGTGTGTCATTGTTGATGGTAGTTTTTTTCTTTTTTTGCGTTAAAAACCTTTTTTTTATCAAATAATAATCAAGTCTCTCATTATACACAAAGGCAATTTTAAACTTTATAAAATATGGAATGTGATTTTCCTTGTATTGAACACAAAACCCCTTGGCCACACCACCTGGTTAAAATTGAAATGTCTTACTTAAGCTTTTGCTAAAGGTTTTCGACACATTACAACTATAAAACATATCATATCATATCATCATCTCCCTGTCCTTTTCCCATCTATGTGGGGTCGGCACGGCATGTACTTCTGTTATATCCCTCAGTCAGCCGTCATATCTGAATTCGCACCCTTCGTACACATTTATTCTTTCACACAGTCCATACACACTTTCTATGGTTTCTTTTACCTTTGTAACCATCCACGTTCATTGGCATTACTTACTGCGTTGTATGTCCTTCATCCCCCGTATAACATGCCCATACCAAGCTATGTTCTAGCTACTCAATTTCTCTGTCACTGGCTAAACTTTTAGACCTCCTCTAATGTGCATGTGCATTTTTAATTATGTCCATCCTCGTCACACCATACATCTATCTCGACATTCACGTCGCGGCCACATGCAATCTCTTTTTATCCGTACCTACAATACGACTGGTCTTGAGACCGACTAGGGATCTCCTATTAAACATAAGAAAATTTAATTTTGAAGGATTGTATCAAAAAGAATACCTTTCAGTATACAAAACAGTATGCCTGTCACCATTAGTGCGTACGGATCAAATAAAAGCATATTAAAAATAGTTGCATAACCTGCGGCAGATAAAATCAGTCTAAATTAAATACGGCAACGATATATCTCAAAGAACTCTAACAAATCTAACTCACAACTAGCCTGTTCCAATTGTTTAATTTATTCGCTTTTCAAGATCCACATAATGGTATAGTACTAAATCATGGTCATATGCGTAGGCGACCAGTACAATTACTGTATTTAAATTACTAGTTCTTGTTAGAACTTAGAACATATAGAGTTGTGAAGCAACCATTCCTGAAGTGGGTTCCGTGCAAAACTCGCAAGGGTTCAGTTGTATTGTTCATTGAATGTTCTATTAGTTTAGGCTTAATGAAATGGTAAAACAGTACCACCTTAAAGTAATATTATAAATGCAAATGTGATTTTGTTTATTCTTTACTCTTGAACTCAACCGATCCGAACGAAAGTGTTGTGAAAGTGGGTTTCATCCTTTCGGAAGTTGATGAATCATTATCCTTTCACCAACATTATTGTTTTAATTGTGACAGAAAGATATACCCCCGTACATCAGACACTAAAACATATAAACATTTATGATTCTTAACTTGTTCTGCCCGATAGTTTACTAATAAATAAAATGGTTACTACTGCGTTCACTAGTTTCTACTAATTGCAAGCTTGTTTTGTAAAATTTTCGGTTAATTTGACAATTCAACACGATGTGTCAAAATTTCGCTACCGTGGTCATCAATAAGTTGTTAGAAGAAAAAAAAACGTGGGAATTTGTCTATGGCTCCGAGCTATCCCTTGTCCGATTGATGCATAGAATTCAGTTCCGTTTCTTGTGAATGGAAGCTTTGTTGTTTATTTCTTTTAGTTGCATATCTGTGTGCACAGGTGTATTTGTGATGTAACGACGCCCCATCCGTCTGTTTATTTGTATAGTCGGCACTGAAGTCCGATAGCTACAAGTTACAAGAGTAAGCCGTGAGTGATAATGACAGATCAACTTTTTAATTTTGTAAGAGGGCAAAGGTTTTCTATTATAAAGCTTTCTTGTGCCATTGATAAATTAAACTTATAGAAACGTATAGCGCCTTTTTCAACTCAACAAAATGAGTATTTGTATCTACAATGATGATTCATGTCCTTGGACTACAGATACCTCTCTTTCTTTATGAATTATTTAAATTTAAAGTCAATTGAACTAGTATAATTCAAGAAATAATGTAAATTGAATAATAATTCGATTCGATTTTTAACCGACTTCAATAAAAGGAGGTTATCAATTCG